>CM050165.1:21391000-21918500 GCA_027410445.1 Discoglossus pictus | reverse complement strand
AATGACTCAGCCATCACTTAATGCAGAGCTTCTACTGATGATTTTAATTTGTATTCATTATGTTCCATGAGATACAGAGCTCAGTACTCATTCAGGCAGAGACAACATAGTGAAATAGCCTGACCTTTATTGATCATAACTGCCTTAATTCAGCATCAATTTTAAAAATTAAAACACATTTCCACTTGCCTTTTCACCCTCTATCTAATGATCACATGTAGGGGACTTTGTGGTTCTTTATAGTGATGTGGATTTCTCTATGAACATAATATCCCTGTGTATCTATTTCCTTGTATGTACTTTATTTTATTAAGAAGTGCCTATGAGCTCTATTTTAGAGATAGTTCCTAACTGGTTTCTCCCCTCTGCAGATCATGAAGACAGTGCGCTTCTAAGTACAGTGTGTGAGTGAGTGCAGTGTCTCATAGTAACCAATCAGTGGCAACATTCTGCAAGATGATTCTTGAGAGATGTCACTGACAGGCTAATTTGAAACACTGCACTTCACTGTATGTATTCATGATCTGCATTAGCTACAGAGGGCAAACCATAACAGGTACAAATTCTTTGATTTTACACATAAATAACAGACTTTAGAAACACTTCTTAATAAAATAAAGTATATAAAAGTAAATAGATACTCAGGGATATTATATACCTAGTAAATCCAGAAACTTTGCATATCCCTTTAATGAATGAGCTCTTTTCTGGAATCACATGCAATGGACGGGCTACTCCTTGGACGGGGTCCAAGACTGACGATTTCTTGGCCGGCTCCTCTGAGCTCTGCCCTGACAGACTATTCTTTGATACGATTATTGCTCTATTTTTAAATTTGTTGGCCATAATAAATATGACTTTGTGGCAGCTCTGGACAAAATGTTGACCATGGATCTGCCAAAAAAATGACCATCCATTTAATAACATAAAATTAGTGCATTTTGTGCTATTTCCTTTTTGTTTTAATAAATGCATTTTTTACGTTGTATATTATTTACAATAGCTGATTAAATAATTTACACATGCCCCTTAGCCAATTAGATCTCTTTCTAAAGTGTAAGTTTTGTCAGCGACTGCTAATTGCCCCCTGCGGGCTCTCAGTATAAAATCATAGGACATGTAAGAGGCTGGGGGTCTGAGCAAGTCCTTTCATTTTCCTAGGACTTTATGCTATGACTTTAATTAGAAAATTAAAAGTCTTGGCATGCTCATACGCAAGGCTGGGATCTATCCTGTTATGGTGTCGGGACAGGTCCACCTTTGCAGTGCGGCCCCCAACTGCAAGATGGCGCTGCCGATATTTTGCAGCGCTGCCGATATGTGAGAGAAGTTCTAAGCTTATAATGTTAGTTTAACCCTTGAACTAACCCCTACCCTCACCCTAACCCTGACTTGTGCTGCACTTCCATAAGAGGATAGAACCCAAGGCTGATAATGCTAATAACTTTGGTATGAGCATGCCCAATCTTTTCATTTTCTAATGACAATGGATACAGAGTCCCAATGGGTAATAAGCAATTATTGGCAATAGTGGTCTATCCTTGATCAGAAACACTGATCGGGTGTAAAAATTCCAAAGTTTACTGTAAGAAAATGCAATTTTGATAAAATACATATAGTTTGAAACTGCGCCATATCTGGAACTTCAGCTGTCCCTTTCACAAAATAACATTTGTGTAAAGTTGTTGTCCCCTTCTGGATCGCTAGTTGTGTACCTCAATGAAGCTGTGAGCTATACCATGTAGGATCACCCAAGATGGGCAGGTCATAGCAGACAGATCAGACAAATCACTATCCACTGGAGAAGGAACTGGCACTACCATATAGAAATGCACAACCAGAAAAACAAACAGATGTGCCTGGCGTGCTGCGTCTATATGGTCATCGTGAGTCGGACACGACTGAACAACAACAACATTGTTGTACATTTTATATAATTTTATAAACAAATCCAGGGACTTTAGTCAAGTTTATAAAGGAATTTACAGAATCTGAATGTTCCATAGGACAATAGTACCATAGAGTTTGTTTCTTTGGCTTTTATCCACTTTAATATACAGTTCTCTAATGATGCGTTGGAGCTTTTCCAGCCTATGCAGCAATAATAATAATAATAATAATACCGCAGCCCAGATTGCCATTTTCTCATTAGCAGATTCTGTTTCAAGATGATCCAAAGGTTTCTGTTCCATTTTCCTGCCAATTAAACTCAGAATAATATTGATTTTGCAACCTGCGCACAATGGGCCAGTTACCGGTGAGTTGGATCAATACAATCGCACATTATCCGAGCCGCTATAGTGCGTTATAAACAAGACCAACTTATTTTTTTTGCTCCATATGTATAGACTTTATTACCCACATCTTACATTTGGAGCTGATCTCTCCTGCATAACCAGGCCAAGTTGGTCACATGCACTACAGAGTCTGTGTGTTCATGAGCTGCAGAGGGCAGACCCATACAGGGACTATTTGTTTGATTTTAGGCAGTAAAAACAGAGCTTCTAAGTACTTCTAAATAACATAAAGTACATAAAAGTAAATTGATACTCGGGTATATTATATACCTAGTAATATCCAGGATCCTGCATGTCACTTTAATAGAGATGCAACGTCTCACAGGGTTAACATGGAGCATTTACAACAGTCTTGGAAATGTGTTTGAGTCAGACCATTTGTAGCTTAGCAGCTGCCTCTCTCAGCCCCCCCCCCCCTTACAACTTCTCAATCTGTGTCATTTGTTATTGTTATGTTCTTTAGTCGTGTCCAACTCTCCGTGACCCTATGGACCACAGCACGCCAGGCACAAACCTTATGACTCTGGTTGTGCTTATTGATAAGGTGTAATTAGCAAAGATACTGGAGTGGGTTGCCAGTTCCTTCTTCAGGATTTGTCTGACCTCTCTGCTATGACCTGCCCATCTTGGGTGACCCTACACGACGACAAGGCATTGATCCAGAAGTTGATCCATGTCATAGGAGTCAACAAAAAAAATGCCTCCTTTACTCTTGCTTTGCACCTGCTGCACCACCAGTAGCCCGGTGACTGACAGAAATACTCATTTTGGGATTTTTCTTATACAGCTCTTATTGACTTTGCCACCAAGGTGCAGACACTTATTTGTTTCCTTTCCTCTGACTATTATACCAGACATGTCCCATTAGTGATTGTACTGAACAAGAAACATCTGCTCGTTGTTATGTGGCCTCGGGGTGGGAACTTGCTCCAGCGCATCTTGTGAGCCGGCAGAGGATACAAGATCCCAAATGACTTACTATAGGATGAAGGTTGTACCAATAACCTGACGTGTCGCAAAGACACCGCCATAACCAATGATCTCTAAATGTGATTATAAGAGGGAGCATTGCATCCTGGGAGTGATATCAGCCAGATTGTGATACAGCCAGGCAAGGAGCGCTGAAGGCGCTCATTGCACTGGTGGAGATGAGTGCCATAGGCGCTCATCCCTACGACCCCGTACGACTTAGGCAGGGAGCGCCGAAGTCGCTCACTGTTCTGGTGGAGATCAGCGCTCATCCCTATGACCCGCGGAACTACACATCAACAGAAATCTCAATTACACAATTCACAATGTGAGACCCGTAGCAGTTAAAAAAAAAACGCATGGAAAAATTATGGCCCGTAACACTTGCAACAAGGAAAGCGGCACTTACCCCAAAAAAAGTACGACCCGCAGCAAAAAATGAAGCTAAAAAAAAAATACGAAGTTAACAGCCGAACTGCGCACATACAAAGACAACAATAAAACAATGACACCACCAAAATAAAAAAAAATAAAAAAAAAACTCTCACAGCAAGGGGGACAGCCACGACGTCTGGGAGTCAGGTTGCATGACAATTTAACCACAATTTGCCAAGTTTCCACACACGAAAATCGCCTAAGCGAGAAAAAAAGTGGCGGACAAAAAAAACAAAACAAGGCTACATGACCCCTAAACACGCATAACACCACCAAGCACATAAGACTTTTACACAGGCACGTATGAGGTATAAAATACACTATTAGGGACAACGGAAAATGCTCCACACCCGCCTAACACATACACAATCGCCGCCATTTTACAAAACTAACTTACAACTAATAACATTACCATTACAAAATGCCCAATTACACAGCTAAACAAACGGTTTCCCCTCGCGCACGCAGCCTATTTACACTGCACATTTCACACATTGCTGACTCAGCTCAACAGTGCAAATCTACATTGTATGCTGCAGGAACAGATTGTTAGCTCTTCAGGATATTGATTGCTGAATATATTAATTACAAATAGGTAAAGTAGATTAATTTATTATTTCATTCATTCATTAATTAGCATTACAAAATATATATATATATATATAAAAAGGACCAGGGGAGAGGATCGCAATGAGCCACAAAGGCGTTCAGCGTGGGGCTCACAATGAGCGCTGAGGGTGCTCAGAGAACCGAAAGCACCCAAGGGGAGAGGCTCGCACTGAGCACCAAAGCCAATCAGCGTGCCCCTTGCAATGACTGACAAAGGTGCTCAGACCACCAAAACTACACTAGCGGAGAGCCTCGCAATGAGCACAGAAGGTGCTCATTGCGAGCCACGGGGCTCACAATCAGCGCACAGGGTGCTTAGAGATCCAAAAGCAGAGCAAAGGAGAGGATCGCAATGAGTGCCAAAGGTGTTCAGCCTGGGGCTCACAATGAGAGCCCAGTGTGCTCAGAGGAGCAAAAGTACCCAAGGGGAGAGGCTCGCAATA
Source organism: Discoglossus pictus (assembly GCA_027410445.1). Classification (NCBI taxonomy): domain Eukaryota; kingdom Metazoa; phylum Chordata; class Amphibia; order Anura; family Alytidae; genus Discoglossus; species Discoglossus pictus. The sequence goes on along the minus strand of CM050165.1, from coordinate 21,913,747 downwards.
AGCGCCAAAGGCGATCAGCGCAGCCCTTGCAATGAGCGCCAAACATGCGCACACCACCAAAATTACACTAGCGGAGAGGCTCACAATGAGCGCCTTACAATTTATTGCCGTAATTTGACGGTCAAGTCGCTAGTAAATGTCTAATTATATGTTTTTATATATATATATATATATATATATATATAAATCATGCATCTATCTATCATCCATCTATCTACAGTATATGTATATATAAGATTTGCATCTTCAGAGATATCTCCTAAACTCCACTCTTTAGTTGATATTTCCTACTATGTTTACGCATATTACATTGTAATTAAATGAAGCTTCCAAAAGCTCGATACCATTTGATTTTTCTCTTTTTATTTTTAAAGGTCGCAGAGAGACCTGAGCAGATACAGAGTTACTTGCTGTTTTTTTCTAAGACATTTTATTGACGGATGGCAGGAAACTATATTTGTTCTGTAGATAAACAGACGTCTGATTACCTCTGAAGTCAGTTTTAATATTTGGTGAGAGATAACCTTCAGCCAATGCTCTGGCTCCTTAGCAACAGCAAGAACTGTCTCCAATCTTAATCTCTATTTGTCATATGGGTTTCGGCTGCCAACGATGAGCTTTTTTCTTACCTGGGGCAGTTAATTCTATTGTACCTGCTGAGACTTAGAAACACTAGACAATAAAAACCCTTTTTGTTCTCATGCTATTGGCATGGTGACGTAAATTAGAGATGGTTTCTATATATATTTTGTATATGTTCTGTCTCTTTTCCCATTCATTTTCTCTTTATTGTATTGATTTATAATTATGCAGACTCTGTCTATTCACTGTGTATGTATGTAACTATAACCTTAGTGCTAGAAATTGTGGTCTTTTATGTTTTTATATATTTTTATAATCATCCATTTTAATTGTGTGATGTTGCGTGTTTACCTTAGAGAATATTAATAATCATTTATTTTAATTTTGTATTAGTCTGTCCAATATAGCATTGCTCACATGGGCAGAAATAGAATAAGTATTGGGATGGAACATCAGTATATCCAATTGGGTAATAAATGCCAATAATGGGTGCAGGGGTGCATTTACGCTTAGGCCAGCTAGATCCAGGCCTAGGGAGGCATACTTGAAAGGACAGCAAACAGCTATGACTGATCATCATCCGCCTCTGCATTTTACTGTAATGTACTCTTTCTTTCCCCTTCTGGATTGATACCTTGTCTTGGTAAACTATGCTATGACCTGCCCATCTTTGGTGACCCTACATGGTATAGCTCCCAGCTTCGCTGAGGTACACAGGCCCCTTCACTATGACAACATAGCGACCCAGAAGGGGATTATATATACATATATATATATATATATATATATATATATACTGTATATATATATATATATATATATATATATATATATATATATATATATATATATATATATAGGCTTAGGGGCCCAAACTCTACCCCCAGGACAGGAAGCAGGGGTGGATCTACTGCCAGTGCACCCGGTGCAATTCATTGGGGCACTGCTCTGGGAACAAGATTACTGCAGTGCCCCACAAAATCATTTTTTAAAATGTATTTGTTTAAATTAAAAATTATGCAAATAAGGTCTACAAAACAAGCTGAGATCCCGCTCCATGCTGATGATAGCCAGTAAGCTTGATACAGCTGTATATACATAGGATTCTCAGCTTGTGTATAATCCAACCTTGGCTTTGCATAAAATCTGTGTAATGCAGCTGGCATAAGCTGAAATTAAGCCATGTTTAGAATGAATTGAAGAGCAAAGCCTTTGTGGGCACATTTGCATGTCCCTGTTCAGCTTCCCAGAATGCAGTGTAATACCTATTTTTCTCAGAATTCTAAACTGGAAGCAGGTTTTTGAACTTGTTTTAGACATTCAAATGTGAACACAGATGTACTATTTATTAACTATATATATATATATATATATATATATATATATATATATATATATATATATATATATATAAATTATAGGTCAAAGCTTTCATGTGGAAAAACATACTGCTCCATAGTAAATAAATAGTACATTTGTGTTCACATCTGAATGTCTAAAACAAGTTAAAAAATACTTGTTTCCTGCCCAGAATTACGAGAAATACATTTATTACACTGGATTCTGGGAACCTGGGCAGGGGCATGCAAATGTGATCACAAAGACTTCACTATTGTAATCCTTAACCTGTTTAAATATATCTTCCTTTAAGTATATATATATATATATATATATATATATATATATATATGTGTGTGTTATTCTTGCGCTCTCATATATATGTGTGTTATAATGTACTCTTTCTATGAATTCAAATACTTGAGCAAAATCAGATTATTTGGGTCAAGGTCTACACGTTATTGTGTTTTATTATTCAGCACAGACTTGTAACTGTTGAGCATAAATAATGTTTATCTGAATGTCATTTGTATTAAAAAGAATAATGTGACAAATCAGTTTGCCAGTTTCATGACTCGGTTGGAGATTTACCTTGTATAACCACGGCAGATAGCGAGGGTCTTTAGCTCCCTTTTCTCAGAAAATAAAAGTATATATTTATCTCTGCTCTTATTTGGACGCATCTTATTTAAACACAATGGGCCTCTTTTAATTGAGAAATTGTAAGTTACTGGAGCCTGTAATGTAGGCCCTAAGCTAATTTGCTATTCAAGTCGCAAAGGTCTACAGGTTAGAGGCTGAAAATCAGCCTTTGATCTTTCATGTCCGCAAGAGTTACGATCGCTAAATCACAAATCGCTATTCAATTGCTCCAATTCCACAAGCCGCAAATGTTTTCACACCCGAAAAAGGCAAATGTAGAAGAAAATCCTACAAGTACTAGAAAGAACCCACATAGGTGTTAAACACCTGATCGTAGAACTGTAAATGCAAATAAAAAATCAATACCGTACTGTAAATAACAGGGAAAGCGATGAAAGACATTAAAATTAATTGCACAACAGTCTGAAGCCAGCAAATCGTCAATACATTTTTTATCATTTTTATGTTTAATTTCTGTGTTATATTGATCTCGGTAATCAATGAGTTAATATATATCAGGCCACCCACATGGACTAGAACAGTATCAGCATTCATTTTAATTATTTTGCGGGGTGGGGCAATCGCATATCAGACGCTAAATGATTGGCGTGTAACCTCCATCTTATACTGCCGTAATGAAGACGGTCTCATTTTCTATTGGCTGCTTCTTAATGGGTAGTTAAGGCCTTGCTTAATTGATCATGTTCACGATCTGAACTGGTACATACGAGTGCATGGTTTACGGTTTCGGCTTTTGGCCTGTAACTTGCGCCCTTGTTCAATTGAATTGTAGCAGAGTACAAGCCCGCAGACATGTATACCGCAAGATGCGGGCTTCTAATTGAATGAGGCTCAATGATAGCATATTTAGAAGTTATCTGCTTTTTCTGTAACATTTTTCTGTAACATTTTAGTTATAGGACATTTGAAATTGATTTAAATTTAAACTACAAAAAAAATGGATAAACATGATGCGGGGAGAATGAAAATCCCAGCTTGTATCTAGAGGATTTTGGGTTAAAACTGAATTCCTCATACTCCACTGTAGAATATGCCCCTCAGCTTCCGAAATATAACTCACTGCCATTATTATTAGATTTATCTGCAGAGCTATAAATGGGTGTATGAAATAGTTACATTTCTGTTCTCATAAAATCCTTCTTGCCGCTGTTCTTCTTTTGACCGTCATGGTTAGATAATATTACAAGAAACTTGGACTGCGCAAGGAAATCCAATCTCAATTCCATTGACACCTATCTCTCTTTACTTAGACTTAGCCGGAGTAATCTCTGAACATATGATCCGCAGTTTTCCTTTTACAATATCACATACACATTGCTCAGACAACTTGGAAATTCACACACATTGCTCAGACAACATTGGCTTTGTGATATTAGAATGCACCAAAGGAATAAAAAAATAAAAAAATAAATAAAAATAAAAAATAATTTTACCAGTAAGGGGGGACTGGTAAGGGAAATGTCTTAATCTCTATTTATGGACCACAGGTAAAACAATTGAGGAAACAGTTTATAAAATATAACTATTTAATTATTTAAAGATATAAAACATAACTATTTAATTATATTAAAACTCATGTGTGTGTCCAGTGTCATTAGGGAAAGTGTCCCAGTACAAAATAATTTAGAGAACCCCCTGGCATTATTTTCATACAAAGCAGATATCTATAGGGATCAATATAAAGACAAAAACATGGTTGTCAGATCAACCTTCTGTAAAAATAATTATCTGCCCCTCTACCCTAATAAATGAAAGTCCCCTTTTGCTCCAAGTCGCTGTTGGTTGCAAGGGTATCTACCCTGCTGGTGCTTTGCACCTGTTGTACCAGTTGTAGCTCCACCTCTGTTAAATCAAGCCTTTATATATATATACACTAGTCAATTGACCATCACAAATGACAGAATAATATTTGATTTTTCTCTTTCCCCCCCTCACCTGTGTCTATCCCACTCTCCCTCCCCTGTGTCTCTTTACCTCCATTGTGTCTCTTTCTGTCACTCTCCCTCCCTTGAGTCTCTCCCCCCCACTCCCTCCTCTTTGTCTCTTCCCCCTCTCCCTCTCCTGTGTCTATTTGCCCACTCTCACTCCCCTGTGTCTCTTTCCCCTCTCTCCCTCCCCTGTGTCTCTGCCCCCTCTCCCTTCCCTGTGTCTCTTTCACCCTCTCCCTCCCCTGTGTCTCTTTTCCCCCTCTCCTCCTCTGCATTTCTTCCCCCTCTCCCCCATGTCTCTTCCACCCTCTCCCTCCCCTGTGTCTCTTTGTCCCCCTCTGCTCCCTCTCCCTTCCCATATGTCTCTTCCCCCCTCTCCCTCCCCTGTATCTCTTTCCCCCTCTCCCTCACCTGTGTCTCTGCCCCTCACCCTCTCCCTCCCCTGTGTCTCTTTTCCCACCCTCCCTCACCTGTGTCTCTTTGCCCCCCTCTCTCCCCTCTCCCTCCCCTGTGTCTCTTTCCCCTCTCCCTCCCTTGTGTCTGCCCCCTCCCTCCTCTCCCTCACCTGTGTCTCTTTTCCCCCTCTCCCACCCCTGTGTCTCTTTCCCCCCTCTCCCTCCCCTGTATCTCTTCCCCCCTCTCCCTCACCTTTGTCTCTGCCCCCTCTCCCTCCCCTGTGTCTCTTTTCCCCCTCTCCCTCACCTGTGTCTCTTTGCCCCCTCTCTCCCCTCTCCCTCCCCTGTGTCTCTTTCCCCCTCTCACTCCCTTGTGTCTGCCCCCTCCCCCCTCTCCCTCACCTGTGTCTCTTTTCCCCCTCTCCCCCCCCCCCGTGTCTCTTTCCCCCCTCTCCCTCCCCTGTATCTCTTTCCCCCTCTCCCTCACCTGTGTCTCTGCCCCCTCCTCCTCTCCCTCCCCTGTGTCTCTTTTCCCCCTCTCCCTCACCTGTGTCTCTTTGCCCCCCTCTCTCTCCTCTCCCTCCCCTGTGTCTCTTTCCCCCTCTCCCTCCCTTGTGTCTGCCCCCTCCCCCCTCTCCCTCACCTGTGTCTCTTTTCCCCCTCTCCCACCCCTGTGTCTCTTTCCCCCCTCTCCATCCCCTGTGTCTCTTTGCCTCCATCAGCACGCAATCTCTCTCTCCCCTCCTGTGTCCTCCCTACCTCTTCTGCTCTCCTTCTCTCCCCTCCTTCTCTTCGCTACTCACACCTTAGACAGAATAATGAGTGGACTCTATTCCAGAGTGCTATTTAGGGTTGTCTGTTCTCAAAGTTGTGTATCTCAGTCTTATTTTGGATACCTTCTAATACACTGAGAGTTTTACCCTGAACCTTGAAGTAAACCCCATTTCTCATGGTGCCTTGGGAGATCACCAGCTCCCAGCTGATGTACAGTAGTATGGGTGACATGTTTTTCTGGGTTTACTGCTCCTCATATGGAAGGAGTTCTTGCCTGTCCTCAAGGGTTGATTGATATGCTACAAGTGACCTCAAACTCAAGAGACAGCACTTTCAGCTCACATAGACCACAACACTTACCATTGCCTGTTCTCTAACATGTCTCAAACATCTTGTTGTGCTTATATTCAAGTTTGTTAAAATCCAATACATTCTTCTGAGTCTCTGAAGACGAAGATGGCAGTTCTTAGATATCCATTGATAACAACTAAGTAAAGAACAGAGTTAGAGAATGTTTTTTTATTTACAATCCTAGACAGATTATTTGCTTTTTAGAAGGCAGCATGTCTCAAGTTCCTTCTAAGAAAATGCACTTACAAAATGATCAATACGAGCAGGCATCTAACAAGGTTTCTGTTTAAAACGTGCCGTGTAAAAATAATCTTTTAAGGTGCGCTGAATGTTTACTTTCCGATATAAATTGTGTCTTCACTGTCGTCTGGGAATCACTGCCTAATTTACACCATGATAAAATAGAAATAGCCCAAAATACAACAACATACTGGCGGTCCCTGGATTACGGACGAGATATGTCTTTAGGTCGGATTTGTATGTAACTCGGAACCTTGATGAACAATGACAATCATAGTAACAATACTTTAATGGCTCATATGTGGTGGTAATAATTATATAGTGTAATACTGTAATAATAATAATAATACCCCTGTACTGTAATAATAATCTGCTCTTTCTTTTAGTTCAAACAAACTCATACAAAAAGCCTTGGGAACTGGTTCTTAAGTATGGGTCGTCTGTAAGTTGGGAATTCTTAGGTTTTTGATGACAGAAAGCTAATCTCCATTTCATTGACATCCATAGTGGGTGTTATCGGGAATGAGTCAAAATTTGTTGACTATAAGAAGTAAGATTAATTTATTATAATAGTGGCATAATTTGGATTTGCAGGTTGGGAGCTAAAGGATCTTGGCATTTTATATTACAATTTATATAACCCACACTGGTTTGTATCTTATAATATAGCGCACGCTGCCCCTTCTGGGTCCCTACCTTGTCATGGTAAAGGGGTTTGTGTACCTCAATGAGATAGGGTCACCGGAGATGGGCAGATCATAGCAGAGAGGTCAGACAAATCTCGGTCCACTCAAGAAGGAACTAGTAACCCACACCAGTATCTTTCCCAAGAAAACTTTATGGATGAGCACAACCAGACACAAGATGTGCCTGGTGTGTTGCAGTCCATGGGGTCACAGAGAGTCGGACATGTCTGCCCCTATGCTCGAACAGACTTTTCATGCAGCCTCTGATGACGTCTGACATCTGGAAAACTGACAATGTGGCAAATTCTCCTCTTTTATCAAGAGATTGAAATGTATTTACCTTAAAAAACCTTTTTGCTCCACACAGATAAAGGTAGGGTAATCATCTAGTTGAGAATGGATAGTGTGATTAAGTATAATATGGGGGTAACAGAAGGGGTTTTGAATGCTTAATCATGTATCTCCTGTTTTGCCCACCATAAGCTAAATGACACACTTTGCTTCAGGCTCCTCACCCTTGTCTTGACCTTGTGTACTGTATTCTCATTATGTAGTTGTGGGATTTGTGGGTAATTGGTTTGTTGATGAGATCCATCCATACACACTGATGAGATCCATCTAAGGTTGAAACAGTGCTGTCTGTAGGTAGGTCTCCTAACTTGCATAATCCATCCTATGCTTGAAAGCTGTCTTATTCAGTAGGCATATGCTAAAAAGAACCTTGTATAAAGGGGTGTTGGAATGAAGGGTAAAAATGCATTGTGATCTCATTTGCATGTCCCAGAGTGCAGTGCAATAATTGTATTTGTCGGAATTCTGAACAGGAAGTAGGTTTTTTTAACTTGTATTTAGACATTCAAATGTGAACATAAATGTGCTATTTATTTACCCTGCTCTCCATTACAGAGATATACCATAATTAGTTTTCATTGTTATGCTGTTATATGTATAATTTCATTTAACACAGACACTTTCAGAGAGTATTGGATATTTCGGTAGTATATATGTGTGTATATACATTTTATTGTCGGCGCTACGGAATATGTTGGCGTATTTCACAGAAAAGATAATAGTTAACACTGATATAATTATAATGGGATATACTCCCTTACCTGGAATAAATACTGAGAACACCCATAATCCCCTCTGCCTTACAGGTACCAAATAAGAAAATGGAGAGAATCGTGGATTGTAACATATACAAATAAATTCAATTATCTCTTACTTCGTTGTCACAAATTGAAATCTGATTAACAACTCTATAATTTCACTTTTATTTCTTATCTCAAAGTTTGTTATATATAGTTGTACCTTCTGACTTCACAAACGTCTGACCCGCTCTAGGAAATTCTATTAGGAGTCCTATATGATGCATATTAATGCCCAGATTCTGCCAGCTCATAGACTGCAGTATAAACAAACCAATTACCCACAAATCCCACAACTACATAATCAGAATACAGTACACAAGGTCAAGGCAAGGGTGAGGAGCCTGAAGCAAAGTCATGAATATGAATAAGAAAATAAGAATGAGAAGGAAGAGAAGGAACCAGAAATACATATGTGGGTAAACTATTTTCCAGCCATAAGTTTTGCTAAAAGTCTCTCTACATACAATTTAGTCACAGCAATACGATGAAATAAACTTCACCTTCAAACCTTAAACAGATTAGTAACTAGACTTTATGCTGTTTTAGGGCTTACATCCGAGATAAGGAACTTGACTTGCTGACGGGGGTGTAGGAACTGGGGGGATGGGGGGGACAATTCCCCCCTGATTAAATGAATAGGGGACACAAAAATTGCAAAATTAAACTTAATCATGCATTAACATTATGACTTTCCCATGAAAGCTTTGACCCATAATTTATATATATAATAAGTTGGCATATATAGTAGTCATACATAATATATATATATATAGTGGTATATAGACATTTGACATATAGACAATTTTTAATTATATTGGGAGGGGGAAGGGCATTGCACATTTAAACAAAGAAATTAAAAAAAAAAGTTTTGAGGGACACTGCAGCAATTGGGCCCTCCCAGAGCAGGGCCCAGGTACATTGGGAGTACCGGCAATAGATCTGCCCTGCTTGGATTATCCCCAGATTTTTTTGGGCTCCTACGCCCATGCTTGTTGATATATATTTTATGATATATACTGTATGCTAGTATAGTGCTCATTCATGTATATATAGATGCTGTTCTAAATATATGTATAATTTACTTGATCTGTGTATAATAACATGACATATATCTCAGTGAGTGGTCCATGTCAACAGCCATGTCCTTATCAATTAATTCAGGCCGCCACTCCTTACTGAAAAAAATATTAAACTGCAGTGAATTCCATTGAACTGCTGATTTTTGGTATGGAGATGATACAAGGCGTCTGCTTACTCCTACTGACTGTTCCCTTGTTATCTTTTTTTGGGGGGAGGGTCCTCCACCAGGTACTAAGTCCTGCGGCCCTCGTGGTTACTGGCCACAAAGTGTGACAAACATCGTAAGCGTTCCCAACACAACAACTAACAGTGAAAACATTTTTTTAAAACATTTATTGCATGATTCCAAAATAAATATTGTTAAACTTATTCTGACATTTGCAAATTTCCTCAGGGTTCTGTCACTTGATGTTGAGAAGGAATGCCCCTTGAAAGCATTAGATAAATTAGCATACATTTCATAATTTGTTTTGGCCAATCACAGGCAGCTATAACATATGCCAAGAATCATGGCATGTGTAGCTTATTTTCCCTCCACAAGGAAGCAAGGAGGAGCTCAGACTTTGCTATGTGGATTTATGCATCTCTTGGCTTGAAAAAAACATACTTTAATGCAGTGTTTCTATTGGTTCAGTAATACAGATCTGAACTACTTATTCTGTTGTCCTTTAGATGGTTATTGTTGTTGTTCAGTCCTTCAGTCGAGTCCGACTCTCGGTGACCACATAGATGATGTATGTCTGTGTTTCTGGTTATGCTCATCCATACAGTTTTCTTGGCAAATATACTGGAGTGGGTTGCCAGTTCCTTCTCCAGTGGACCACGACTTGTCTGACCTCTCTGCTATGACCTGCCTATCTTGGGTGACCCAACATGGTATAGTTTACAGTTTCATTGAAGTACCCAAACCCCCTCACCACGACAAGGCAGTGATCCAGAAGGGGTTAAATGGTTGTACAACAACACACATACAACTCTCTTGGGTATTGTCTGATTAATGATATAAATTTAGTACCTTCCGTATTCTCTGTCACTTATTAAAACACATTACTCAGCTGCTGTGTTTATTCTGGATTTTTGCACTACATCAATCAACAAGTCGCAGGTAATCAATAGGCCATTTGCCTGTGAAAAGACAGACCTGCACTCCATGGAAAAACATTAAAAAGTGGTTTCCACGGCGCAAACAATTCCTGCTGTGAAACGCTCGGGATGTAAGTGTCAAAACGAAGATCAAATATCTATTAAAATCCTTATACAATTAATTCCTTTTTTGTATATTTAACTAACTAGTAACTTGCCTGTCATTAATGACGGTATCATATGTTATATTCAATTGTCTGTTCTGTCTCTCTCTGTGCTGTCTCTCTCTGTGCTCCTTCTCTTCCTCTCCCCTCTCTATCTGTCTCCTCTCCCCACCCCTCTCTCCCCCTCCCTCTCTCTCCCATCTCTCTCTGCCTTCTCTCTCCCTCACTCTCCCTCCCTCTCACTCTCTCTCCCTTTCTCTCTCTCTCTCCCCCTTCCTCTCTCCCACTCCCTCCCTTTCTCTCTCTCTCCCCCTTCCTCTCTCCCACTCCCTCCCTCCCTCCCACTCTCAGCCCCTTTCTCTCTCCGCCTCCCTCTCTCTCTCCCCCTCTCTGCCTCACTCCCACTCTCTGTCTCACTATCTCTCTCTGCCTTCCTCCCTCTCTCTCCCACCCTCTCTCTACCTCCATTCCTCTCTCACCCTCTCTCTCTCTCCCTCGCTCTCTCCCCCCCTTTCTCTCCAACCCCCTATCTCCCTCCCCCTCTCCCTTCTCCTCTGTCTCTCTCTCTGGCTCCCTGCCTCTCTCTGGCTCCATCCCTCTCTCTGTCTGTCTCCCTCTCTCTCTCCCTCCCTCCCTCCCTCTCTTTCCCTCTCTCTCTCTCTATCTCTCTCTCTCTCTCTCTCTCCCACCCTCTCCCTATCTCTCTCTCCCACCCTCCCTCCCTCTCCCTAGAACTCTCTCCCACCCTCCCTCCCTCTCCCTATCTCTCTTTCCCACCCTCCCTCCCTCTCCCTATCTCTCTTTCCCACCCTTCCTCCTTCTCCCTATCTCTCTCTCCCTATCTCTCCCTCCCTCTCCATATCTCTCCCTCCCTTCCTCTCTCTCCCTTCCTCTCTATCCCCCCTCCCTTCCTCTCTCTCCCTCCCTTCCTCTCTCCCTCCCTCTCTCTCTCCCTCCCTCTCTCTCCTTCTCTCTCCCTCCCTCTCTCTCTCTCCCCATCCCTCTCCCTCCTTCCCCTCCCCTCACTCTCCCTCACTCTCTCTCTCTCCCCCTCCTTCTCTCTCTATCTGACCCTTCTTCTCTCTCTCTCCCCCTCCTTCTCTCTCTATCTCACACTTCTTCTCTCTCTCTACCGCTCCTTCTCTCTCTCTCCCCCTCCTTCTCTCTCTATCTCACACTTCTTCTCTCTACCCCTCCTTCTCTCTCTCTCTCCGTGCTTCTCTCTCCCTCCTTCTCTCCCCCATATCGAAGGCATTACCCACAACTGAAAACTATAATAGGTGATTGGTGAACCTCTCATGCAGCCTCTCCAGTCCTAGGGTATACTTTCGGCAGATTTACAAAGATGCCAAGAGCCTACCAGTTCCACACCTTAGTACATCTGACCCGAGCCAATGACCGAGCCACTAAATGATGGGAGTACCCCTTTAATCGTTGAGTTATTTTCCATTTACTTCATAACAAGACCAGACTAAAATGTTTTATTAAATTCATTTTGCATAAATGAGCAGCATCCGGAGCTCTGTATCACAATGTAACTGGGGACGTCTGGTATGTGAGAGAGGAGCGTTCTGATTATATTATTTTCCAAACATTTCTTTATTTGCAGCATTATGAGATGAAGCAGCTTTTTCATCATTTCAGATGCTTTTCATTACAGCCAATTGGCAGTTTGCAGCCTAAATAAATTACAGATACAGAAAGACGTATAGAACGGGAAGATTATATCCCCCTGTGCAAACCGTGTTTGGCTCCTTCATTTCTTCACAAGGTTTTTCTATGAAACCAAAGAGAAATTAAATTAAAACTTAGAAATCGTCACTAAAATTCAATTCTTTCACATTCTTAGTAACCGGCTTTAAACATTAGAAATATGTTCTTGTAAGAAAAAGAAGTATCTGAAGTCTTGCTCAGTGGCAGAGCTACTGCCGGTGCAGCAGGTGCAAATCACTGGTGTCCCACAGCAGGGTATTGGCCTTCTATCTGCAGAGGAGGGTGGATGATTATTTGATATAAAGGTGATCTGATCACCCTATGGGTGATCTGACCAAAGACATATATTTGGGGCTTTTTTGGTGACAACTGTGGGTTGTATAGCGATGTACAAGAGGGCCCTCAAAATATTTTGCACTGGGGCCCCCATTCCATAGCTCTGCCACCAGTCCTAATTACTGAGCAAACGCAATGTATGATAATCGTAGAACCTAACAAGCTCAATAAAATATACTCAACCTCCAGATTATCAGATTTGTACCTACTGCAACTACCCCGTTTCTTTCCGTTCTCTCTCATGAAATGTGCCACATTTCACAGCTGTGACCTAAGGCCACAACCTTAGGTGCTTCACAGTACCTGTGTAATGCTGCTGCATGCAGACACACAGCATGGCACTGACTGTTTGCAGTAGCATGAGATACACTTCATGAGAGAGAACAGGAAGAAAGTTGGTTGTTACAGAAAGTGGGATTAATCTAACATCACCATTTTCTCCTGTTTTGATAAATAGGTTGCATGGAAAACATAGGAAGAAGTCATCACTTTTTAACCCATTGTTTTCATCATTTCATAAATACACAATGTACAAGTAGTAGGTATAAGTGAGCTTAGCATCGAAGCTTTGCCAACTACTGACGGATAGACTCCATAGAAATCCTACCTTTACGTTGTTTGGACGCTGATGAGCACCTGATGGGATATTTGGAGGGTCCTGACAGACCACTTAGTGAATTTTCTTCTTAATAGTTTTGTTTTATTGGAATACAATGTTCCCCAGATACAATCCAGTGTCTAGATGGTTCTGTACCAATTATTTATGTATTATTAAAGGGACAGGGACGGTTTCTGGATTTCACTAGGTATGTAACATATATGAGTATTGTTTACTTTTAAGTACTTTATTTTATTGAGAAGTGCTTAAAAGCTCAGTTTTCTCTGCCTAATATTGTATATTTTTTGGGGACCTATCTTCTTATGTGCTTGCACGGGAAGCTTGCCTCCGACGTCCCGATGTAGCTGTCTCTAAGTGGCCGGTAAGTGGTTAGGGGATTTTGGGTTAAGTTTAGAGGGTTAGGGCCGGTAAGTGGTCTAGGGGGTTAGGGTTAGGGAGCTTAGTGTTAGGGTTAGGAAGTTTCTTTTAGGGGCGTAGTATTCGTTTGCTTTTTAGTACTTTATTTTATTGAAAAGTGCTTAAAAGCTCAGTTTTCTCTGCCTATTATTGTACATTTTTTGGGACCTATCCTGTTATGTGCATGCACAGGAAGCACGCCGCCTATGTCCCGATGTAGCTGTCTCTAAGTGGTCGGTAAGTGGTTAGGGTTTTTTGGGTTAGGTTTAAAGGGGTTAGGAGGTTAGGGATAGGGCCGGCAAGGGATGTAGGGGGTTAGGGGCTTAGGGTTAGGGGGTTAGGTTTAGGGTTAGGGCAGAGTAAGTGGTGAAGGGGGTTAGGGTTAGCATTAGGGCCGATAAGGGGTGCCGGCGATGTCAAGCGAGATGTACACTTTTTGGATGGACTCCTTTCTCTCCTGTAGATGAGGTTCAAGGGTATTCAATCAAAACAGAAGAGGCCATTTTCACAAAGGCCCGGAGATGAGGAACATTGGCTTCAAGCAGCAATCATCTTGGAGTTATTGGAATTACCACATAACGGGACTCAAAAGAGGATCATGGGTGACACCTGACTGGGATCCAAGGAGGATAATGTGTTAATTAAACTCTTCACTTTTATTCGTTTAATTATTTTTTATATTAGATGTAGGGGCGACATTGCCTTTTAAGTAAAACCATTTCCCCCAATTTTTGTATTTTGTATATTTATATGTATTCAGATACTAAAATGGTGTTTTCATAGTTTATTTATGGAGGGATTGCTGGAAGTACTAGTATTTTTGCACTTTTTGGCAGTACAATCTAAATCCACTTTATATGACAATCATAACTTTCTATTTCCCTGATCCATATTTGATGCACATAAAGCATACAGATTATATTAAATAAACATTCCAGTAAAATAAATAAGATTTCATATTATTCAATCATATAATGTAATTGACTTTGCAGTTTGTTTTATATCGTATTAGTATTCTATTCATTCCTTTATGGATGTTCCAATTGACTTCCTTGTCCAAGATTCGTATCTTCTTAACTTATATATACTTGAACATTAATAAGTACCAGGCTAGAAGACAAGACTTATTTCTTTGCCTCTGCTATCCAATCACCAAACAGGTTTATTACAATAATATACTATAATTTAATTTTCTGTCATAGCACTGATAGTATTACTTGGTTTATGTTCTACTTATATATTTACTAGAGACTTGCCCGTCAAAAATGACGGGGCAATAAAATTGTAAGGCAGGTAATGCTGTTTTCCACAGACAGTAAGTGTTTTGGTCATCTAAGATCCTTCGGCGCTCATTGCAAGCCTCGCGTGAGCCTCTCGGTTGGTGTATTTTTTGTTATAAGAGGCGCTTTTGCTGTTATTGTAAGGTCCGCAATGATCTCCTTTTTGCGCTTATTGCATGTCTCTCCCTTGGTGTAGTTTGTGTAGCTGTGTACTTCCGCATTCTGTAAGTTAGTGTTGTAAAATGGCGGCAATTGTGTATGTGGTACGCGGGTGTGGATGATTTAGCGTCCTTGCTAATAGTGTATATCGTACCTCGTACGGGTTTTAGTAAAAGTCGTATGTGCTTGGTGGTGTTTTGCGGCTTTAGGGGTCATGTAGCCTCGTTTTCATTTTTTTCGGTGGCCATTTTTTCTCTTGCTTAGGGGATTTTCGAGTGTGTAAACTCTGTAAATTGGACTTAAATTTGCGTGCAAACTGACTCCCCGACATCCTGGCTGTCCCCCCTTGCTGTGTATAATTTTTTTTTTTTTTTGTGTGTGCATTTTGTGTTTCTTTTAATGTTTTTCGTTGTGCGCAGGTCCAGCATAGTTTTGTGAGTTCGTATTTTTGTTTACGAAGTCCCGAGGCTCGTATTTTTTTTGTAAGTCCGTAGTTAGTCATTGCGTGTTATAGTTTTTTTTCAAAGTTCAGTTTCTGTGGCTGTTTGTAACCTCGTGTGAGGCGCCGTAGAGCCTCCACCTGCGCAAATGCGGCCCCTCGCTTTGCGAGGGTCAGTATTTGCAGCCCGAATTGCGTCCCTCGTTTCGGAGTTTGACAACTATTATATGTGATAGAAAATTCCAAAGAATAAAATAGAAACAAAACATCTCTTGCAGAAGTATCATGTATCTTGAGGATTTCCCAGTCTAGAGGATGTTTGTGATACACATTATTATGGCCACTTTCATTTAAGAGTGATATATTGGCCAACAGCTCCTCTATATCCAGAACACAGCCCTGAATTACACTCCAAACTGCTCTATTTTTTTGCAATTGAATCCAAATCATTAGTACTGCCTCTTATCGCCAGCCTGTGCCTGAGTTATTCATTTGTTTTTACTCAGTTTGACCAAAAACTATCACCATTTGTTATTTTTATCCTCGATTTTCTGTCTAGACCACTGTATATTCTCTATAAAAACCTACATTGTACAGTAGTTTCTCCGACTGATTATATTTTTTTTGCTTTATTGCTTACACGTTGTTTGGACTCTTAAAAACATATTGTTCTACAAACCTGTACTTGCCCTGCTCAGTGAATCTATTTTCCTGGCTAGGATATAGTTTTATTCCAATATGTTTATCTCCCCCTACATAGAGACGTATCTTCACAACATACTCCACTGGGTTCATTCTTGTTTCATGGAATTTCATACTCACATTTCAAATATAAGAGACGCTAATAAATCGCAAACCATTTTTAAGCAAATCCATCTACTTGTATTATCTTGAACTTTGGATAGTACAAAGTACTTGTGGATAGGTTTTAGCCACATTGACCGCAGGAGAGATATAATTAAATTCATACAATGCAATGTTTGCATATGAGTCAAGGATAAATGGAAGAAGTGAGGGTTATGTTAACATTAAAGTTACAGTAGGGATATATTAGATGTGGAAATAAGGGTGCGGTACACATACAATTAGAGTAATGTAAGAAATGGTATAGGTGATAGACCTTGAAGTTGTGGTAGAGGTTGTTTTGTAGTTTGGAAAGTGATGTGGAAGAGTATATATATATATATATATATATATATATATATATATATATATATATATATATATATATATATATATATATATATAGCAAATAAATAGTACATTTGTGTTCACATTTGACCATGTCAAAAAAGTAAAAAAAAATTGTTTCATGTCCAGAATTCTAAGAAATACAGTAATTACACTACATTCTGGGAACCTTGGCAGGGAAATGCAAATGTGCCCACAAAGGCTTTGTGTTATGACCATCAGATTTGGGGAACCACACACACCCCAATTCTACTTTCAAGTTGTGACTTTTGTTGTTCAGAACTAAGCAACAAGCCAAAACCCTGCTCACCTGGAACAATAGTCTGGACATGAGACTCTGTTTCTCCATCGGTGCACTGTATTCCATCTTACCTGGAACCACAGTGTGGGCATGGTACTCTCCCCCTCCTGGGACCACAGTCAGGGCACTGTGCTCCAGCTCTGCTTGCTTGGGCACACAATATGGAGTGATGTTCCAGTCTAGCTCATTGGCTTGGTCTCTGTCCAGCAGGATCTCCATGCTCTGGTCCAGTCTTTCGCTTGGGCCATCAATTGGCAGACATTGCCAGTCTTCCCCATTGCCTTGTCCCTAGCAATGGTGTCCCCACCACTTGCATAGGGCTGTGCCCACTGGTCTGCCACACTCCCAGGGCGGCTTGCTGAGTCTACCCCTTTAACTGTGGCTGACTCAGTGACATTGGCTAACAACTGGGGATCCTTCAATGGTTCACAGTCCATACTTTTGTTTTTAAGAACCCAGGAGCATGGAAGCTCTCCCCCCCCCCCCTTCCAGGCCTTCTCCTTGGCCTGAAAATTCAATTTGTGTTCCTTTCTCCAGGGCCTCTTGACACTTTATGGAGCCCTCTGAGAGCAAGTTCTCCAACTTGGAGGCCATAGCCCATCCATGGTAGCCTCATCCAAAATATCCACATACTCTGCCTCTAGTTTTAACTCCTTCTGGACCAGGGGCAAAAGTAAAGCAACCTCATTAGACCAGGGCTCCATCCACAGTATTTGACAGTGTTTAATCACCAATTTTATTTGTTGTGCATAAGTCCCCAGGCCACATTGCGGATCACCATGTACAATCTCCCAGAGCCCTTCCATCAGCTCTAATGGAAAATAAGAATCCTTGCCAAGAGTACCATCAGGCCATGCCCAGACGCCATATTCATCTTGTAATTACTCTTCATACTAGTTCCTTCAGCCAGTCCAATAGCTCATGCCCCGGCCACAAGCCCAAAAACGCTTTCCATTGACTTAGAAGAGCCATTCCTCTACAGTATTGTGTGGCTATCCTGGCTGCTGGGTTACTGCGGCTGAGAGATCCCACCACTGCCACCAGCTGTTACGTCCACCAGACATGTGGAACCACGTGCATCCCAATTCTCCTTCCAGGTTTTGCATTTTGTTGTTCAGATCTGAGCACCCAGGAAAAACACCTTCTCAGGGGAACTCAGGACATCAGAAGTTGCTAACTCGCCCCAGAACATAGACACAGGCAGACATTCCTTTGGTTTTAGAATGTTTCACACCATTAGTTAGTATCCATCATCAGACTGGGCACTTCTTTTTTTTTAAGTCACATTTTCAGATCACACAAAACCAACACCATCCCCCTGTATAGCTAAAATCCCACCTTGTAACTAAGGCTACCAACCTCCTTTACAAAGCCAGAAGAGGATACATGCCTAGCCGCTTTCAGTAAAATCCATATAAATTCCTGTAGAACTTAACCCTTTGTTATCCCACTAATAATCGCGTCAGAAACTGTATCCACTAGTTACAGGTAAGATGACATTATTACAGTGCATATAACATAATGTAGTAATCCCAAAATTAATTACTGTGGCCCACACTACACTACACACAAAACAATCACGTCACTGTCCCAACAACAAGTTTCATGTCCATTTGAATAATCTGGGATAGTAGCAACCCAGTGTGAGATATTTCCAGATAGCAGGGTTACTTGTGGGATTTAGAGGAGCCCCAAAGTCGGTCATAACACTTCACTCTTGGGATACTTTACCATTTTTAACATGGCTTCCTTTAAGCATATGCCCGCTATATCACACAGCTTTGAGCAAAGCTAAGGTTGGATTATACACAAGCTAGGAATTCCACCCACATACATCTATTTCAAGGTTACTGCCTCTCATCAGAGTGGCACCGTTTCCTAGCCTGTGTAGTAAATTTTTTGAGAAGGCAGTTTACATATTGGATTCGAATTGCTTCGGTGAAGATAGGTTTTTAGCAAAGTATATGTAGTAGTAGCAGTATTAAGAACAATATACATGCTACAAATAATACCGTTCACTTTAAAAGGTGAAGATGTGAGTCTAATCAAACAGCTATTTAAATCATTATTTGCAAACACCCAAGAATAACACACAAAAAATACAACAAATAAGGTAAGATGGTGGAATAATTATAGCTAATATACAGATATTACTATTTAAGTATGCCTATGACTGGACCAATAATTACATACATTTCCCATGCTATGACCAGGCCTGTTAGTAAACTGTATGAACAACTACAATTTTATTTTTGCAGTTCTTCAAAAAAGCATACTGTAAATAATGAACTATGGTGGTCCTTTAATATCCCAAACATCAACCAGCTGTCTCTACTGATACAATCTCAATCCATCATTATAGATCACTACGTTCTGTCTCAGAATCACAGGAGACCTCATTATAACTGCTCCCCCTTAGTAGAGTGATCATTATTTCATAAGGCCATCCCCAGAGGGACAGCAGAATGTGCCAAATGTCATAGGTTAAATACCAACATATATATATGTAGGTGTCTATATCGGAAGAGATAAAGCAGTCCCTATAGAACAGCAGATCTGTGACTGCCCAAAACTCACTCTCAACAGATCTTGTTTCATAATTACAGGCAATGGGTAACCTCCATTCCTATTTTTAACAAAACAATTAAATGTGTGGAAAACAAAAAAAAGTGTGAAGCATGCAAGTTCAAGAGCCATGTTGGCGTATCTAGCTTCTCCTGTTCCCTTGAGTTTGTGACTGTGTAAATTGGCAGGAAGAACTCTTTGGATCTCCATGTTGCATCCCCTCTTGCAACGTCCATCAATTGTATTATTAATTATTGTACAGACAGTTTTCAATTCTCGTCAATGTGGAACCAAAGTGTTGTTGTGGATGGCGTGTTCTTTAAGTAAAACCATTTCCCCCAATGTTGGTGTTTCCATTGCTTTTATTTATTGTGGGGATTGCTGGAATTGCCAGAATATTACAATCCCTGTTCATAAAAAAGCTAAATCCTCTATATTAGAATGTGACAACTTCCTAGTTTTAATATATTTGTTTGAAACACTACCCAGCATACAGATTGTATTAAACGGACATTCATGTATAATAATAAGATTTCATATTAGTCAGTCATATAATAATTTGCTGTTGATTCAAGTATAGTATTGGTATTACATCCATGCCTTCTAAGACGTTACACTTGTCATCATTATCTTAGATTCATATCTTGGATAACTTAGATACACTAGAACATGATAGTTTCCTGGATTATGAATGCATCTGATAGAGGACGATTGTAGTGTATGCAAACATTTTTTTGCATGAAAAAATCCCCAAATAAACATTAATAAACTTACCGTAAAGTTTGCTAAATTTCTTTAGTTTTCAGGCAGTTGATTTTGAGAAGGAACGCCTAAGCTAATTAGCATAAAATGCATAATTACTTGTGGCCAATCAGAGGCAGGTACAACAAGGTATCTTTTTTTCTGGGGAGGCAGCAGTGATACTGACAGCTGATTCGTTAGGTCAAAACTCCACACAGCTCATTGGCTAGGATGCTCTACCTACATAGGTGCCTTGGGGGTGGAGCTCACACAAGAAATTGCAAATGTACTTTGAATTATAAATATACAGCGACGCCCAATCAGACAGACTTACGCGCATTGTATCCCACAAACTGCTATATATCTTTAAGTAACAGGGTAGAAGACACAATTTATTTCTACATCTCTGCTATCCAGTCACCTAACGTACATATTTATCACAACACCAATACCCTATAATAGAGTTTTCTGTTCCAGCACTGATATCATTACCTGGTTTAAGTTCTACTTATATATTTATAGAATATTCCAAAGAATAAAATAGAGACAAAATGTCCTTTGCCATAGTATCGTATCCTGAGAATTCCCCAGACTAAAGGATGCACATTATTACGGCCAGAGTCATATAAAAGTAATACATTGGCAAGACTTCCTCTATATCCACTAAATAACACTCCAAACTGCTCTATTTTATTCTGCAATTTAATCCAAATCATTAGTACTGCCTCTTATCTCCAGCCCGTGCCTGAGTTATTCATTTGTTTTTACACAGTTTGACCAAAAACTATCACCATTTGTTATTTTTATCCTCTGTTTTCTATCTAGACCACTGTATATTTGTTATAAAAACCTGCATTTTACAGCAGTTTCCCAGGCTGATTATTTTTCTTTTGCTCTATTTCTTAAACTTTTGGTGGATTGCTAAAAATACATTATTCTACACCAGTGTCCTTGTTCTGTTTCCCTTGATGGGATGTATTTTTCTTCCATTTATAGTTTTTTGGTCATGTATATCTCCTCCTTGCATAAAGAAGCATCTTCACAACATACTCCATTGGGTTTTATGTTTTAAGGGATTTTCATTCTTATTTTTTCCTCATAAATTTAGAATATTAAGTTAGGCTCCAGTTTGAGAAGAGCTCATCTATATCTCTACTTCTACTACATGAATAAAAATAGTTTAATGTTTTTTTTTAACAAACTGGTTTCAATTTAAGACTTAAAGGGATATGGAAGGTTCCTGGATTTTACTATGTACTAGCGAATTGCCCGTCAAAAAATGACGGCAATGGAATTGTAAGGTAGCTAATGTTGTTTTGTGTGTCCTACTGAAATATGTAATTTAAAATAATAAATGAATATAGTGTACCTATTTTGAAGCATTGTGTTGAAGAGCTGGCAATCTGTTTTGATGTTGCTGCAGCATTAGTGGTGTGGAGCTGCTGTGTAAGCGTGATGAACGTGTGCAGTGTAATACTGTGCGTTCGCGAGCCGTAACCGTTAACGTAGTTGTGTACTTCCACATTGGAGTAAAATGGCGGGTAATGTGTGTTATGCGTCTTAGCGGATTATCCGTAGGTCTTTTGTGGTGTTTTGCAAGTTTCTTGTGGTGTTTTCCGTGGTTAGAGCGCTGTAGCCTCGTTTTCGTTTTGTTGGCCGCCATTTTTTCTGTCGCTTAGAGAATTTTTTAGTGTGTAAACTCTTTTATTTTGATGTAAATGAAGGTGTAAGTTGCATTTTTGAGGTCCTGGTTTCTCCCTCTTGCTGCAGGTAAGCTTTTTATGTATGTGCTGTGTGTATTTATTGTGTTTTACATTTTGTAATGTTCGCGAGTTGCAGACGATTTTTTCTGTCGCTTAGAGAATTTTGTAGTGTGTAAACTCTTTTATTTTGAGTTAAATGAAGGTGTAAGTTGTTTTTTTGAGGTCCTGGATGCCCCCTCTTGCTGTAGGTAAGCTTTTTATGTATGTGCTGTGTGTGTTTATTGTGTTTTTTTTTTTTCATGTTCGCGAGTTGCGGACGATTTTTGCGAGGTCGTAATCAGTGTTAACATGTCTCGTATGTTGTTTGTGAGGGTCGTTGGTGTGACGTGTTGTTTGCGTTATATAAGTAAATTTTGGGAGGGTCGCAGTTGCTGGCAAGGAGCGCCTTCGGTAAGATGTCATACAGCACATATGGTAAGGTATTATAATGCACATAGTAATATCCCATACTGCGCAGAAATTAGGTTCAAACACACTGCTTATAGTAAGAATATATACAGTGCATTAACTAACATCATTAGTGTATATAGTACAGACAGCACATATGGTAAACACATCTATGGGGCAAATAGCAGCATGATATGGAGGTCACTATTTATGTTATATAAAATACTTTTAAAAAGATCATGTGCAGAACATATGGTAAGTTCAGATACATAGAATCCTATAAGCACACATGGTAAGATCAGAGGCAGAGTATATAACTGAATCCTATAGGTGCAGGTATTTCCATGTTATACAATCATATAGTAAGATCCATTCCAACCTATATGATAACATTCTAATATTAATAGGTTATTTCACATGCAATATGTGCAGACCTCTATATCTCCATATATATCACCCCAGATGCCTATAGGAGACCCCATCTACTACTACCTGACCCTCAGCATGTAGAGCATTAACCCCTGCAGGCCCAAAACAGGCCCACATAGCAGTGCAGGGGTTAACCCTCTCAGTGCCATTGTCCATGCATTGCTGGGCACACTCACCAGTAGAGTCTGCCCCTGGAATCTCCGTGTGGCTGCTGCATGCTGCAGGATCAGTGTCATAACACCCCCCGGGGCACAGCATCCACACAGGCTCACTGGCACAGCCTCCTCTTCAGGCATAGTCCCACCACAGCAGTGTCCTACAGGAGACGCGAGGGCCGTGGCTCCATGCCAGCAACTGAGGCCCTGAATCTGTAACCACAGACTATAAATCTAGTGGCTCCTGGGGGTTATGGTTGTAATATTAGGGAATTATAGGTTCATTATCTTGTGGTGTGCTGTGTATTGGATGTGTTAATAGGAGCATGTGTGCTTGTGTCAGTGTGTCCTTGTGTCAGTTTAACCCCTGCAGGCCCAGAACAGGCCCACATAGCAGTGCAGGGGTTAACCCTCTCAGTGCCATTGCCCATGCATTGCTGGGCACACTCACCAGTAGAGTCTGCCCCTGGAATCTCCGTGTGGCTGCTGCATGCTGCAGGATCAGTGTCATAACACCCCCCGGGGCACAGCTTTCACACGGGCTCACTGGCACAGCCTCCTCTTCACTCACAGTCCCACCACAGCAGTGTACTACAGGAGACGCGAGGGCCGTGGCTCCATGCCAGCAACTGCTTTGTGAGCATACGGGCCGTTGCTCACACTTGCGGGCCCGCAAGCGTGAGCAACGACCCGTACGCTCACAACTATATATGTGATATAATATCCCTGTGTATGTATTCACTTTTATGTACTTTATTTTTATTAAGAGGTGCTTATAAGCTCTGTCTCTATTGCTTAAGATGAAACAAATAGTCCCTGTATGGGTCTGCCCTCTGCATCTCACTAAGAAACAGACTCTGCTGTAGTTTCTGTGCAGTGTCTCATACTAACTAGTCAGTGACCATTTCTCAGCAATCACATATATAGTTGTCAGTTCAAGGATGTTGGTCACGTTATGGCCCATAGGGCTGCAACTGCGAGCCTCGTGAAGTGAGTAATTGAGGCACGACACTGCAAGGCTTGCAGGACTTCGGATGCAACAAGCGCCAAAGGCGCTCATTGCAGCACTTAGCAAGAACACAAAATTATAGCCCGTAGGACTTAGGACTAGAGGTACGTATATGGACTGTGGGCCTCGCAAAAATACGACTATAACGGCCGAATCACTGAACAGTAAAAAGCGGAAAAAACAACAAATATGCCTTAGAAGGTGCTCAGATGGCCCATAGCCTCGCAAACAGCATTGCTAGCCTTACAATTTTACTCCCGTCATTTTTGACAGGCAATTTCCTAGTATTCTATTATATGCTGCTGAGACGTGGTCACTGGTCCCTGATAGGCTAGGACACTTTGCAGAGTCAGCACCCAGCATACACTGTAAATTTGTTTGATCTTTGGCAGAGCTTCTTAACAAAACAAAGTACTTGAAAGTAAATAGATACCCAGGGATATTATATACCTAGCAAAATCCAGAAACCTTCCATATCCCTTTAACAGTTTAACCGTGTAGTGGTGGGCATCCAGTGCCTTCCAACAGTCCAGGATATCAGTATCTCTCTGCATGAGCATAGGTAAATCAGTCAGACTTAATAAAAGTATTAACTCATGTGGGCTAAAGCAGAGAGATCCTGAATACACGTGCAGAGAGATCCTGAAATCCTAGACTGACGGTGGTAATGTGGGGCCGAGCTGACCACCACTTGCCTATTCTTTCTTCTCCGACTGTGTACAAACCATAGGTGTTTTTTTCTTTGGTTTATTGTCTTCACATCCAATGTTTTGCCTCTACGTCGAGCCGTTGCATCTTTATTTACGAGCCCAGAAATAAGCAGCCTGTTTGAATTTACCAGACCAAAAAATAACATGTTTGTAGTTAACCGTACAGAAAAAAACAAACTTGTTCCTCAGATGCTAATTGAATGCTTTGCAAGAAGCCAAGATTACTTCTAAGAATATTTTATTGACTTGCTAAATAATACTGCGAGTGTGAGTCCTCGGGGGAAGCGGTGTGATTTATAGGAATGTTAATTACAATTTAATAAAAAACACTAAATAATGTATCACCATTGTTTTTATCAATAATTTATTTTAAAGAACTGATTTACTGTTTAAATAGATGTTACTTGTGCAAAAACTGTGATTACAAAGCTATTTATACCTTAATATGAGTTAAACCATTGCTGAATAAGGGAGGGACCTGACATATAAACCCAAACTGCTTATACAAAGGATTTATATAGAGCGGCATCTTGTAGTTTTGATGACAGCCATATGTCAGCGAGACATGAATATTACTGTGAAATATGGCAGGACTATATTACAGCTTGCAGTGGGAGGATGGCTTTCAAGCACTGAATCTAGTAAATCATTGATATGACAGTATGGGAATGTTTTATTTCATGGTTACATTACATTGAAAGGGAAGTGGTACAAGAATAAGGCTTGGTTTATATTGAAGATGACCTGGATTCAGGGATGGTTTATATCCCAGTCATTTTAGGCCTGGTTCTCGGACATCATATTTGGAGATTGTTAGGATTGGTGTGCACGGAAGGGGACTGGGTAAAGGTAAAAAGTGGGGGAAAAGGAGACCAGAGGGTACCGGATAAATACAGGTACAAGGGGTAGAAAAGGATAGGGCGTTGGGAAAAAAGGTGGAAGGATGTGGGTGAAAAGGCGAAAGTGAGATGCAATTGGATATACAAATGGAACAGTATGGAGAGAATGGAGGGCCCCAGTGCAAAATGTTTGTCTCCTCCCCAAGGACATTTTTTCATCACTCAGTTCTCCTGCTCAAGATTCATTCCCATAACAGCTCCCCTCCCTAAGTCCCCTTCCCATAACATCCCTCTCCTAGACCCTTTCCATAGCTGCTTTCCCCACAACCCTTTCCTTAGCTGCTCCTCTTCCCATAGCTACTCCCCTTCTTTTACCATCTGCCTGCATGAAGCTCCTCTGCCTGCGACATAGCTCCGCAAGGCACATGCTACAATACAGAAAAAAATAAATGCACTATCTGCACCAAGGGTAGCTCCACTTCTGATAGGAGAAAGGTGAAGAGGTAGGAGCAAAAAAAAGGATATAGTCAAAGGAGATAAGTTAAAAAGGAGGAGTGAGAGAGGGTGGAAATGAAAAAGAAAGGATTGGGAATGAGAGGAAAGCGATTAATTGAGGATGAAATATGACTATGTGTGGTTTGGTACTTGAACATGAAACAACCACATGTAGTTTGTGCAAAATACCACAATTTAGCCAGCATTTTCATAGAGAAGCATGGGATGGATTAATGACCCTACCCGTGTCAAGGGCCAATTAATTTATACCACCAGTTAGGTCCTCTACTACTAGGGATTCCCTGGAAGGAGGCTGCTTCAGGATCTGGGCAAGATGGCAGTTAGTAAGTGACTCCGTCGCAAGCACTAAAAAGGAAATGGTTTTATTGCATCATATTTACTCACTATGTCTCAAGCATAAAACAAGTATAGAAAAAGTATTAGGTATCCATCATGTTAGGATAATGTTCTGCTCCCATTCCTCTGAGCTCATAAGTCAAACAGTACTTAGTTTCATGCAGAAAACTAATGTTCGCTTTACAACTGTCATTGTTGCCATAGCAACCCATAACACCACAGCACGTCACCTCAGGATACTCAAGACTGTCATCACAACCAGTAAACTGCAGTTTACCCAAACTAGAAATAAAGTACGGATTAAGTACTTTTAGTTTGAAATAAGTGAATCTATGAATTAAGTAAATTTCGAGGCGTCAACCTTTCTTCATTTGTATTAAATTATATATCAAATCGTTGCATAATTGAAAAACTGATCTACCTCTTTGGTGATCCTATCTAGTTATGGTTTCTACACACATAGGGCCAGATTCAATTCCAAGCCCGCAACTCTATCGCAGACAGCTGAATGTCTGCGGGTGTGTTGCGGGCTCCCATTGATCTTCAATTGCTCAAGGCCACAAGTTACAGGCCCAAAGCCAAAACCGTAAACCATGCACTGGTTCGGAGCACTTCGCGGTGGGAACATGATCAATTCAGCAAGCCCGTGAGAAATCCGTTGTTATTATTAGTATTATTATTCATGGATCTCAGTTACATACAAATCCGACCTAAAGATGTATTTTTATTGCTATAGCTCCATGTCATATTATATTTCATAAATATTCCCTCATCCTCGGCAGCCAGATGGACTTAGTTTGTTGTCCATAAATAAATGATAATAATATATATACATGCATTTGCTTTTTGCTTTTAATAAAGTTCTCTTTTTCAGGTTTATTACATTGGAAGTTCAAGTTATCATTTAGCTCCAGGCCTGTTCTGTAACAAGACAACTTTTAAACATCGTTCCAAGATGGAATTGACAAGTGTTAGCGTTTTTTTTATAATTGGGCCAATCTGTTGGTGGTTGTGAGGCCATTTAATTTGGCTGTGCTATGAATCAGCTTATGAGTTTAGTATTCTACATCTCAAAGCAAATGCTTTCATTTCTGGAGCCATATGGATACTTGGTGGGAATTTAAGCATAGAAACACAATGCAACCTTCCAGCCCGTGCAATTAAATCTGCCATTCCAAAATAACACATGACGAAATATATAAGTGCAACAGAAAATATTCTGAGTCTGGCGTCTGTAGCGAGTCCTGCGGCAAACATGAAGTGTTACAGCCTTCGGCACTGGTCCAGTGCTTGTTTTATTAGATGCAGCTGATATAACTGTGTAGAAAAGGCTAAGTAGAAAGAAATAACTCAAGGTAAAAAGCATTCCTTGGATAGAGAATTAAGGGTGCTCCTTCAGATAAATCAATAATAATCCAAAATAGAAAAAAAAAAACAGATCCCTTCATAGGGCACACCAGATATAACCTGATCTCCAAAAAGAGAGACTGGAATTAAAACTTAACTTTTAATTACATTACTAAAAATGTTATATTATAAAACCATAGTAAAACATATAAACAAGTATGATCGAAGAGATGTCCTTAGTACACATAGGATTAGTACATGGAATGCTCATATATGTATAAGTGAAATCAACCATGATGTTAAATCATTTGAAAGAATCGAGACAAGGGGAAGACTATCCCCACTTTAGGAAAGAATTTGAGATAAGGCATTTAATTACGTCATGTGATTTATAAAATATAAATGATCTGGTTGCTCCCCAAGTGATCAGATCATTTTAGAGTAATTTATTGTCAGCCCTTTGTCAGTATCTATCACATACGTGTTTGGTACAGCAGAACCAAATGTATCTGATATGTACTGATCAACCAAAAGGGTAAACACATCTATTATAATAGATCAGGATGGGACTTATGCTTTTTCGAATTTACTATGAGCCTCATTCAGTTGAGGTTTTCGGGAGATCCGGTAGCACATAAGTGAGGTCGCAAGCTAATTTGCTATTCAATTGGCGTCTTTTTTCAGGCTCCGATCGGCTTCCAAGTTACGGCCTTGAGAAAATGGCGATGATTCATCTCGTAACTTACAGTCTCCAGAAGCCTTTGATCTTTCACTTTCGCAAGGCTAAAATCACAAATCGCTATTCAATTGCTCAATTTCCCCAAGCCCGCAAATGTTTTCACACTTGTAAATGGCAAATGGAGGAGAAAATCCTACAAGTACTATTCGTAGCACTGTAAATGCAAATAAAAAATCACTACTGTTCTATAAATAACAGGGAAAGTGATGACAGACATTAGAATTAATTGCACAACCGTCTCAAGCCCGTAAATCGGCAAGATCTTAGATTTTGTTTTTAGGTTAAATTTCGGGGTTAAACCGGTCTCGGGTATCAATGAGTTAATACATATCAGGCCACCCACATGGACTAGAACAGTATTGGCATTCATTATAATAATTCTATATTTTTTCGTTTTGCGAGTCTGATCGCATATCGGACCCCAAACCTAATTGATTGACATGTAACCTCCATGTTTACTGCCTAATAAAGTCTCATTTTCTATTGGCTGATTCGAAATGGGCAGTTACGAGCTTGCTGATTTGATCATGTTCCCGCCCTGAACTGCTCCGAACCAGTGCATGGTTTATGGTTTTGGCTTTGGGTCTGTAACTTGTGGGCTTGAGCAATTAGATAACATCTCAACTCACTCGCAGCATACGGCCTACAGCGATCGAGTTGCAGGCTTGCAATTGAATATGGCCCATTGTATTTAAAATTAAATAATTACTAAGTCTAGGCCTTGTTTAATTTCATTACTTCCTAAGAAACCGGGTGCTAACTTCAAACCCTATTTGAATATATGTAGCTTATTTTACTGAAACATATTCTATATAATAGTTTCATGTAACTATTTTAACACTAATAATACACAGAAAAACATCAAGGCAGAGATATTTCATATAATATTTGACAGTCATTTTAGATGAACTTTTAGTTTAACAATTGTTCCAGCGCAATGCACGCATTGGCCAAATCTCACAGAGGCTGTATATTTATGGGAAGTATATAACATAATGTCCTTCTGTAGAGCTATTTCCACAATACTTTCATGTGACTCTATAAATCTTGAAAAACAAATTACTCCGTCATTTTTTTCGCTCTTGTTTCTTGGCCTTTGTTGTAAATATGTGTATGATATTTTCTGCTGTAAGTGATATATGTCTCCAGAGGGTCTCCTTACATACTAAGTATATTTAGGACTGCAGTATCAAAGAAATGATAGACCTCAAAGGAATTCAATACTTTACCTTGTTTTTTAGAAGCCTTTGATTTGATAAAGTTACTGTATTATGGAAATTTAGTGAAAAAAAACATAGAGCTTTGAAAGCACATATTATTATTATTATTATTATTATTATTATTATTATTATTATTATTATGCTTTATGTATAAAGCTTCAACATATCCCATAGCTCTAAGTACAAGAGATACAAAAAATGCATAGGATAAATATGACAAAAGTTTACATACTGACAAAGAAGGTGTAGAGGGCTCTTGTAAGAAGTCGCAATATACTTGAGTTTATGATATAGAGACAAGTGGGATGGGATTGCTTGTTGGTGGTCCAATGTGACAGAAAGATCCATGCACAGACGGTATCACTTTCTTGTGAGAATGGCTGATAATAGTTAATACGTTTGTAGGCTTCTCCGAATCGATGAGTCTTCAGAGTGTTTGAAATTGGGAAGAGTAGGGGTGAGTCTGACAGAGTGGGGTAGATAATTACACAGATTGGGGGCTGCATAAGAAAAATCTGGAAGCCGAGTGTGAAGAGAGACACATAATGAGAGAAGAGCGGAGTTGGGCAGATAGGGGAGTATTTGGAGATTACATCTGATATGTAGTAGGGTGCAGTGTTGTTGAGGGCTTTGTAGGTTTGTTTCTGGATTTGAAGCTTTATTCTAGTTGGTGTAGGAAGCCAATGGCAGAGT
Organism: Discoglossus pictus; assembly: GCA_027410445.1. NCBI lineage: Eukaryota > Metazoa > Chordata > Amphibia > Anura > Alytidae > Discoglossus > Discoglossus pictus. Next base: position 21,883,429 of record CM050165.1, on the reverse strand, counting down.
AGGGCAGCAGATGAGAATTTACTGATCACATATATAGTTGTGAGCATGCGGGTCGTTGCTAATGCTGCAGGCTCACGTAGCTGGCGCTCCTTGCCAGCAACTGCAGACCTCTGAAAATTTATGGACTTGCAAAAAAAAATATGAGACGCGGAACTTAGAAAGAAAACTTTACGACCTCGCAAAAATGCAACCTTACCGCCCGAAACCCACGCACATGAAAACATTAAAAACACAATAAATACACACAACAAATGCATAAAATGCTTACCTACAGCAAGAGGGAGCACCCAGGACCTCGAAAAGTGAAGTTACACCTCAATTTTGCTCGAAATCAAAGAGTTTAGACACCCGAAAATCCCCTAAGCAAGAGAATAATGGCCGCCGAAAAAAACGAAAACGAGGCTACAGGACCCTAAAGATGCAAAACACAACCAAACACCTACGGATTTTCTGATAAAGACGGACACGATCCATGAACAAGGACGCCAAATCAGCCACAGACGCGTAACACACATTAGGGGCCATTTTACAACACTAACTTACACAATGCGGAAGTACACAGCAACGGATTTGGCTCGCGCACGCAGCCTATTTACACTACACACTGCACACATTGCTGACACTTAAACAGCAGCTCCACAGCACTCAACACACACGTTGTATGCTGCAGCAACATCAAAACTGATTGCCAGCTCTTCTGCACAATGCTTCCTGCATATATTACTTCAAAATAGGTGAAGTATATTGATGTATTATTTTATTCATTATTTCATTAGCTTTGGCAAACAAAAACAATGCTCATAGCACACAAACAACCAAGAACCTTGCAATGAGCGCCAAAGGCACTCAGCGCGGGGTTCGCAATGAGCGCCGAAGCATTTTGGAACACCAACAAAATCTAACGCCATTACAATCTTATTGCCCTCATTTTTTGACAGGCAAGTCGCTAGTTTAATATATGAGCCAAGCAGAAGCATTGGAGTGGGAAGAGTGTAGAAAGGGAAGGTCGACTAGAAAAGTGCTACAGTAGTTTATGCAGGAAATTATAAGTGAATCAATTAGTATTTTGGTTGGTTCTTGTGTGAGAAAAGTATGTATTTTTGAGATGTTTCACACTGCAATTGTCAGATTTTGAGTGTATGTGGTGAGAAAAAAAGAAAGCTGAGTCCAGCATAATCCCAAGGCAGTGGATTTTGGGGAGGGTGGTGATGGAGCAGTTGTCAACTTCAAGGATGAAATATGGAGCTGAGGATGTGGTAGAGGGTGGGATTATTAAGAACTCAAAATTATTTTTGGTTTTGGGAGGCCTTCCGGGAGGGGATGTTGGATAGACAAATGGTAACATGATGTTGTAGTCAGTGGCATTACATATGGAAAACCAAGCCATATGTTGTTGATAATTAATACATTAAATACAAGGTAAATAAATACATGTAGGAGGAGCATCTGACTTCAACCACACCAAGGAGGTGAATAAAAAAGGCAGGGTGGGGCCTGGTGATGTCATCTACAAAGCCAAACAAGCAAAGTTAAACCTTTCTGACTGCACTGAGTTCAAAAGACACACAAGGGTCCCTATTCAATTGAGCAATTGTTGGTTACTGGAGCCCGTAATGTAGCCCGTAAACTAATTTGCTTGCGGGTTACAGATTAAAAATCCTTGTGGTTGTCAACTTGTAACTCCATCCCATCTAAGCCTTTGATCTTTCAAGCCTGTAAATGTTACAATCGCAAATCGCTATTCAATTCCTACAATTCAGCAAGCTCGCAAATGTTTTAACACATGGCAATTATAGAAAAAAAATCCTACGAGTACCAGATAGGACTCACAAGGGGGTTAAACACCTGTTCGTAGCACTGTAAATGCAAATATAAAATTAATTTTGCACTTTAAAATATGGGGTAAGCGATGTAAGACATTAGAACTAGTTGCACAACAGTCTCAAGCTCGCAAATCTGCAATCAAAAATTATTTTTTTTAGTTTAATTTTCGTGTTATATCAATCTTGGTAATCAAAGAGTTAATACATATCAGGCTACCCACATGGACTAGAACAGTATTGTCATTCATTTTTACTATTTTGTGCATTGCCGGATTGCGAGCCACTATCGAATGTCAGATTTCTAAACGCTAATTGATTGTGGTTTAACCTCCATGTTTTACTGACTTAACAAGGACGGTCTAATTTACTATTGGCTGTTTCTAAATCAGTAGTTACGGCCATGCTTAATTGATCATGATCATGTCCTGAAATGCTACGGTTTAGGCTTTGGGCCAGGTAGCTGCGGGCTTGATTAATTGAATCGCTCTGTAACTGTAATTTTTAAGGTAACTGCGGGCTTGCAATTGAATAGGGGCCACTGACTATCAAGTGGGATCTCTCATTCCTCATGAGATTTGGATTTTATTTTGAAACCTTGTGTAAAGATACAGGTACAGTGGATATAAAAAGTCTACACACACCTGTTAAAATGTCAGGTCTCTGTGCTGTAAAAAAATTAGATAAAGATAAATCATTTCAGAACTTTTTCCACCTTTAATGTGACCTATAAACTGTACAATTCAATTAAAAAACAAACTGAAATCTTTTAGGTAGAGGGAAGAAAAAATATAAAAATAAAATAATAAGGTTGCATAAGTATGCACACCCTTAAACTAATACTTTGTTGAAGCACCTTTTGATTTTATTACAGCACTCAGTCTTTTGGGGTATGAGTCTATCAGCATGGCACATTTTGACTTGGCAACATTTGCCCACTATTCTTTGCAAAAACACTCCAAATCTGTCAGATTGCGAGGGCATCTCCTGTGCACAGCCCTCTTCAGATCACCCCACAGATTTTCAATCGGATTTAGGTCTGGGCTCTGGCTGGGCCATTCCAAAACTTTAGTCTTCTTCTGGTGAAGCCATTCCTTTGTTGATTTGGATGTATGCTTTGGGTCGTTGTCATGCTGAAAGATGAAGTTCCTCTTCATGTTCAGCTTTCTAGCAGAAGCCTGAAGGTTTTGTGCCAATATTGACTGGTATTTGGAACTGTTCATAATTCCCTCTATCTTAACTAAGGCCCCAGTTCCAGCTGAAGAAAATCAGCCCAAAGCATGATGCTGCCACCACCATGCTTCACTGTGGGTATGGTGTTCTTTTGGTGATGTGCAGTATTGTTTTTGCGCCACACATATCTTTTGGAATTATGGGCAAAAAGTTCAACCTTGGTTTCATCAGACCATAACACCTTTTCCCACATGCTTTTGAGAGACTTCAGATGTGTTTTTGCAAAATGTAGCCTGGCTTGGATTTTTTTCTTTCTAAGAAAAGGCTTTCGTCTTGCCACTCTACCGCATAGCCCAGTCATATGAAGAATACGGGAGATTGTTGTCACATGTACCACACAGCCAGTACTTGCCAGATATTCCTGCAGCTCCTTTAATGTTGATGTAGGCCTCTTGGTAGCCTCCCAGACCAGTTTTCTTCTCGTCTTTTCATCAATTTTGGAGGGAGCTCCAGTTCTTGGTAATGTCACTGTTGTGCCATATTTTCTCCACTTTATTATGACTGTCTTCACGATGTTCCATGGTATATCTAATGCCTTGGAAATTATTTTGTACCCTTCTCCTGACTGATACCTTTTAACAATGAGATCCCTCTGATGCTTTGGAAGCTCTCTGGACCATGGCTTTTGCTGTGGGATGCGACTAAGAAAATTCAGGAAAGACCAACTAGAGCAGCCGAACTTTATTTGGGGTTTAATCAGAGGCACTTTAAATTATGGCAGGTGTATGCTGACTCCTATTTAACACGATTTGGAATGTGATTGCTTAATTCTGAACACAGCTACATCCGCAGTTATAAGAGGGTGTGCAGACTTATGCAACCACATTATTTTTCTTTTTTTTTTTTTTCTCCACCTAAAAGATTTCAGTTTGTTTTTCAATTGAGTTGTACAGTTTGTAGGTCACATTAAAGGTGGAAAAAGTTCTGAAATGATTTATCTTTGTCTCATTTTTTTACAGCACAGAAACCTGACATTTTAACAGGGGTGTGTAGACTTTTTATATCCACTGTAGATTTTGTCTTAATCCAGTAATAAAAGTAAATCTATTTCCATGTAGTTTATAGGATTGGTGAAACGGCGTTGTTATGTATTATTTTTTACAAGTTGGTGTCTCAAACTATATAGATATAAAGCAATAATAGTATGAGAATATATTATAATTACCATAATACTGGTTCTCTGATTTGCTTGAAGCTAAAAATATTTTTCTGGTAAATGTACCAAGGACCAGTATGGTCTTTGAGTAACAAAACTCATAATAGACAAAATGTTTTTAGAAATCAAAAATAAATAAATAAAAATACATAAATAAACACAATTATTTTTTTTTTTTAATATTCTTTAGTTGAACATTCAGTTTGATTTTCTGAGGTAATTCTGCCTCCTACTCCTTAGGGGTACGTTGTTGCTTTTTGTTCTTGTTTAGTGGGTCAGCCGCGTCTGACTCTGTGACTCTATAGACCACAGCATGCTAGGTGCATCTCTCAGCCACTGCCCCTCTGAGCTCCATCAAGTTCATGCTCATTGCTTCAGTGACCTCATCTATCCATCTCCGCCTCTGTCTTCTCCTTCTTCTTGTGCCTTCAATCTTTCCCAGCATCAGAGTCTTTTCTAGGGAATCCTGCCAAAATATTTGAGCTTCAGCCTCATGATCATACCTTCTAGTGAACAGTTTGTCTTGATTTCCTGTAGTATTGATTTATTGGATCTTCTTGCAATCCAAGGGACTCTAAGCAGTTTTCTCCAACACCACAATTCAAAGGCGTCAATTCTACGGCGCTCAGATTTCTTTATGGTCCAGCTCTCACATCCGTATGTTACTACTGGGAATACCATAGGTCTAACTATGGGGACCTTTGATGATAGTTTAATATCTTTACTTTTTACTAGCTTATTTAAGCTTGCCATAGCTTTCCTCCTCAGAAGCAAATGTCTTTTAAGTTCATGACTACAGTCACCATCTGCAGAGATCTTGGATCCAGGGAAAATAAACTCTGTCACTGCCTCCACTTACAATCCAACATAGTTGCATATAAGATGTAATAAATCAAAAGCCAAATTTTGTTACATTTTAAAAACATTCTGACGATTTTCAACTCAAGTTCTTAAAGAAACATTTTAAATATTGACAAGAGGGATCATTTTAAATAAAAATGATCAAGATACATTTGATTACGTTTTATTTATTCTTGAGAATATATATATTCATACATTTGATTAGCTGAGAGGTTGCATGACTACATTACATTATGGTGACATTTAGTTCCTTCTCTTCACAAATAAAACTCAAGGATGCTCAACTAAAAATAATGCGCATATGCCTGTTACCTGCTGAGATTAATTTAATTTCTTACACCTTTGCTATTCATTTCTTCCACTCCGAGGTGTAAGAGGAAAGTGGCATTTCTTCACAGATTTTAATGGAACCCTGTTGTTTATTCTTCAGAAAAGGAAAGAAAACGAAATGCCAAAAAAAAACCTTCAACAAGCTGACCTTCTGTTAACGTTAAGTCTGCTGAGAGCCTGGAAGCAAAATGTTCTGTTTTTTTCATACGACAGTTAGGATTTTGGTAAATGGCCCCAGTTGTACGAGGCTGTTCATAATTATTTTCATGTAAGAGATTGTAAGTGGTGCAGAGTATTAAAATATATCTTCAACCTTCTACAAGAGGGTCTGTAACCTGGAACCTGAATAACTACAGACGTTCACCACTACAACAACCCCACAGAACTTAGTGAGCCAGTATAAGCACCAGATGAAGACATGTGAGTACCCAGTCCACCCACCATTTGGTTGTTCAAGACATTTTTTTTTTTTTTCATATTCTTTTTTTTATTGGTCCCTTAAAGAAAGGGAAAAAAAAATATATATATATATTCCACGGTATATCAGTAAGCCATGATACACAGATCAGGCAGCAACATGCTATTTCACATCTTGTATAGGTGGAAATTTTAATTTAACCAGTCCTGAGACCTCCTTAACACCTTTTTCCGTTTTCTAAACATTAAACATTTATAACTGTCGTTTTTTTTTTTTTTTTTTAAACTGTTCAGTATCTATCACAGTAATCCTTAGCTCGCAGGCTAGGAATATGAGGCCTATGTTTCAATTGATAAATCAATGCCCAAACCCACCAGGCCTTCTCTGCTATGACCTCTCCTCCCCCTTTCCTCCTATACATGTACTAATTCTATCCTCCTGGAGCTAGGGCACCTTGTTGAACTTAACTAAACATATAACTGGGTGTAATATTATCTAAAGTTAGGGGAATGTTATCCTTTTTATTTCTTTAGAGTAGGATACTCTATGTGGGGTCTAGGGTCTTCTTTAATGGGCTTCTCAGGAAGCTCCTGTATTAAAGGCCTAAACTTATAGTAGCTTTAAACTTAACCCTTGTCTTTCTTGCCTTTTTCCCTCCCCTTTTCAATTAATAAAATCCCCGTAAAAAACACAAAAACTTAACTCAGTTTGGTCATTTGAATCGATCTGAGTGGAGGGAAAGACCGAATTGCCCTTTTAACGTAGGCTTCTTATCTTACCTTCTTGCTGCGCCCAGGCTCCTCGCCGGCTCCCCCGCCTCCCCATCACCGCCTCCTCCTCCTCCATCTCTTCTTGTTTCCTCTTTATCCTTGATTTTTTTTTTTTAGTTTTTTTGTCTAGGTTTACCCAACCCTTTGTTATCTTAATTGATTCCCATGGGTTCCTCTCTATCCCTGTTTCCAATGTTAGGGCCCTTGTTAACAAGCCAGGGATCCCAAATGTCTCTATACTTCTGAATAGCATCTGCTAGTATATGAGTCATGTGTTCGTTCACCGCTATATAATTTATTTTGTTCCTGATTGCCTGTAGTTCAAGTGTGGCTGACTTCCATTGCCTTGCAATGTGTGATTTAGTGGCTAAGTAGATATATTGGAGAAGCTTGTTTTGAGCGTAGGATAACCCCAAATCTGGGATTCCTAATAAACAGGTTTCTATTGTGCCCCCGTTCAAGACATTTTAACAGTTTTTAAATGAATCTTACCGGCTTGGTGTGCGGAGTTTGCTTCCAGTTGTGATTTATCTTTCCTTACCTCTTTTCTGTGAGCATGTGTGACACCATGAACGTGGCCGAGGCAAGTGCCTTTCATATGGAATGTTTTGAGTTCCAATGTCACCAGTTCACTTTTTAAGAATACGTTTTTGCTTTGTTTTACAGAATATTTTGTACCAATGTGGTTAGGATGCTAGGATGCTAGAGAGTTAAATTATCCCCACCAGATTTTTTTGGGCTCCTATGCCCATGATAATGGATGTATGAGACAAATGTGAGCCTATATCTAGGCATATAGTGGTTGGTTTAAAGGGGCGGCAAAATAACAGAAGTTTATACAAAATCAAAGTCTGTTTGCTAATTTTTCTATGGGCCTTCCAGTGTAGATAGATGTAATGAGCACGCTATCCCCAGCCATTAAGCTAATTCCTTTGCTAGATAAAAAAATAAATAAAAATCACACTATATTGTAATTATTGGAAGCTTTAGGCCTTTATAGTGATGACCGAGTTATGGAGAAAGTGCTAAGACAAATGCTGCTGTATGAAGTTGTTCTCATAACCTGGGGCATCTCTGCAACTTTTCTGGGTAGACTGCGGAATAAGCCCAATACGCGTTTTCCTATTGGCTTCTTCAGAGGCACTCCAGATCTTTTATTTTATATGCAGAATGAAAAATACATTTCTAATGTTATTCTTAACAATCATACCATATTGGTCTGAATATAAGCACCCATAAAGTTCAAGGGGAAAAAATAGAAAAAAGATAGTACTCAAATATAAGCCGCACCTGTAAAATCGGAGAGAAAAAGACTCAAAGTGATTGCAAGAAACAGGCTTTCTAATTAGCACTGTAGCTTTTTTGCAGGTTACAGGCTTTACAGGATGTTAAAATCACTAAAACCATAAATCGCTGTTCAATACAGCAGTTTCAAGCACGAAAATCGTCACCCTTAACTCGCAATCGTGCAAATCAGCAGTAATTTTGCATTTGCGAATAGAAGCCGCACACGCAACAAGCAAAGTTTGCAAATCAGCAATGATTTTTTTTACGGTCGCGAATATAAGCCGCACCCGGAACTCGCAAGCTCAAAAATCGGAAAAAAGGTGCGGCTTATATTCGGACCAATACGGTATATAAATACAGCATATTATTGTTCTAGGAAAAGGAGAGAAAAGAAACAGTAAAAAATCTATTGTATTCTCTGAACTTGCTGAAACTCAGCAGATTATAGGAAAACTGCCACTAAAAAGCACTTAGCAAATGACTTAGAGAGACGCCGGATCTCCATTCCCCCTGATAGCTTCTTGTGATGGTTTATTCTTACACAGAGCTGGATCAGCAGCTGCAGTTGCAATTTTTATTTTGCTATAAATACTCTCTAATTGGAACTTTTTACTCATTAGGTAATATTATGTTTTATGCACACTGGACAATCACAGTTAGTACAATGGCAAAAATGTCCCTCCCTTTATCTGTTATCCCCTATGTATGTATGTATGTATCTATCTATCTATCTATCTATCTATCTATCTATCTATCTATCTATCTATCTGTCTGTCTGTCTGTCTATATATGTATCTATCTATCTATCTATCTATCTATCTATCTATCTATCTATCTATCTATCTATCTGTCTGTCTGTCTGTCTGTCTATATATGTATCTATCTATCTATCTATCTATCTATCTATCTATCTATCTATCTGTCTGTCTGTCTGTCTATCGATCGATCTATCTATCTATCTATCTATCTATCTATCTATCTATCTATCTATCTATCTGTCTGTCTGTCTGTCTGTCTGTCTGTCTGTCTGTCTATATATGAATCTATCTATCTATCTATCTATCTATCTATCTATCTATCTATCTATCTATCTGTCTATATATGTATCTATCTATCTATCTATCTATCTATCTATCTATCTATCTATCTATCTGTCTGTCTGTCTGTCTGTCTGTCTGTCTATATATGTATCTATCTATATATGTGTCTACCTATCTATCGATCTATCTATGTATCTATCTATTTATGTGTCTATCTATCTATCTATCTATCTATCTATCTATCTATCTATCTATCTATCTATGTGTCTATCTATCTATCTATCTATCTATCTATCTATCTATCTATCTATCTATCTGTCTGTCTGTCTGTCTATATATGTATCTATCTATATATGTGTCTACCTATCTATCGATCTATCTATGTATCTATCTATTTATGTGTCTATCTATCTATCTATCTATCTATCTATCTATCTATCTATGTGTCTATCTATTTATCTATCTATCTATCTATCTATCTATGTGTCTATCTATTTATCTATCTATCTATCTATCTATCTATCTATCTATCTATCTATCTATCTATCTATCTATCTGTGTCTATCTATCTATCTATCTATCTATCTATCTATCTATCTGTCTGTCTATATATGTATCTATCTATATATGTGTCTATCTATCTATCTATCGGTCTATCTATGTATCTATGTATCTATGTGTCTATCTATCTATGTATATATCTATGTGTCTGTCTGTCTGTATCTATCTATCTATCTATCTATCTATCTATCTATCTGTATCTATCTATCTATCTATCTATCTATCTATCTATCTATCTATCTATCTATGTGTCTATCTATTTATCTATCTATCTATCTGTGTCTATCTATCTATCCCTCTATCTATCTATGTGTCTATCTGTCTGTCTGTATCTATCTATTGATTGATCGATCTATCTGTATCTATCTATTTATCTTTCTATCTATCTATCTATGTATCTATCTATGTGTCTATCTATCTATGTGTCTATCTATCTATCTATCTATCTATCTATCTATCTATCTATCTATCTATCTATGTGTCTATCTGTCTGTCTGTCTGTCTGTATCTATCTATCGATTGATTGATCTATCTGTATCTATCTATTTATCTTTCTATCTATCTATCTATCTATGTATCTATCTATGTGTCTATCTATCTATCTATCTATCTATCTATCTATCTATCTATCTATCTATCTGTGTCTATCTATCTATCTATCTATCTGTCTGTCTACCTATCTCCCCTTCTCTCTTCCCTCTCACCCTTATATCTATTTACTTCTCTCCATTCACTCTTTCCTGTCTCTTTTCTCCCACTCTTTTTTTTTCCCCTCTCCCTTTGTCTGTCTCTCTTTCGCTTTCCTTTCTCTTTATTCGCTTCGCTCTCATCACTTTATCTTCTCTTTCCTCCTTTTCTTCTCCCTTCTCTCTCCTTTCTCTCTCCCCTTTCTTTCCCAACTTTCTTTCTCCCATCGCCCCCTTCTCTCTCTCTCTCTCTCTCTCTTTTCTCTCTCCCCTTTCTTTCCCAACTCTCTTTCTCCCATCGCCCCCTTCTCTCTCCCCTAAGCTTCTCTGTCTGCACTTATATTTATGATATCCAGGTGAAGTTCTAGTGCTTAAATATTTATAATTTTCTACCCTTTTATACTCTGAACCACTTGACTATACATTTGACTTGTTCTTTGCTATTTCCTGCAGTTTGAAGCTTCAGGCCATGACTCTCCATTCACCAATAACATCAGCCTTGTTTGTGTTAGTGATTAGCTCCCTCGTGTACCAGGAAGGTAGAGCGCGTCTTACTTACAGTCAACGTCTCAGCAGGAAGACTCTTTAGTACAACACTCCATACATCTGCTGTGAGAGGTAACCTTACGATTGTAGACGCCTCAATGCACGGCCAGCGATGAGGAACCAGACGCAGAGAGAAGTCACAGCTCTCAGGGGGGAGAATAATTACAGGAGATGTTGATTTGTTAATAAATTGATGAGAAGACAGGAAATCTAAAGCAGTGACAGCAATATCCCAAGTACCGCAAAGGTCACAAACATTTCATAAACCTCCCAAGGGTATAAAAAGCAATATACTACTGAGCTGAGACATCTGTACAAGCAATTTCTGCAGTGGGGCTACTTGAAATAAATAAGAAGCAGTCTTTAGAGGTCAAGGTCGCAGCAACCTACTCCTGAGAAATATAGCAAGGTATATGATAGTTTGCTGTGTTTAATTATTTCAAAATAAGACTCCAGAAATGAGTCTGGGATAATAAGGGAATTGCATATATTTCCTTTATGGGCACATTATATGTATATGGAAGTTTCCCTTTGTTTGCCTTTTTCTAGTCTAACACGTGCTGCTTATGTCAGAAACGCACATTACATTGATTTATTCTATATACACATACAGATTTATTTTAGTTAGAAAATTGTTTCCCCACCCCCAGAGATGTTTACATAGGCACGGTGTACCTACCAATAAAAACACTACATTCAGGTACATTTTTTTTTACCCTTTACTAACCTTCCAGCCAACATCAGCACAGTTCTGAGATCCAGAGCAGCACTTCCTGAACTGCCTCCTTGAGAACAAAAGACTACACATGATGCTTTGCTGCAGAGACTGAATCCCCATACTGCGGCAATGTTAAAGCTGCATCTTATTTAGCTAATTTAGCTTGGATTTTCAAGGGTGTACCTTCTAAAGAAGGGGGAGACAGAGATGGAGATAGGTAGATATGATTATTGAAGCAATGAACATGAGCTTGCTGGATCTCAGTAGCTGACAGATATTCCTAACGTGCAACGGTCCATAAGGTCGAAGAGAGTCGAACACGACTAAACAATAACAACTTTATTTTATTAAGAAGTGCTTATAATCTCTGTTTTTACTTCCGAAAATCAAACAAGTAATCCCTGTATGGATCTGCCCTTTACAGCTCACGAAGACACAGAAACAAAAAATTGTGCAAACTTTAGGGTAAGTTTATTAATGATTTTTGGAGGATTCTTTCATGCAAAAAATGTTTTTTCATACACTACTAATTCTCCTTTAGCGGTTGCATTCATGATCCATGAAACTTCTATATACCTGTAAAGGAAAAGTCACAAATGAACAACAGAGCTTATAATCTTAATAAAACAAAGTACACAAAAATAAATACATAGGAATATTGTATTCATAGTAAAATCCAGGACCCTTTCAACTTCCTTTAGCTGCAAAATAAAGTCAAAGAGCAAATGCCCCATTACAGTAGCGGAGCTATAGTATGGAGGGCCCCGGTGCAAAAAAATTATATTTTTGGGGCCTTCACACACCTCTAGACCCCCCCAGTGGCAACTTTATATATATATATATATATATATATATATATATATATTTATTTATTTATTTTTTATATGTATATATATCTATATATATATATATATATATATACATATAAAAATGTTTTATTTATATTTATTATTTACAATTGCCAACTTTACGTAGAGCTGGTGAGGCCAAGGGAGCCTGGAGGTGGGTGGCAGGGGAGGGGTCAGAAAGGGTAATAGTGGGATGTCCAGAAGCATTTAAAAAAATTATTTTAACAGTACTGCCACCCCTCCCAGAGCCAGGCCCAGGGCATTACACCGGGTGCACTGGTGGTAGTTCCGCCCCTGCCCCTTTAATATTACAACTGAATGAGACCTTCACTCTTTTATCTCTCACATTTCTCTTGCAAGCAAGAAGTACACAAGGGAGATACAATACATCAATAGACCGGGTTACATTAGTATAGGTTGAGCACGTATTGACATTTTATAGACACATTAATAATATGTATAACTATTGATAGGTAATCTATTCTTGGTAAAGGACCTTTTTATTCTGAGTATCCATTTAAAATATAGGATGGCTAGCAGAGCAATGTCCTCCAACCTCCTCTCAAGCATCACAAACAGCGCAATTGGGAGAGAGAAAAAAACGCAGGAGATTTAATGCAGTAGAGACTGACTCATATAACCCATTTGTAGCCACCGGGGGCTTCCCCTGCTAGCAGTGCTCTGCAAGCCCCCCTGACAGTGATGGATCTGATGCTGGATCTGCAATGCTGCGCTGTAGGTTCCATTTGTCTCTAAGAGGTAGAGCCGGGCAATGCAGGGCTGAGTTATTATAGAGCTTCGATGATGTAAAAATAGCAACAAGAAATAATTCTTGGAGGGAGCCAATTAATTAAAATGTTAGTGTTTCATTCATATTGCAGGATATTTAAAGGGACAGCACTCAAACTTTTGTTGTGTATTTAGGATCAGATGAGACAAAGTACAAAGTATATTTTAAGTGTAGAATGGAGCACTAGTCCATGTTCTTTTCTATAAATCTATAATATCATAATACCGTATACCATATAAAAATACTATAACAATAGTGAAAAAAATAGTTGTTGTTCAGTCGTGTCCGACTCTCCGTGACTTATGGACCACATCATGTCTCCATGATGTTTTCTTGGCAAAGATACTAGATTGTGTTGCTAGTTTCTTCTCCAGTGGACCGTGATGTGTCTGACCTCTCTGCTATGACCTGCCCATCCTGGGTGACCCTACATGGTATAGCTCACAGCTTCATTGTGGTACACAAGCCCCTTCACCACGACTAGGTAGAGATCCAGATGGGGAGTGAAAAAATACAATTACTTAAAGTTACCATTTATATATCAGTGTAACAAAGCAAAAAAAAAAAAAAATAACCATATGGAGAGCTAGAAAAAAAGTATATTTTCCAATAGAATACTAAACATTTATAGGCAGGAATTAAACTGCAGATATTCAGATAGATCACAACATTACTTTAAAGATAAAGATACCACAGATCTCATAACAAGAGTCCTAGAAAATAGCAATTGTCTATCATTTGCGAAGCCAGCGTAAGAAGGTGCAAAATAGTTTGGGGGCCCCTTTGTAACTTCCCCCTACAAGGTAGGTGCCTGTGTGGGTCATTCAGTCGTGTCCGACTTTCTGGGACCTCATGGACACACAGAGGAGAAAGACACAGGGAAGGGATAGGGGGGAGATGGTGGAAAGAGACACATGGCATTCCCAAGCACAAAAGTTACCGAGGACCGCAATGAGCATAGAAGGTGCTCAGAGTGTGGAAAACAGCATTGCTAGGCTTCAAATTTTATTGCTGTCATTTTTGATGGATAGTTCCATAGTAATAATAATAATACCTGATCCACTGACCTTTACTTAGGTCTTTTCATTGTTCTTTTTTTGCGTCACTCATCGTGTCTGACTCTCAGTGACCTCATGGACCGCAACACACCATGTTGATCCACTTGGTATTCATGGCAGAGATACTGGAGTGTGTTGCCAGTTCCTTCTCCAGTGGGCCACATCATACAGCTCCTGGTATTCCTAGGTGATCTCCCATCCAAGTACTGACCAGGCCCAACCCTGCTTGGCTTCAGGGTGGTGTGACCTCTTGGTTCCCTGACTGGATTCTAACCCAGGTTGTTTTCTTCTCTGCCATAATTTACCGTATTTTTCGCCGTATAAGACGCACTTTTTCTTCCCCAAAACTGGGGGAGGAAAGTTGGTGCGTCTTATACGGCGAATATAACTTTTCAGACTGCCTCTGTCCTCTTGATTTCACCCCAGCGCTTCCTACCAGCATCGCGTCGGCCGGTGCGTCCTAGTGACGTCACACACGCAACGCTGCAGTAGGAAGCTGGTAGGAAGCGCTGGGGTGAGATCAAGATGGCAGAGATCAGAAGGAAGGTGAGGATCAGGGGGGTCAGGGAGGGTCAGGGAGGGTCAAGGGCTCCCAAATGCTGCAGTATATGGATGTGTGTGTGTATGTATGTGTGTGTATGTATGTGTGTGTATGTATGTATGTATGTATGTATGTGTGTGTGTGTGTATGTGTGTGTATATATGTATGTATGTATGTGTATGTATATTTATGTGTGTATGTATATGTATGTATGTGTCATCTATAAAGGTGAGGGTCAGGGAGGATCAGGAGGGTCAGGGAGGGTCAATGGCTCCCAAATGCTGCAGTATATGGATGTGTGTGTGTATGTATGTGTGTATGTATGTATGTATGTGTGTATGTATGTATGTATGTGTGTGTGTGTGTGTGTATGTGTGTGTATGTGTGTGTATATATGTATGTATGTGTATGTATATTTATGTGTGTATGTATATGTATGTATGTGTATCTATATATATATATATATATATATATATATATATTTGTGTGTAATGTAGGTGTGTATCTGTGTGTAAAGTGTATTTGTGTTTGAGTGTATTTGTGTTTGATTCAGATTTTTTTTTTCTTGTTTTCCTCCTCTAAAAACTAGGTGCGTCTTATCTGCCGGTGCGTCTTATATGGCGAAAAATACGGTAATAATTTGTGTTCCTCGTTAGCACCTATTCTTATATTGCTATATTGTTCTACTGTTAAATCAGAATATCTGTGTCACCAAAGATTATGTTTTACAACTTCAAATAGTTTCTTTAGCCTTTTAAGATTTGATCAGATTCACAGGACTGACAATTCATAAAGAAATGAATCATAATGATGAGGACGGAAGATTTGGATGTGATACAGGATGCCATGAGAACATAGCAAGAGGTCGGAGATATGCACTAGATCATGGGAAAGTCACACTGCATCCATATTAATTACAAGAAATAAATGTGCAAAATGTATTTAAATCAGTCCTCTCACCTTTTTTTTTCCTGTGCAACCTTAAGAAACTTGCACCCTATATCACCATGTATACATATATTATGTTTAAATACTAATTAGCTATGTATTGTGATAAAGGTAGCAGGAGTAGAGCTAGTTAAAGTAGGAAAAAAATGTTGGGTCACAAAGGTGGCCCAAAAATTATTTTGTGTTGACCCGAGCCCCCTTTGGTGTTAATTCATTATAGATGATTCTCGCCGGAGCAGTGAATCCTGAGTGATGTCACACAGACACAACACCATTCGGGATTCCCTACCCAGGAGTGAAGACGGGCCCCGGTGCATTGTACCACTTGCACTGGTGGTAGCTCCGCATGTGAAAGATAGTGATGTTTGTTTATTAACCACAACAGCCAAAGGGTTTAAATGTAAAATCCAAAGCATTTCCTAGCAATACATACAATAAAAGTCCCAAACATACACTATTTGATACATATACTGATCCATTCCAGGTAGGGAATAATGGACCAGAACTAAATCAGTGCCATCAATATCTGCAAAATTTGAGCCACAAATAATTGAATCATAAAATAAATACAGCAAATTATCTTACAGTAATGCTTGTATATATATTTTGTGCATACATATGCCTATAAGTACTTTGTGTCATGACCCACTTTTGGGGTTAGGGTGATATCCCTCTGAGCCCCACCAAAAATGGCCTTTCGGGGCTGTCACAACCATATGGACGTTGGCACTTGTTCCTGTTTATTTTGGTTTATTGAAGAAATGTAACTTTTGTCATTATTGCTTTGACATGTTGTATTCAATATAATGTGGGTTATATCCTATACTGCCGGGGCTCCTATGTCATGGGTAAGCTAGTAGCTAATAGGAGCCTGTAGAGGAAGAACGAGCCACACTTCCATGTTTCTGACATCTTTGTATTTAGTATGCCATGTTGTTTTTCTACTTTGTTACTTCCCATGGCAAAAGACCCCCACCCATACAGAGCTATTGTTTATACTGTCGTATTAACCCTGCTGTGCCCAGATCCTGCCAGAGGAAACAGGATGAGCAGGACAAAAACTAAATAACGCTTGTGGTGTAAATAATCTTGTCAGAAGGGACTGATAAGCCAGTATCACAACACTCTCTGGCACCTAGGGAGTAGGGGAGACAGGAAGTCTCCAAATCCCTGGAGTGAATCTTGTCCCATGTGGTGATCTTTATGTTATGTCAAAAATGATATATTCTGATTGGTTAAAGCAACTGTTCTTTGATGTTTGCTTGTGGAAATTATATAAAAAGTGGTGAACTGACCATTAAAGTTATGCTTTGTTTGGCTCTACATAAACCTGGTGTATGTGTCATTCTTGAGGGAAGGCTTTTTTTAATTGATTGAGCTAATCACTTGCTGGTATCCTGATACTCCTGCTGGGTGCTGTCTTAAAGGGACCATCACCTGCCCCTGTATTCCTGTATTCTGATGACTGCTATTCTTGAACTGGAGAAACAAGCTGGGGGCTAAAATATCCAAATCCATCACAATCCAAGGAGTGGTCCTATAAGCAGAAAGCAGGAAGGTTTAGGGAGTACCTGGTCCGCCTCACCCCTGAGTCATGACACTTATTTTATTATAAGCCTTTTCAATATAGTATATGTTTTCATATGCTTTCATGTGCTTTTGAAACCATTTGACATTGTAACTAGGCGACTCAACTGTGTCCCTTTATATCACCTCCAACTTTCACAGCTGCTACACCCACAGATTTAATAACAAATTAACTATCTTCTCTGTAAGCTTGCAAGTTCTCAGTCTTGCAAAGCACTTTGTATGCACTTTCTGTATGATTGTAAGCTTAAGGGCAGTGTCGCCAACTCCTTTTGAATCAATCTGTCAAATGATGTATTCCATACCCATGTTTTATTGTACCCAAGTGCTATGGAATATGTTTTCTCTGTATAAATAAGATATACTAATAATATGTCTATGTTGCTGTACATTGGCATACAGGGCAAATATACATTCAAAACAATGTATTCTGCTTCAGGACCTTCACTGGAATAAGGAAACACAATGTGAACCAATAAAACATGCTCTTTTAGATGCAACACAATTAAAACAATGCACTTTAACTAGCATTTGTACACATTACATCTAAGCAAGTCCTCTCTCCATCTTTACCGCATGATTTTCTTTAAAAAAGCATCTCCCTGTGATTCTGCAATGTATATTATTATTTAATATTGCATGATGTGTACTGGCACTCAATGGGGTCTATTTATATATAGATGCAGAGTTTATGTTCTGTAAATGCTATGAACTTCCTGATTATATGAGGGACGCAGTTTTTCCAACACATTCATTTTACCCCATGTCTTCCGTACCCAGCACGGGTTTCTATTGCCCCCTATCTAGAATGTTCAAGCCAACTGGTTTCCATTTTTAAGGTAAAAACATTAGCATTTGTATTAACACCTTATAGAAAAGTTGATGGAAAATCCATTGAGCCTGACACTGAGACATTGATACAATACTCTTACAAGCTAATATTCTGAAGACGAGTAAGATTTTTTTTTTCATGTAGAAAGTTGTAATTGTACAACTCAGATTTCACAAATAATTGCATGTTTTTAAACAAAGTATAATGCAAATCTGTG
Source organism: Discoglossus pictus (assembly GCA_027410445.1). Taxonomy (NCBI): domain Eukaryota; kingdom Metazoa; phylum Chordata; class Amphibia; order Anura; family Alytidae; genus Discoglossus; species Discoglossus pictus. The sequence goes on along the minus strand of CM050165.1, from coordinate 21,865,182 downwards.
CATGATATATATTTAAATCAGTGTTGCTCATATATAGTATTATATCTAATGTCGCTTTGCATTCCCAGCCGCGGCACCGCGTGGTGCTTATCAATTCTGCACAATTTTCTTTCATACTCCAGAATGATTTAGAAATCCATGCTGTTTCACTATGAATTTATAATGCTTTCCTATGCAAATTGTTTTTATCATCTTGTTATCACAGATCATTCACTTAGCTAAAAACGACAAAACTTGTCTAGCAATGCATATCTAGTAGCATAGTGCCATACAATAACTACTATCGCAGTGCTATATATTTATAATATGCTCTTCTAAAGGACTACACGTGATAATGTAAATAGTTTTACAATGTAAAACAAAATGCAGCCTTTCATTTATTAATTTATCAACTATTAAATGCAATTATGCTGCAGTGGAAACCACCATTTTGGTTATCTAACCTATATTGATGGGAGGCGGTCTTGTATGCAGGGAAAGTTTTTTTTTGCTAAAATGTAATTGTGACAAGTTCCAATAATTTCAGTAGAGCTAAAAGAGATCCCAAGGAAAAATTCTGTTGAGAAAATAGATTAAAAAAAAAAAAAAAAAAAAGTAATGGGATAACACAGTAAATAATCATTAAATATATATAAAAATGTTTTAAAAAAAGCTGAATTTATTTTTTTGTACTTCATAAACATTATAAAGTTTAGTTTTTCTAATACTACTGTGGTCATTTAAGTGTTTCTTTGCTCCTTTTACTCAAACATTGCACATCATACACACAGCAATACACCAGCAGGCAGATTCTTTTCTCTTTCAACTATTAAATCTAGACACAGATACCTGCATTAAATTTAGAGAAATCAATAGAATCCAGGGGCTCATAAATAATTTAATATCAGCATAAAGCATAATAAATATCTCTCTATTTCACCAAGAGCTCCTATAACCCTCCGAATGGTCCCCTAGCGGATCCTACAGTTTACTGCTGAGACGTGATGGAAATACCAGTCATGGAAAATGGCACAGCAATGACCCAGAGGCGCACAGGATATTCTGCTGCCTGCTGCATAATCTACAGCACCTGTACACATCCCCATCTGCTGGGTCGTAAACAGGTAGATAAAAAAAGCAATAAATACCCAAACAATGCAATGCAGTGACAAAGATGGATCTTCTGCAGCTCTACAGTAAAGTGAAACATGGCAGACCGGGTACACAGTCTATAGGGGTGAAGACACAATAACTTAGAAATAAAAGTCTAAGAAATGCTTAAAAACAAGGTTGCTTATATGAAAACGGTTAGTTTTAAATTAAAGACAAAAACATTATCTCTACATTATCAAACAAAAACCTTAAGAAAGTTGGAGTATAGGGGTATGTATACGCCGTGTTGCTTTAAAAACTCCATATCGTGTACATCTAACACTGAACATAGCTGGTTAAACTAACCAAAATGTCATTGTTTTTGTCGTTTTTACCAAATGTAACTAATTTCATGTCCTGCCGGCGTTCCAAGATAATGACCTCACTAACCCTGATTGGTATTTTCTGTATTATGGAGAACGACATTTATAGGACACTTCCATGTTTTCACTAAACCTTATTGGACTTCTGTTTTGCTTTGTAAGAAGTGTTATCTTATTGTTCTGCTCAGGTGAATCTTTTGTACAATATTTATGTGTTCAATTGTCTGGAACGGGTCATCTAAATAAAAACAGAGTTGTTTTGAGGTCCTGGAATATTGATTGGTTTTCTTGAGTGTCTGATTTGACTAAGAGAGGATCTAAGTGGGATATTTTCCCACAATTATTTTTGAGACACTCCTTAAATCCAATGATAACACCCTCAGTGATCCGGTGGTCTCAGCTCTTGCATAATGACTGCCCATGGCCAAGTAAGGAGGGTAAATCTGCCATAGGGGCTCATTGGTGTGTGGCAGCTGGGAAAGTGTAGGATGAATTGAGAGATGATGACCGAACAATTTGGCTAAAATCAGGTTCTCTCCAAGGTTACACTCACGTAAGCAGTCTATATTTGAAATGAGGAAATGTGATTAATGGAAATGTGTGACCGTAGAACCTTTGAGTGTGGTGCTGTAGATTTTGGGTCAGAAAAACTGTAAATCTGATATAAGGAAGAAACTACTTAGCTGGAGGTTATAAGTCTTGGATTTGCTAGTATCCAAGGGTAGGAAGGCTGCTGGTTAACAGACTGGTTCTCTAAGATAATTTTTCAGAGAGGTTGTGGGAATGCAAGATGTTCTTGTGTGAAATTGTCTGCTCTTCTTACAAACCAATAAATGTTTAACAAATGCTATAAATTGTGTAATATAGGTTCAGGAAAGTGAGTGTAAGAGTTTTTTTTTTGTTATTGCTCTGAGTTTTGCTAATTAATTTTTTGTTACCCAGAAACTGACCTTGGTTGAAAGGCAAAGCAAAGATTGTATGATGTAGTCTAGAAGTGACCAAATCAATTACTTCCAGGATCTTGGCCCCGTTTTATAGATTAGTTATATTTTTATTATCTATATTTTAGTATATTAAATGTGGTTGTAAATTAGATGCTTATTGGGCAATCAGTGAAGTAATTGTAATATTTTCCTGATTATAATTATTAAGATATTAATTTTGTTTAATATTTTTTATTTTGACCTAAATTGTTACCGTTGTGGATGGCTTGTATTTTATTTTCTGAATAGTGTAATTGGTCATTTAAACTGACAGTAAAAGGATATTTTTATGTGGGCACCTTAGTAATTCTTGATTTGGACTCAAACTTTGCAGTTTGTGCTGTATATATTGCTTAAAAAATTAGATTGTTGTAACCAGACTGGATTCAAACCCTGGTATTAAAGTAGTTTGTGTGAATAAGACATTTATATGAGAGGTGGGTCTGAATTGTAGCTTTCTGATAGAAGTCAGCTCTACGGACAAAGACATATAGTGCATATACATGAGTGAAAGACAATCCAATCTGTAAACCTCTCTGACATAAGTGTATAGTGTTAATTACTGCATAGAGAGTGGACAGCAGAATATCAGCCTTATTAAATTGCTATTCGGCAAATTCTAAAGGGCTCTATATAAGCACATAGAATATTTTTTTTCAGAAGTTTTTAGTTAGTGAATTTCTATCCAAAAGCAAGGTCTTCACGAACTAAAAACTTCTGTAAAAAAAATATGTGCTTATATAGAGCCCTTTAGAATTTGATGAATTGCAATTTAATAAGGCTGTAAATGTGCAAAAAAACAAAACAAACACAGGAAACAAGCTATGAAGGACAGATATCATAAAATCCAATAAGATTTAACTATAACCCTCATCGTTCTTAAAAATTTATTGAATGCGCTGATGATGACAAGTAATGATAAAATGGCTAACAAATTGAAAAGTTTGTTCTGTAAGAATGGCAAAGAGGAAGGTAATGAAAGTCTGTTGCAGTATTGTTGTGAGAGATGAAATAAATAAACATCTGGATGCCCGACTCCTTGGCCGAAGGGAGGTAAACAACTAAGGGAACTGGAGTTGACAGATGATCCCAGTGCTCCTCTCCTCACCATCCTTGCAAACCTAAATCATCCATAATAGGGATGGTAGTGACCACAGTAGGGTAGGGAAGAAGTGTTGAAAAAGTGCAAAGGAAAAATAGGGACAGTGATGTGGAAACAGAGGATCACGACCAAGGGGGGCAAGGAGAAGAGGCTGCCATAGTAGCAGAGTTTTCATGTTTTGAATCAGAGTATCCAAAGACTACGACTTTCACCCCAATGGAATAAAAGTAATGCAGGAGCATTGAGAGAAAGGATGTAGGGTGTATTGGCAAGAAGGAGCAGCGTAAGGACTGGCCATTTAATATTAAAGAGTGTGTCTATCTAACTAGACAGAAAACCAAGGAGCATAGGTAGAGATAAAAGGCACTCAGGCTGAAAAAGGGTGTCAATTACTGGTGGGAAAGAGGGACAGATGAAATGGAGGATATTATAAACAGGTCAGAGCAGCTACTTCAGTGCCCTGTAAGGGAGGGAGATAATAAACTTACACCCAGATAAATAGTATGAATAGCACAATATTGGGTGAGACTGCCAAAAGATCTCACCAAGCTCCTTATTTTTTAGAGAAAGATAAGAACCTTGTGGATTTAATATCATAAAGTCTTGTCAATACATTAATTTTGTGAGCTCACAATTATCTGATTATATGTTCTGTGTCAGTATTGTGATGCTTGTTTTATGTGGATCCTATGTTGAGTTGTCAATAAGTCTATTTTAACACAGATACATTAAGTAAAAGTTCTATGAGCAATGTGTCTACTTTGGCCAGTTTAATAAACTGTTAAATAGAACATTCTGCTACAGGGATTGATCACCCTGGACAGATATTATAAGATGTTATAAGACCACGCTTACTTCTTGTCAGTCATCAGATAAATTATAAAAATACTTTATCTAGATTTTATTCCTACTTGTGATGAACTTATTGATCCATACAGTAATTTGAGGTCAGTATTTCAAGCAATTTGGTTACAATTAAACACATAGGGTCGCATTCAATTCCAAGCTCCCAACTCGATTGCAGACGGCCATATGTCTACAGGTCTGTTTTGCAGACTCCCGTTTGTGCTATTCAATTTCTCAAGCCTGCAAGTTACTGACCCAAAGCCGACTCTGTAAACCATGCACTGGTTCGTAGCAGTTCAGGGTGAGAACATGATCAATTAAGCAAGCCCGTAACCTCCCATTTCGAATCAGCCAATAGAAAATGAGACTGTCATTATTACGGCAGTAAAACATGGAGGTTACATGTCAATCAATTAGGTTCAGGGTTCCGATATGCGATCAGACACGCAAACCCGCAAAATAAAGAATTATGAAAATGAATGCCAATACTGTTCTAGTCCCTGTAGGTGGCCTGATATGTATTAACTCATTGATACCCGATCAATTTAGCCCCAAAATGAAACATAAAACTGAATTTAATTTCCTGCAGTTTTGCAAGCTTTAGACTGTTGTACAATGAATTTTAATGTCTATCATCGCTTTCCCCGTAATTTACAGTGCAGTATTGATTTTTTATTTGCTGTTACAGAGCTACAAATAGGTGTTTAACCCCCTTGCGGGTCCTCTCTAGCACCTGTAGGATTTGATCCTTCATTTGTCATTTATGGGTGTGAAAACATTTGCGGGCTTGGGGAAATTGAGCAATTGAATAGCGATTTGTGATTTTTGCGATCGGAAGTCTTGCGGCCTTGACAGATCAAAGGCTTCGGGAGGCTGTAAGTTACGAATTTTATTGCCAACAAATTATCTTGTGACCTTACTTACGGGCTACTGGATCGCTTGAAACCTCAATTGAATATGGCCCATAGTGTTTGCTAAAAAAAGATTGGTTCTAAAGAAAAAATCTATATATTTTTTTGCCATTAGTATGGAGATTTTTGGAGACATTTTAGGATCTTAAGTGTCGTCACCTTTACATCCCTTTGACCTGTAACAAGTATACATTATGACATGTGACTATATTATACCAGATAAGATATATAATTCCTATAGTGATAAGCTGAGGTAGAATCGGTAATTTTAAAACAATTCTAAATAAGATAAAGGTATTCACTTGAAAGAAGGGGATTGCATGGTTTAAAATTACTTGATTAAATAAGTAATGCACAATACAAAAATCCAAATTTTGGCAACCAGTTTCTTTTACCAAAGTGTATTAATGATTGAGTATCTAATTATAAGTTGTTTTTATGCCATGGTATCCTTTAAAAAGGAAGAAAAGGCAAAGAAAGTACCCACTAGGCCAAACTCCTGCCTTGATATATGATAAGAGAAAGTCTCTACCAAGTGTTTATCCTTATGACAAAACATAACGGCAGATGAAAGATATATGATGGACTGTTGCCTTGACCAGAACCCATCTGACTGTCTTTTTTTTTATTTTTTAGTGGATAACCTGGCTTTTGTGTAATGTGTGACCATGTGCTTATATTGTTTGTCATTTGTATTCCTTTTTCTATTCTTTTCTTTCCTTCTCTTCCTTTTGTTCTGTCCTTTAGCCTCTAACACTCGTTCTGTCAATTTGCTAGCATCTGATATGGAAGAGTAATTAGAGAAAGGTGGTAATGTATATATATATATATATATATATATATATATATATATATATATATATATATACATGCATAACATTATGATTGTATGAATTATATAAACTTTTTTGTTTGTATTTTCCTTTTTTTACATTTAAAATTAGGTCACACACAAACACAGCATTGGGTAACATTTTATCATTTAGATATATCCTGCAAGCACTTACAAGAAAACAAACTAACCAAGCAGAAAACAGGCCTTATTCTGAATGCAAGAGCTTGTGGGAAAGCCTTGAGCCTTGTTAGGAAGGGAAGCTCAGAGCAGCCGGGGGGCTGGAAGTTCTAAGGGCTTTAGTAGTCTGCCCGGCTGTAAAAGTAAATTAGATCTCTTGGGAGGAGGAGAGGAGTCCGGAATAGACACAAAATAAGCACAGAGGCAAATGAATATTTCACATAAAACTGCTATGTGCACAGGCAATAATCTCTTTTGAAAATGAAAATATATTATGCAGATATGTCAACCTTTGCTTTTTTGTTGTAAGCATTAGAATTAACCTCATATATTTTTTTTCAACGTCTTACATTTTTGTAGAAAAAGGGTTTCATGAACCACCACGTGCCAGTCAGGGCTGAGTGGATTATTCTCTTTGCATTGGGCCTCTAGGCAAAATGATTCACTGTCCTGATTTTTCTATGCTTAGCTCTGGGTATAGTCACTGCTGTACTATGGAGGTGTTTATTTCATTTTACTGTAATCCGGGGTGCAATATATTTGTGGCTAACTGCTTGCTCTAGTGATTATATTCATATTAAGCATGCCTGATATTTGTATGTATTGTTTATTATTAGTTATGTTGTAATTCAAGGTATTCTGAGTGATCTGATCTATGGAGGTATAAGCAAATTATTGTTTGCAATGGCAAATCTAAGACGTCCTTTGTGGAGCTTATACAATGCTTCAAATGGGACAGTTTATCATTGTGTGTCTCGTGTGGAGAGATGCAAACAATCAGCTACTAAACAGTCAGATTTTATACAACAACTCTAAGTAATTAGGTTAACTGGGCCTTCTGATGTGGTGATCTTAATTATGTTACCAAATTATAGGGCCACATTCTATTAGCTACTTGCAAATGCATTGAACTCATACATTTGGCTTCAGGTGTTTTTTTTAATAAATGTTTATATGCATTTTATTGACTTAAGAATTCATTAGTGCCAATAAGTAATATTTGTAGTGATTTTAAGTGTGTATAAATTTACGAATTGGGCAATTGAATAGGACCCATAGTGTTTAACGGCACCACTGTTACTTGGTTTTAATGTGTTTAGTTACTGAGTGCTACTGTCTAAAGTCACCATTGTATTTTCCTATAAATATACTATGTTCAATAAAGAGACCTTCTGGTTAAGATATGGGTGGGATAGGTTCCAAGCCTGGAGAAGATATTTTGTTTCTGAGGTTTTTACTGAATACTTGAAGTACTTGAACTGTAGGAACTGACATAGTGAGTTTAGCCAAAAACAGATGAAAGACGCCTAGGACTTAAATATTTGTATCTCAAGAGGTTAAATGAACAGATTTTAAAAATTACAGGATATTTTTTTTTCTGCATCAAAACAAAGTTCTACAAAGGTTAGAAAAAACTGAAAATATAGTTCTTGAACAATACCAGTTTTTTTATTTGCGCTACGGAATATAATACAGGAAATAATAATAATAATAATAATAATATGCATTGTGGTACAAAAAAACTAAATGTGAAATACAAATAATGTACAAAATATACAACAATTCTCCTAGATATTTTTTACATATGTTTATTTTTCAAAATGGCAGATTTGAGAAAAATATTGACACAAATGTTCAATGTCCAGTCTATGCCTTGTGCCAACAACACTGTAAAGATCTCCCAAAAGCATGTTTAAGTAATTTTAATACGTGTATTTTTCACTGAGAAATTAAATAAAATAAAAATCTGTGTTTGCATGTGTAGTAGTCTGCCCACTTGCTTTTGCATTGCTGCAGCCAATCAGGTTGAGGGATGTGTGTCCTATTCGAGTGAATGGTAAGGCTGCTTACATTTCCAGTTTGAAGGGGAAATACCTTTTTATTATAATTTCCTAGGGCAAAACAGTCTTTGAATGGAGACCAGTGCTTCACTTGGTTCAGTGCTGTCTGTGTAGAGATCAAAAGAAAAAAAAAGGACCCCTAATTTAAGCCCTGTAACTAAAACAAAATATATTTGATCCCTCTGCTTGTCAGTGGATGCATTGATGTTACCTTGTTGAGTGTTGTAATTTTGAGTGGGGCATTTACATTTCTGGAGGAACAGGTTTTCCTCATGATAAGAGTACATCAAGTGTCAAATTCCAAAATCTCCAATCATTTAGCAATTCTGCCACCCTTCTCTCCCATCCACATCTCTCTCCACTAGCCAGTAAATTTGTATATTCCCTAATGCTCAGGTTTTCAACATGAAAGCTTGCATTATACAAATTAATCTTGAGACATTAAGATTTTAAATTAATCTCAATAATGGATTTCACATTTTTCTGTGATTTCCTCATGTAGAGAAAACTAATAATTGAAAAAAATGGCAAATTATAATGCAAATATGCTGGGTAAGATTTAATATTATATAAAAAAACAAAGCCCCATTATTAACTAATATGACCGAAATATTCATTATTAGTTTGTGAGGATTTGTTGTAGCCATACACCTCACTTATATGTATTTTATATTCCAATATTATTTGTTGTACAATTAAAAGTATATTCTTTAGTTGGCATCTGAAACTTTTATTTTCTTTCTTTTCCTAAACCACTAGTGAGTAACACAAAATGTTGGCAAGAATAAATAAGCTGAATAAAAATCCAATGTTATTTTCTTTCCAATTTACACCAGTAAGGGATATCAAGCTGTCAGTCAGGAATGGATTAATGTCAGTGCGGGAACCTTTTTGCATATATGAACGACTATGTTCCATTTAGATGGGTTTAGCTTGAGCTGAAGAAGGCGTAATGTGATTCCCGACTCAAACCTTATTCAGAGAACGTTGTGTTACTCTCACGAAGTTACATTTTCTCTAATGGTAATAATTCACCATTGTTATGTATGCTTGTTTTGAGCCCAATGAAAATTTCTAATTGACTGTGGCAATATATACATTTTCTTATATTTTAGAACAATCCTGAGTTTACCAGTAAATATATTTTTGGGATAAGATATTTGATTTACAATTATAATATTATTTTATGAAATCACTTCTGTAGTCAGTTTGCTTCTTCATGTATCCAACATTCAAGGGCCATTTATGGTTGTTGAGCAAATATATTTGTCTAGAATATCTTTTAAAAGCAGAGTTTTTCACATTGATCAAAATCAACATTTAATACATTTGCACTTCAGATTTTACTAGGTATGTAATATACCAGTGTATCTATTTACTTTTTATACTTTGATTTATTGTGAAGCAATTAAAAGCTCTGTTTTACTGAACATAAATGAAATACAAGTAGTTCCTGTATGGGACTGCCCCCTGCAGCATATGCAAACACGCTCTGTAGGGCTGGATTTGCATGGTAATGTCCTAGCCTATCAGGGACCATGTCTCAGCATCATATTGCAAAATGGACAAATTGGAAAAAAAACAAGCCTCTTCACCACAACAAGGCAGCGAATTAGGGATCCTTCAATCTTGAAACTAGAACAATCCCACCAGATGTAGAACAAAAGCCAAGGCTTTGCAAATTACAATAAGAATTCAAAAAATCACAAAAAATGTTTACAATAATCAAAAATATTGTCAAATTACTGTATTACATGTTGATGATGTGATGTCTGTATCTTCCATCCTTACTTTAAGGCTCTCAACATAGTAGTACTATGGAGCGCTCTCCAAGGTGCTGAAAGTAATTCCCTGATCATGACCTCTGTCCAAGGTGCTGTAGATATTTATTCCTGGCAGTAAGTTGCACTCTTGCTTATCCCAGAGAATGATGCATATTGTGCCACTCCAGTGAGTTAAATTAGGTTATGTCCCTTCTGACAATATTTTATTACTTATAGGATGACATTCACAACACTCCAATGAATATTTCCTTCAGTAGTTCGAAGCACAGCAAGACGAGTTATCGTCACATCCTCATGGCAGCAGCCTTTGATGGCTCACTTAGTAAATCATGTATTGGCTTTAATGTTTCATTGCCTTGGTGAATTAACAAAAAAGATCAGCAAATACAAAATGCACTTTAGAGTTTTAGAGTTTAGGCACAACATAACTGGCCTCTAAAGCTCTAGATTTATGTTCAAACCCTGTTCTTTGAGGAGCCTTCAAAGTAAATGTAACAGAATAGTGAATTACAGCCAGAAACTGCATGAGAGGGCATTTAATGATGTAGTTTAATTCTGAGAGAAGAATAAGTTATCTTCACATTAAGTGTTTTAATAATGGGGACAGAGAGAGAGTTAGGCAGTTTTAATAAAAAAAATAAAAAAATAAGTGCTGCAAAGGTGACACCTTAATGGCTAACTGATGAGAAACATAAAGTGAGCCTTTATTAAACTTTTACTGCATTTAATCAATTACTAACTATGTTTATATTATCCCCCACGCTTTATAAGTTCTAGATCTCGCCAACCCTTGAAAGAAGTACTGTGGCTGGAGTGGGCATGCCCAAGTGAAAGTGTCAAATTGAAAACTACTCTCTCAAAAATATTAGTAGTAGGGTGTAGTTTAACATGATATGCTGCCGTGTTCAAACACAATATCTAGTCACCACCGACTGCAGTTGTGGTATTTAGATAGCCCTAGCTCCTGGGTGGCTCAACTCCAGATACAATACTTCATTCAGGGGATGAGGAGATCTGGAGCCTATATAACCTGGGGGAGAAAATACATTTTAAAAGTAGGGAAAATTAGCCAGCTCCTTGACTCTTGTTACCCTATATGGGGTCATGAGGGAGGGGCTGGATTAGTGTCCATCTGGAAGAGTGTCTGGGAAATCTTTCTCTTTGCCAGACATTCACATGTGCATGTGTGGTCACCTGATGATTTCATTGATGATGTCACATACCCTTCCCCAATTATGTCACACACCCCCTTCCTTGCCTCGGTTGCAATCACAAGGTAGGCAGTCCAATAAATAAAATGGATGAATGAAACTAGCAGTTCAGCTAAGGGGAGCAGGTTCTTGAGTACACTCAGGGATCATTATCTGGCCCAGGTAATACCAGAACCTACTAGAAATGAAGCTATCTTGGATTTAGTCATCACAAATAATATTGATATGGTATCAAATGTTGAAATAGGGCAACCTTTGGGAAACAGTGATCACAGTCTCATTTGAGATTGAATTAAAAAACTGTAAGGGGCCAACAAAAACTATTAATATTAAAAGTGCAGATTTTAACAGTCTGGGAAAGAGAACTGATAGGTAAAAACACCGAACGTAAATGGACAACGTTCAAATCCTTACTAAATATACATACTTATCACCATATACCATATACAATGAATTAAAGATCAAGATACAGAGTAAAAAACTGGTATTTTGATTATACAAACAAGAGGGAACAGAGACTGCTTTATGTGAGTACAAGGAAATCAACAAGGCTTGCAAAAGGGCTATTAGACTGGCTAAAATAGAAAAGGAAAAGTTAGTTGCAAAGGAGAGTAATACTAAACCTAAAATATTGTTTAAATATATTAATGGGAAGAAGGTCAGGAAGGAAGCTATAGGAACATTACAATGTGAAACAGGCTGTCTGACAATTAGTGACCAGGAAAAGGCTCAAGGGAGTTACCAGTGGTTGGGATACAGCTACCTTCAACTAAAAATTGGTTAACGCAGGAAGAAATCCAAAAGAGGTTGGAAAAAATAAATGTTAATAAAGCCCCGGGTCCTGATGGAATACATCCAAGGGTACTGAGCGAACTTGGTTCTGTAATAGCCAAACCATTTTATCTAATTTTTCAAGACGGGTTAATAAGTGATAATATACAAGAGTATGTCTATTCAAACAGGATTATAAGTAGGAGTCAACATTGATGTATGAGGATTAGTTCATGTCAAAAAAACCTAATTAGTTTCTATGAAGAGGAACCTGGACCAAGGCAACTCAGTGGATGGAGTCTTTTTGGATTTTGCAAATGCTTTTGATACAGTGCCACATGGAAAACTATTGTGCAAACTAAGGGATACAGGAATTGCAGTAAATTTCTGCTCATGGATTGAGAGCTGGCTAAAAGACAGGAAGCAAAGGGTTGTTGTAAATGGAACATACTCCGATTGGAATAATGTGGTAAGTGGGGTTCATACTTAGAAATATGATTGGAAAGTATTGCGTCTATTTTTGCTGATGACACAAAGTTGTGCAAAGTAATTAATTCAGATAATGATGTATTTTCCCTCCAAAGGGATTTGCATAAATTAGAGAAATGGGCGACTAAATGTCAGATGAGATTTAATACAAATAAATGTAAAGTTATGCATCTGGGAAGGAAAAATAACCATGCAATTTATCATCTTAATGGAGTAAATCTTGGGGTATCGGCTATATTATTCTTTTTTGTATAAAGTTTATTATTTTTATTTTCAACAATATATGTATCGGTTATTGAAAGGGATTTGGGAGTACTTGTGGACATCCACCTACGTAACAGTTCTCAATGCCAAGCAGCAGCTGCAAAGGCAAATAAAATATTAGCATGTATTAGAAGGGTATAGAAGCAAGGGAAGCAAATATCATTCTGCCACTATACAAATCTCTAGTACGCCCTCAGTTTTTGGCACCACTTCATAAAAAGGGCATTTTAGAGCTGGAAAAAGTACAGAGAAGGGCTACAAAACAAATAAGAGAAATGGAGGGGATAAGTTATGAAGAAAGACTAACGAAATTAAACTTATTTTCTCTAGAAAAAAAGTTCTCTAAGAGGAGATATGATTACCTTATATAAATACATCCAGGGTCAATATAAGGCTTTGTCAAATGAGCTCTTTGTGCCAAGAGGTTTTCAACTGACAAGAGGACATCCTTTGAGGTTAAAAGTAAAAAGATTCCACCTTAAAGAAAGAAAACTTCACCATAAGGGTGGTTAATCTGTATAATTCTCTACCAAAGGAGGTGGTGACATTGTGGTGGTGATTTGATCTATTGGTTATAAAAAGCAACTGGATATATTTATAAATAACAAGGGCATTTAGGGTTATCCTGGATAACAAGAGAGTATTGATCCAGGGAGGAATCCGATCACAAGAATCTTGGATCAGGAAATAACTATTTTTTTTCCTTTTTGAGACAATTGGCAAAGTTTCACTTGGGTTTTTATTCCGTTTGCTTTCCTCTGGATCAATTAACAATTAATAATGAATCTGAATACTGCAGATCAGAGGAGAACTTAAAAGGTTTAACTTGATGGACTAAATGTCTTTTTTCAACCTCAATTACTATTAAATACAAAGGTTGAATTATGTTTTTTTGTTGACGCTATAATAATATGTTGCCTATTTTTATGTATAGTTCTTCAAAAGATGATATTTCAAATTGATAACCACAGTATCCCTTTAATGAGTGCATGTTTGGAAGCCCATTTTCGAAGAAGTGATGATATACTGTACTTTACAGCACTTGAACTGTTTGCATTTTAGAATAGCATTTTTGGCCTGGTATTTTATTTGTGATTTTAAATAATTGTATTGATGGAGTGTGTGTGAAATACATTTCTCTGTACCAATAATGGTGTGATGTATATATTCTGTATATATCACCTTATGGAGTCATGTATACCCATGGAAAACATAGACTTGTATCAGTTCCTACACTGAATGTAACTCAGATAGCAGTTTCCCCTTAGTCTTCATCTAAGATTGTTATGTTATTTTTATTTATTATAACACAGACTTGCATCATTGATGGTATGTTATGCCTTTTCAGTTAGTATTTTATGTCTTTTCAGTTTATTGCTATACAAAATATAACTTTGAAATATATTACATGATTATATATATATATATATATATATATATATATATATATATATATATTCCTTTTCCCATTACAGTGGTTTAGTTGAAGCACAAGAGGAGTTAATATTCTCAGATACGTTAATGGCAACGTGTTCTGATTTTGATTTGACATATACTGAACAGGCTATTTTCCCTTATGCTGAAGGGATTATCTTTAATGGCATTTTAAATTACTTCTTTCTGCTTAAAACACGACATTCTCTCTCTCTCTGGGTTTGCTTGGTTTAAACATAGATGCACAAGCTGGTTAGAAAGTATGCAAAAGGGAGACTTTTTTCACTGATTGATGATCAGATTCACGGAATAACAAAGTACAACATTATATTAATAGTATTCTACTTTGTAGAACTTGATGTGATAATGGACAGAATGTATTTTAGAAAGTTTAAAATAAATACAACGTGTATTTTTTTATACATTTTTTTATGATCATGTGAAGTTTTTCCCAAACTACTGTAGTCCGTTGACATAAAAACCAAAACACTTATACAAAAGCCTTCCTTAGTGCTGCTCTACAACTGCCAAAATGGATCTCCAGTAATAATCCCTATTAGGACATTATAATTTGCACGGATATCATAACTGTTATCCACAGCTTCACATTACAAATCACCCGTTTGCAAACAGACTCATTTACAGGGTCAAGTTAAGGATTACAGCTAAATTCAAGATATAATAGTAATCCATTTAATATGTGGGGACTTAAAACCAAGACCAATGTGATGGAAATATCATTTAACAGGAGTTTTTCCTAAGTTCAATTTGATTGACCCATTAGTTTGGCCATAACAAGCTCAACTTTTATCTAACATACAGTGTAGTAACTTTGAGCACTTTCATATATTGACTTCTTATCTTTCATAAATAAACCATGTTAAAGGCAAATCTCTACAAGAATGTATTTATTCTGGTTCTTGCACTTTTGGTATTTCACCGAATGGCAATCTTCTGTGTCTTAATACGGAACTCAGCCGGAGGCGCAGAAAAAGTGTTTCATATGTTCATATTTGTAATATCAATTAGGCATTAAAAGGCTGTATCAGTAGAAATGGCATATGTGGCAACTGGTCAGATGACCCTCTTGGCTATCTGGACATAACCCTCAAAAACAGCTACACTTACAAAATCATCAATACAGTGGAAATGGTAAACCTTGATATTATCACTATCCTGGAGGAACTGAGCTTTAAGACCTAGCTATACAGTACTCTGAGCTCCTGGGTTTGTATCATTGCATGTCCAGTCTTGATACCCCTGTCCCGGGCTTGCAGCATGGCCGCCTACAGAAATTTTTCTGCGGGGGTAGCAAAGAAACAAAATTGTATTCATCATAATGATTCAGTTTAAATAAATATATATATATATATATATAATAGAGCCCTATTCAGTTGGCTGAATCGCAATTTAATAAGGCTGATGATTGGTAAATAGCAGAGGAAAGTAGGAGTAGTAACTTGGTCATTGAGTGCCATAAAACCTAAATATGCCTCTGCATCTGGGGTAATTGTTCTGGAACTAGGTGACATAATATAATGTCCAAGCTGGAGGGGGTGCAAGTTTCCCTTGACTTCGCGGGGGTCACCTATACTTGCTAGAAACCCTTGGCCAGGTGGTAGAGTCTTACAGTCAATGGATACATCAGATCCTTCATTGTCACAATATGAATAAACTGTGGGAGCTGGTTGTTATGGAGAGATCTTTATTTAAGGCGTCCAGTAATAATTAATAACTTTCTTCTACTTTTCTACTCACACTTTTGTTTTTGTCTGGATTTTAAATCTGCGTATTTTATGGTTGACAGAGTGCAAACATTTACATTCATATTAGAATTGATCAAATTCATCCTTTATCTTATATTTTCATGTTCTTATTTTTCAGCTGTAGAGAATCTTTAATTAATCCCAAATATATATATATATATATATATATATATATATATACGTGTATATATATATATATATATATATATATATATATATATATACATATATATAGATAAAATCACAATAACAAATACACAGACTGTGCTATAAACATGTCAGGCAGGCAAGCTCTGGGATTTAAAAATCTAATATAATCATAAAATTAAATTATTTCTGCTGACACAGGGACAAAAATGTCTGAGATTCATTTTTACAATTGCAGAGAATAAAAATGCAGTTGAATAATATACATATTTCCCCCAAAATTTACATGTAATATATTGATATGCCAAAGTGTTATTTGCACAATCTTTGTGCATTCTATAGTACTTTATAAGGCAGCGTTGAATTGTTATATATTGGTGTTGTACTTGAATACAGTTGAAATGAGGTTGCAAATCATGCATAGTAAGGGTAGCAGAAGTAAAACTAACCCTATCAACTGTAAAATATAAAAATCCACAGAAATACAGATATTAGACACAAAACAGCAATACAAATATTTAATCATATTTTCTCTGTATAAATTACTCTATTCTCTAAAGCTTAAGTGGGATCCAACATAATAGAAATCACAAAGTGGAACATTTTAAGTATATAAGGAGTTATATAGAGATTTCTATTGTCTTACTTGCTTTATATAATGCAAAAGTAAAGAATCTTGTGTACTGTTCCTGGGATTTCATTAATAATATTTGGCACATTACCATATACTCCAGTCCATCCTGAGACGCACATGGAAATACATTTTTAAGAATATGGGCCTCATTCAATTGAGCAATTGTAAGTTATTGGAGCAAGTAATGGAGCCTGTAAACTAGTTTGCTATTCAATTGTCCCAAAAGATCTATGGGTTACGGGCTTGTAACTTATACCCCATCTAAGCCTTTGATCTTTCACGTCCACAAGAGTTACGATCGCTAAAATTGCAAATCGCTATTTAATTGCTACAATTCCGCAAGCCCGCAAGTGGTTTCACGTAAACGTAGAAAATGTAGAAGAAACAGAGCAAATGTAGAAGAAAATCCTATGGGTACCAGATGGGACCCGCAAAGGAGTTAAAGACATAACCGTAGCCATGTAAATGCAAATAAAAAATCAGTACTGGGGAAAGTGATGAAAGACATTAGAATTAATTGATTAGAATTAACAGTGTCAAGCTCGCAAATTGGCAATCAAAAATTAATTATTTTTTTCATGTTTCATTTCAGGGTTATATCGATCTCGGGAATCAATGAGTTAATACATATGAGGCCACCCACATGGACTAGAACAGTTTTGGCATTCCTTTTTCTTATTTTGTATTTTGCGGGTTTGTCTGATCATGTATGGGATCTCTAAACGCTAATTGATTGACATGTAACCTCCATGTTTTACTGACGTAATGATGACGGTCTCATTTACTATTAAATGTTTCTTAATGGGTGGTTACGGCCTTGCTTAATTGATCATGTTCCCGCCCTGAAATGCTACTTGCAATTGCATGGTTTATGGTTTCGGCTTTCGGCCCGTAACTTGCGGCCTTGTTCAATTGAATAGCACTGGATTTGTAGCAGACTGCGAGCCCGCAGCACGCCCACAGAAATACAGCCTGTATACCGTGAGATGCGGCCTTGCAATTGAAAGTCTTTATAAGTATGTGTTTCTAAACCTGAATACAGTTTTTGTCATACTTAATAAAAATAAAAGGTTGACAAAATTAATTATAATATTCCTCTACCTTGTTTGTTTATTCATACTAACACATCTTTCGCCATCTTGATTAACTAATGACTCTAGGTACTATTTGTATAATCTGTTCCGTAGACTATTCCAAGTAATAATTAATAAAGTTTCTTCTACTTTTAAGCACTGTTAACTATGGCCTAGAACTGATTTAAGATAGATGTAAGACTCTTCTACCATCCCATCTTGTAAATGTGCAAGAAGTATAGATAAGATAAGGCCAACAAGGTATATGTATTGGTATACAATGCATTCTTACACTAAAATTATGGCAGACGATGAACAATAGGAAGGGCATTTGCATATATACAAATATACAGTTAAATATTATTTATAAATGATGTACAAAAACAGAATTAATTACGCTTTGTACTCTGGCCAAATACCTAAACATTGCAAACAATAGAGAAAATGAATGGTCACATTATCAAGTTGCTTTATTCTTTGAACCAAAAATGTATAACAAAATATAAACGGATTGGGAAAGAGAAGAGCACTACCACTATTTCAGCCGCAAAAGGAGTTAAATGCACTCACCTTTAGTTACCTCAATGCATGAAGTAACATAGATAGCATGGATTCAATCACCCACTGGGGTCAACAGTATCCCAGAGAGAAAAAATATTAAGCCACTAAAGAAGCAACCAGATTGGTTATGAAACGTGTTTGGCAAAGAACACCCAATGAGATTACAATGCTGGAGGTGACCTGAAAGCAGACTAGAGTTTAATGGTTGAGTGGATATACATCCTTCCCACAGATAGGACTCAATATTTGGCCTCAGGGATTCTGTTCATTCCAGTGAGTTATCCCATGTATATTTTTACGTTAACTCATGCATTGGGGTAACTAATTGTGAGTGCATTTGCTATTATTTAATTTGTGTTTTTGCCTGTAATACATTTTATCTGCACTATTAGCGCTGGCTTCTCTTTCCCCTATCCCTTTATATTTTGTTCCAGAGTACTTGAAAGTGAGCAAGTACGTAGACAAGAAGCACGCCATCGCAAGATCGTAAAACGCTTGGAACAGCCAAAGATTGAAGTATCTGAGTACAGTAACCTGAAACAAAACTATTCCAAAGGGAATGATCTTGAAGAAAGAAGTATGAGTCTCCTGATTTATCTAATCTCATAATAATATTTTTTTTATTGTTATGGTTACTTTGATTATATTAAGCCTTACATTGATACTTGTGGGGTTAGGTCAGATATTATTGTCTGATCTATTTTTCTCTTTAGAAACATGTAAGATATATATATATATATATACATATATATATATATATATATATATATAGTGGATATAAAAAGTCTACACAAACCTGGTAAAATGTCAGGTTTCTGTGCTGTAAAAAAATTAGACAAAGATAAATCATTTCAGAACTTTTTCCACCTTTAATGTGACCTATAAACTGTACAACTCAATTAAAAAAAAAAAACTGAAATCTTTTAAGTGGAGGGAAGAGAAAAAAAAAAGAAAAATAATGTGGTTGCATAAGTCTGCACACCCTCTTGTAACTGGGGATGTAGCTGTGCTCAGAATTAAGCAATCACATTCCAAATCGTGTTAAATAGGAGTCAGCATACACCTGCCATCATTTAAAGTGCTTCTGATTAACCCAAAATAAAGTTCAGCTGCTCTAGTTGGTCTTTCCTGAAATTTTTTTAGTCGCATCCCACAGCAAAAGCCATGGTCCAAAGAGAGCTTCCAAAGCATCAGAAGGATCTCATTGTTAAAAGGTATCAGTCAGGAGAAGGGTACAAAAGAATTTCCAGGGCATTAGATATACCATGGAACACAGTGAAGACAGTCATCATCAAGTGGAGAAAATATGGCACAACAGTGACATTACCAAGAACTGGAGCTCCCTCCAAAATTGATGAAAAGACGAGAAGAAAACTGGTCTGGGAGGCTACCAAGAGGCCTACAGCGACATTAAAGGAGCTGCAGGAATATCTGGCAAGTACTGGCTGTGTGGTACATGTGACAACAATCTCCCGTATTCTTCATATGTCTGGGCTATGGGGTGAAGTGGCAAGACGAAAGCCTTTTCTTATGAAGAAAAACATCCAAGCCAGGCTACATTTTGCAAAAACACATCTGAAGTCTCCCAAAAGCATGTGGGAAAAGGTGTTATGGTCTGATGAAACAAAGGTTGAACTTTTTGGCCATAATTCCAAAAGATATGTTTGGAGCAAAAACAACACTGCACATCACCAAAAGAACACCATACCCACAGTGAAGCATGGTGGTGGCAGCATCATGCTTTGGAGCTGTTTTTCTTCAGCTGGAACTGGGGCCTTAGTTAAGATAGAGGGAATTATGAACAGTTCCAAATACCAGTCAATATTGGCACAAAACCTTCAGGCTTCTGCTAGAAAGCTGAACATGAAGAGAAACTTCATCTTTCAGCATGACAACAACCCAAAGCATACATCCAAATCAACAAAGGAATGGCTTCACCAGAAGAAGATTAAAGTTTTGGAATGGCCCAGCCAGAGCCCAGACCTGAATCTGATTGAAAATCTGTGGGGTGATCTGAAGAGGGCTGTGCACAGGAGATGCCCTCGCAATCTGACAGATTTGGAGTGTTTTTGCAAAGAAGAGTGGGCAAATCTTGCCAAGTCAAAATGTGCCATGCTGATAGACTCATACCCAAAAAGACTGAGTGCTGTAATAAAATCAAAAGGTGCTTCAACAATGTATTAGTTTAAGGGTGTGCATACTTATGCAACCATATTATTTTATTTTTATATTTTTTCTTCCCTCTACCTAAAAGATTTCAGTTTGTTTTTCAATTGAGTTGTACAGTTTATAGGTCACATTAAAGGTGGAAAAAGTTCTCAAATGATTTATCTTTGTCTTATTTTTTTACAGCACAGAAACCTGACATTTTAACAGGAGTGTGTAGACTTTTTATATCCCCTGTATATATATATATATATATATATATTGTGACAAACCACTTCTTTTACAGGTAGGATTGTCACCGATCTTGCAGTAACCACAGCCTTCTAGGGTATACAAAGTCCAGGACACCTTCAGCTCAGTTTTCCTTTTTTATTCAGTTTGAAAGCAGGTACTTTAAATAATAACAAAACAAACAAAAACCCTTGCTCTTACTTGAGCTCTTACTAGACAGTACTTGCTATCTGCAATTGGGTGGCTTTCCCACTTACCAATTTCCCAAACAAAAGCAATGTCTTTGCAATAAGCGCAGCCTCTCCTAGCTGTCTTTTCCTCTGCCCCTTGGAGCAGGCTGCTCTCTTCTTTTAAAGGCCTGTCTGCTAATTGAGTAGCTACAGGTGAGTGCCAATTAGCTAACTCTTAAAAACCAGATCCAAGCTGTGGTCTGTTTATACAGCAACTAGTGCTGTTGGAGCATTGGCCCCCCCTGCTCTCCAAATACTCCGCCCCAGGGACCCATACCATGTTTTGCAGAGCATCAGCTATGCATATTGCAAACTGTAACATCTCTCCCTGGGGCATTTAACTGAGAAATCCTCTGGTTGCTGTCTAGCAAATCAGGTCTGATGTATCTCCCATCAACCACTATTCCACCTTTATTCTCACATATCCTCCCCCCCAGCTCATACCCAAGGGTTTGAGCGACCATGGAAATCAGGGAGTGTACCCTCGAAAGCCCATCAGCATTACCTTGTTGCAGACCAGCCCTGTGTTCCACAGTGAAATCAAAAGATTGCAAACTCAAAAACCATCTGGTTACTCTGGAGTTACTTTCCCTGTTCTGATACATCCACGTCAGAGGAGCATGGTCCGTTATCAATCGAAACTTTCTGCCTAGTAGGTAGTATTTAAGAGAGTCTAATGCCCACTTAATAGCAAGACACTCTTTTTCAACAATAGAGTAGTTCTTCTCATGTGGGTTTAACTTTCTGCTCAAAAAGAAAACAGGGTGTTCTTCACCCTGGTATTCCTGTGAAAGAACAGCCCCCAAGCCCACATCAGAAGCATCTGTCTGAACTATAAAATCCCTGGAAAAATCTGGGGTCACTAAGACAGGATGGCTACAGATAGCTTCCTTCAGACTCTTAAAAGCCTTTTCTGCCTCAGGGCACCATTTAACTATGACTGGGGATTTTGCTTTAATAAGGTCTGTCAGGGGTGCAGCAATGGTAGCAAAATCTGGAATGAACCGCCTATAATATCCAATTAAACCCAAAAATGCCTTTACTTGTTTCTTTGTAAGGGGCTGTGGCCATTTTTGTATGGCTTCTACTTTGGCTTCCTGTGGTTTAACCAAACCCCTCCCAATAGAATAACCTAAGTACTTAGCTTCCTCTAAACCAATCGTACACTTGGAAGGATTGGCAGTTAAGCCTGCTGAGCGGATAGCATCAAGTACCGCTTGAACTTTAGGGAGGTGGGATTCCCAGTCTGCACTGTGGATGACGACATCATCCAAGTATGCTGCAGCATAACGAACATGAGGTTTAAGAATTCTGTCCATCATTCGTTGGAATGTGGCAGGTGCCCCATGTAACCCAAATGGCAATACAGTGTACTGAAACAGGCCACTGGGTGTTGAAAAGGCTGTCTTTTCTTTGGCTCTTTCAGTGAGCGGGACCTGCCAGTAACCCTTTGTTAAATCCAAGGTTGTTAGATAACGAGCTTTTCCCAGTCTTTCTATTAACTCATCAACTCTTGGCATTGGGTAAGCATCAAATTTTGAGAGGGCGTTTAACTTGCGGTAGTCATTGCAGAACCTCCATGTGCCATCAGGTTTTGGCACCAATACAATAGGACTACTCCAGTTACTCTGGGATTCTTCAATGACTCCAAGTTTTAACATGCTCTCAACCTCTAAGTTTATAACCTCCCTCCGGGCCTCAGGAATTCTATAGGGTTTGAGGTTAACTCTTTTCCCTGGTTCGGTTATTATGTCATGTTTAATCACTTTAGTCTTTCCTGGAACTATCGAGAAAACATCCCTATTTCTTCTGATGAAATCTCTGACCTCTTGCTTTTGATGGACAGACAGAGTCTTAGATACGTTCACATCTGGCTCTACTATAGGAGGTTCTGAAGGTTTTAAAGCAACCAGGACCTCCCTGTCCTTCCATGGCTTTAACAGATTTATATGATACAACTGTTCAGGCTTTCTTCTTCCTGGTTGTCTGACTTTATAATTGACATCACTCACTTTCTCTATTATTTCATAGGGTCCATGCCAAGTCGCAAGGAACTTATTCTCCACAGTAGGGACCAGAACCAATACCCTGTCTCCAGGTTGGAACACTCTGACTCTAGCATTACGGTTATAGCTGTTTTTCTGAGCCTGCTGGACTTCCAGCATGTGTTCCCTGACAATAGGCATGATGGTGGCCATTCTATCCTGCATTTGAGCTATATGCTCAATTACACTCCTGTGAGGAGTAGTCTCCTGTTCCCAGGTCTCCTTAGCAATATCCAATATTCCCCTGGGATGTCTTCCATATAATAATTCAAAAGGAGAGAAGCCCGTGGAGGCCTGTGGAACTTCCCTAATGGAAAACAGTAGATATGGCAATAAAAAATCCCAATTTCTTCCATCTGCATCAATTACCTTGCGTAGCATACTCTTAAGGGTTTTGTTGAACCTCTCTACTAAACCATCAGTCTGTGGGTGATATACTGAGGTCTTAAGATGTTTAACCTGCAAGAGCCTGCACAACTCTTTTGTGACTCTGGACATGAACGGGGTCCCCTGGTCTGTCAGTATTTCTTTAGGGATACCCACCCTACTGAACATCAACATAAGTTCCTTAGCTATTAGCTTTGCAGAGGTATTACGCAAGGGAATGGCCTCAGGATAGCGAGTTGCATAGTCCAAGATGACTAATATATATTGGTGTCCCCTAGCGGACTTTACCAGTGGCCCCACTAAGTCCATAGCGATCCTTTCAAAAGGCACGTCAATTATGGGTAAGGGTACAAGTGGACTACGAAAAGTCTTGAAAGGAGCCCTGTACTGGCACTCAGGACATGAGGAGCAATAGTTTGTAATAGCAGCAAACACTCCAGGCCAGTAAAACCGTCTAAGGACTCTCTCTCTAGTTTTTTCGACTCCCAAGTGTCCCCCTAATATGTGGCTGTGAGCCAACTTTAGCACTATATTCTGGTAAGTCTGAGGAACCAACAGCTGCCTAATGATGTCTGAATCCTTTTTTTCTACACGGTAAATTAGGTCATTTTGTACTTCAAAATAGGGGAACGGCAGTGCTCCTCCTGGCTGATTAACAACCCCGTTTACAACTTTAATATCATTTCTAGCTGTCACTAAAGTGGGATCTTCCCACTGAGCGCTTTTAAAATTACCTGGACTAATTCCAATATCAATTAAGTCCTTATCCTTGTCTGCATTATTAGTAGGCTCCTCACTAGTTTGAGCTGGGTTATCTCCTATTAATACTGGTTTAGGGCAGTATTTTTTCTTTTTCCTTATTTTTCCGTCACAGTGGTCAAAACCCAAGTCAATATCGGAAAAAGGGAACACATTATCCTCGACAGACTGACTCATTTTTGATAAATTTTGATCTGTCTTTTGTAAAGCTGCCCATAATTTTAGAAAATGAGGAAAGTCTCTACCGATCACTACCTCATGGGCTAATCTAGGTACTACACCCACTCGGTACTTTAAATTCCCATACTGGGTTCCAATATTTACTTCCGCAGTGGGGTATTCCTTTTCATCACCATGAACACAGATAATGCCTATTTTCTGTCCATGATCAGGTTTTACACAAGGTATTATAGACTCTGCTACCAACGTAACCATACTACCTGAATCAAGTAATGCTTTAGACATTTTTCCATTCACAGTTACACAGCATTTATGAGCGTTATTATCATAGTCATTGTTAGCAATACCACAACAACTGAGCAAAAATGAACGTGTTCCCTCATTTTTGCCCATATTGCATTCCATAGGTTCATCCTTAAATGGACAGTCTTTGGCCATATGACCATCCTCTTTGCACTTGAAACATTTGACAGTACAGTCTGACCACCAATTAGTTCCGTTCCCAGGCCTATTAGACCTGGATGCCCCCCTTAAACCTTGAACAGTCTTACCCGGTCTTGCAGAATCTTGGGGCTTAGGATTGCGAGGGTTTGCCTGTGAAGTAGGACATAGCAGTTCTCCTGCAGCCGCATATCTTTCCACCAAGGCAATCAGTTGGTCAGCTGTATGGGGGTCACTTTGGCTGACCCAGCGACGCAGGGAAGCTGGTAAACCACGCAAAAACCGGTCCATTACTAAGGTTTCCACAATGTGGCTAGCTGAACGGATTTCAGGTTGTAACCATTTCCGTGCAAGGTGTATGAGGTCAAACATTTGGGAACGTGCGGCTTTGTCTGAAGAATATGACCATGAGTGGAACCTTTGGGCACGTACTGCAGAGGTTACACCCAGTCGTGCCAAGATTTCAGCTTTCAATTTGCTGTAGCTACTTGCATCGGCTGGTTCTAGGTCATAATATGCCTTCTGCGGCTCTCCACTTAGGAACGGTGCCAGTATGCTTGCCCACTCACCAGCCGGCTATCCGTCCCTCTCAGCAGTGCGCTCAAATGCCAGAAGGTACGCCTCAACATCATCTGATGCGGTCATTTTCTGAAGATAGTGGCTCGCCCGAATCACCTTTGGCCCCTGGTATCTTCCATCAGGGTCTCCATTCAGTTTTCCAGAGATCGCTTGGATTACCTGTTGTAGTCCCTGGGTGACTTTTTGCTGCTCCTCACGGGCTACTTTAAACATCTCCGCTTGTGTCACAACAAGCTGTTTCACCAAGGACTCAGTGCCCTCCATTTGTGTTTTGGCCAGGACTTTAGCACTCTCTGCCTGGGCCAGCACCAGTTGCTGCAGGGCTGCACTGTTTTCTGCAGCTCTCCTGTTAGTCTCCTGTTGCACAGAGGAGGATTGGATCAGAGCCTTGATAACATCCTCCATGTTGAGCTTTAAATGACTTCTACCCTCAGGCTTACGTGGGTGCCCGCATTCTCCACCATATGTGACAAACCACTTCTTTTACAGGTAGGATTGTCACCGATCTTGCAGTAACCACAGCCTTCTAGGGTATACAAAGTCCAGGACACCTTCAGCTCAGTTTTCCTTTTTTATTCAGTTTGAAAGCAGGTACTTTAAATAATAACAAAACAAACAAAATCCCTTGCTCTTACTTGAGCTCTTACTAGACAGTACTTGCTATCTGCAATTGGGTGGCTTTCCCACTTACCAATTTCCCAAACAAAAGCAATGTCTTTGCAATAAGCGCAGCCTCTCCTAGCTGTCTTTTCCTCTGCCCCTTGGAGCAGGCTGCTCTCTTCTTTTAAAGGCCTGTCTGCTAATTGAGTAGCTACAGGTGAGTGCCAATTAGCTAACTCTTAAAAACCAGATCCAAGCTGTGGTCTGTTTATACAGCAACTAGTGCTGTTGGAGCATTGGCCCCCCCTGCTCTCCAAATACTCCGCCCCAGGGACCCATACCATGTTTTGCAGAGCATCAGCTATGCATATTGCAAACTGTAACATCTCTCCCTGGGGCATTTAACTGAGAAATCCTCTGGTTGCTGTCTAGCAAATCAGGTCTGATGTATCTCCCATCAACCACTATTCCACCTTTATTCTCACAATATATATATATATATATATATATATATCACATATTAAGCTCTTTCATATAAAAGAAACTAACATTAAGGTGGAACTTGCCTATTAAAATAAAAAATACTGCACCACAGGGGAAGAAAGGGCAGATTAATCATTAACCAAACAAGCTGGAGAACATGGCTTACATTCTTTGAAATCATCTATTTATTTTTAATGTAATTAAAAGTTTTATTATAAAAGTTTTTTTAATAAAAATCATTTATATATATATATATATATATATATATATATATATATATATATATATATATATGTTATTTTTCATGTCTCCAGGGCTGTTTGCAGAAAAACCTGGGGAGCAAAGGTGAAAAAAGTCCCACCCATGCTTTCCCTAATCTATGATGACATTTTGGATAATTAGTCCAGTCACAGATGTTCGTATTTCCTATATGTTAATTGGCAATGTCTATTTACTGGCTATGCAGGAAGACAGTATTTACGTTTATTTTTTAACAGGACTCATCAAAATCTCGGCTGCAATTTATTTTAGTTCTTTTAGTGGTTTTCAACAGTATTTTAATAAGCTCTAAATAAGCTGTGTCTCAGAGCAGATAATCCTAGCTGGTAATAGGAAGTTGTTGGGTTTTTGAGCATATGTAGAAAGTATTGTCTTATAAATATCTTATATATACTGCACTGGACAAGCTCTTTGGACAAGTGTTTTAGTTCAGATTCAGATGTGTGACAGTTTGTTTAATTTATTTGATGTATTGCATGTAGCCCACATCACATCACACCCATAACTAACAGTTGTTGTTAGGGCTGTCTGGGTGAAACCCTTCTAGGGTGAACTACCAGATTCTGAATGAACAAATCCCAAGGCACAGGCAAAGAGTTGTCATATAAGCCAAACATCAGGGTCTGTAAGAAATCCAACAAGGTGAGCAACAATCTGGGTCATCAGACCAAAAGGGAACAGAAAATGTAGTAAACAGAACAGGAAGACCCAGGAGCAACCAGAAGTACTACCAGTCACAGGAACCTACAACAGGAGGAGACTGGGGCTGCAATAAATAGTCCGAGATGAGGTGTGATTGGCTGGTAGAAAGTCTGGGGCTTAACAACAACCTATCAGGAGAAACAGCATCAAAAGCCATGAGAGGTACTTCTGACCTATCTGTCTCTATATACTTGGTTATTTTTGTATGGAAAGCAATGTTAAGAGCTGAGGTTAAGCCTGACACCAGTCCTGGGATGTGGGTCCAGGATTATATTGGATGGTTTAGTAGACAAGTCAAGGTGTGAGGAGGTTGCTCAAGTTTCAAAGTCTTTTGACAAGGAGGTTTATTTATAAAAGAGTCAAAGGCAGCTGGAAAAACATGGTAACATACAAATACACAAGCCAAATCATATATACCTTGTACATGTAACATACATGTAATAATAATGATATTTAATAACTCATAGTACGTGAAGCAGATAACCGTTAAGTCAACTTCTGGTCTTATTTCATCTCTGTTAAAGTGGTAGTTTTATATTATTATTTAAGGTGACCATGCATTGAACCTTTGAACCCTGACATTTTTCATGGCTGCATTTTTAGGACACAACTGCTGAACTGACCACACGTAACACATTTTGGGTCCAGGAAGAGTATGTCAAAGTGAGTTATGGATCCTTCCTGTGCTCCCTTCACTTACATAAGGGCACCTCATTACACTTTTATTGATGGAGGTATGATGTAGTACCAACTGGCAAAATTATTTACAGCCCTTTTACAGTATACCGTACACTGAACAGTATAAAGCCTACTTTATTATAACAGATATAGAGACTAAATTAACCAAAGTTTGGTGTGCAGTGAGTGAAACTTCAATATTGGAAATACACGGCGTTGTGTATAGCATCTCCAGATATTTATACATCATTGGAATGGCTGATTTAAACAGAAATATCTGCAAATACATATTCTAACCTTCTCCGCGAGTACAGTAAATTCCATGGGTGGTGGTTTTGTTCTTTGACCTTGTCTAATTGCAAGTAATTGCCTTCTTAAGATGCTTGCATAGAGTCTAGACAACTGCTGATCAATGCTCGCCAACATGTAATTAACCTGCCAGTTACATATTCCTCTCAATGCAATATTATTATTAAGGGTTAGCAAACAATGAATTGGTTAAACCAAACCGTTGTGTGCTCCGGGGAGTTTTCAGCCACATCCGTGCTGAGTTAAAAGCTTTTCCAGGAAACAGAGGAAAGATTTTACTGGTCTAATTAGGCAGCTTTATTAATATTTTATTTCAAAAGGCTTTTATTTCCCATTGATTGTCTTGTTCCATTGAATGTAGAAATACAAGTAAGAATTAAGATTTCTGTGATATATTTGACGACCTGAGACTCGGGGTGTAATATTACTGGATGTTCTGTTGTGTCCATGCAGGTAGTAGTGCTCTACTCCTTGGGATCCAGACACATTTGTTCTCTTTTGACATGACCTCGCTTTATCTTCCTAGATGGCTCATGAAGGGCTGGTATTTTGAGCTATATAATGGATTTTGGCAGGAAACTCAGAGCACACAGGCATTTTATATTCACAGGGTGATATGTTTTGATGTCAGCAAACAACACAAGTGAGAGAAGTCATAACGTTACCCAGAGGAAACAGCCGAGTATAAATCATTTGCCAAACTAAAAAGAGACAGCAGGGCACTTTCCATTACTTAAATATTCAATTGTGAGCAGAAAAAAAACACATCAGGAGGGCAATAATTTGACTATAGATGAGCGAAAAAAATATGTGCATTTATTTTCCAGAGGCAGCACCATTTACAGCTCAACTGCTTATAAAAGCTGGCAATCATTTTGGTGTACGGTAGCTGACTGACAAATAGATTATTTAAAGTGGAAATGCAGTCAAAAACGTCATCATGCATGTAAAACAATTGAGCTACCCTAAGGTCTTATATAGAGTAATAATACATATTTAACAAAGATAACAATGTCTTGCTATACAAGTCTTGCTAAATGAGCTGTACTTTTTTAAGGCATCTTCACTAATGATTTTTCTTTTTTCAAAATATAAAGCATAAAGTAATAGAAAAACAAAGGAAACATAAGGAAAAAGAGGCGATAATCAAATAAATTAAATTAAAAGTGTATCTCAGATATATATTGCCATAAAGCTCAAGACCTACCTCCCGCTGCTTCTCCGAGGGTATCCCCAGCCAGCCAAGTCTGGTTCCAATTTGAAAGCCGATAGATTTGTTTTGGAATAGCAATACCATGAGGAGAAGCCAGCCATGGGTCCCAGATATTAAACAAGTGGGGTGGTGAGTCTTCTAGAACGTGGGAGAGTCGTTCATTAATTAAAAGATAATTTTATTTAGAGATGACCAGTCGTAGTTGGAGGGATGAAGATTTCCATTGGCGTTCTATGTGACTTTTGGTGGCTAACATTATGAATTGCAATAATTTATTTTGGTATAAGGATAATGATGGGATATGATGGCCTAAGAGACCTACCCCGGCCGAAGGAGTGATTTATTGAATAAATATATCTGAAGCAAGCGAGAATACTTTCACTAAATAATATAACTCTGGGGCAACCCCACCAAATGTGGAAAAACAACCATACCCTCCCACATTCTCTAAAACAGTCTGGGTTAGGGGCTAACTTCCATCTATAAAGTTTATCGGGTGCAATACCATTCCATGGGGAACTTTAATCAATGTTTCCAGGATTCTACTATTAAAAAAAACATAGTTAAGTTTAGTGATGAAGATTCCCATGTGTCCTGGAACAGAGTGCAATTCTGGTCACTCTCCCAGTTTTGAACATATTTAAGTGTAGATTGATGTAAATGAACATTAATTGAGTTGTAGATAAGGCTAATAACTCGTTTCATAAGATGGGCTTTATAACACATTTTCACAAGACCAGAGGATACTGGTATGCCATATGTAAGCTCTTGGGTCTGAACAAAATGTTGAAAGCTACGATATGTGAAGTGTTAACGTGATGAAATTTGGTGGAGGCCATTTAGTTGATCAAATGTGAGGATTTGATCATCTTGATACCAGGAGCCAACCCAAATGAGGCCTGCCAATTTCCACCAATTGAGAGAGAGGGGAGGAATCTGTATTGTAAACCATGGGTGGAGGATTATTGGGTAAGTGCGGAGTATTTAAGGGTGAGTGCCTGGGTTTGTCTAGCCCATTGCCAAATTGTGAGAGAGAGTTTTATGAAGGGATTTGGCCAGACCCTAAGAGTCTTGTAGGGATTGAGGAGCCATAGGATAGTGTCCCAGGTGTACAGATGCATTTGAAAGTTTTCAATAAAAACCCATATAGGTTGGTGTTTTATGGAATGAGCCTGACGAATGAAGGAGATTTCAGTTGCTTTGAAATATAATTTGATATTTGGGCATGACAATCCTCCTTTTGCCTTATTTTTGAACATCATGCTTTTGGAGATACGATGGTATTTGTTGCACCAGATAAAATTAAATGTCAGATGTTGAAATCTCTCTAGTTCAGGAGTATTGAATGCCATGGGCAATGTGCGGAACAGGTACAAAAGTCTAGGTAAGCTATTCATCTTAACAGCATTTATGTGTCCAAGCCATGAAATAATACCAGATTGTTCTGTCCCATTGTGGAATATAGTTGTGTATAATTAGTTTTATGTAAATTGTTTATTTGGCGGGTGAGATTGATACCCAAGTATTTGATATGAGAGGGAGGCCATTGAAACTGATCATTTAGATGCGGCAACTGTATGGCTTCAGGGGAGAGAGACAGATTTAAAGCTTCTGTTTTCTCAAGATTTACTTTTAGCCCCTATATCTTTCCAAACTGATCTAAATTTGCATAAGGACTGGAACTGAGGTGACAGGTTAGGATAAAGTGCATAGCAGATCGTCCGCAAACAGACAACACTTAAGATAATGATGCCCCACCACAATACCATCTGTCCATGGTATTGTGGTGGGGCATCATTATCTTAATACTGAACATTTTTTGCTAACCTCCTGCCCTGACCTATAAAATGATTACAATGGAATGGGATTGTTATTCTTGCCTATAAAGATTTAACGTTTGGTACAAAATGTTATAAACTAAAATGAAATATATATATATATGGATTCTTCAATACAATTGCGTTCTACCACTAGACTAAATAGCATTGATAAACAAATATAACCTGGATCAATCTCAATCTATGTTGTAACCTTAATGATATACTTAAATTGCAAGGACCTCTCGAAAATTGATCATAAACTCAAACTGATTACCATTCTTCAAAACGTATAACTGACCTTGAAACAAAGCGGATCAAAAGAAGACAATGATAAATTTAATTGTTTCAGTCACTTTAATGTTGCTACTAAATTTCAGATCGTTCATTTTTAAACAAACATTGTTTGAAATATGTAAAGCAAATCATTTTAAATACCTATAAGAAAATGTGCCTATATTTTATATATTCAAAAGTGTTCAATAAATGGTCAAAATAGATCTATAAGAATTTTAATAAGGGATCCGATGGTGGCTATTAGTGTAATCATAGCATTCAGGAGATTGATTGAATTGTATTTCTTTCTTCCACCATTCTCCCTCATACATTTGCTTAATATTACTCTCCCACACAAACCTGTTCAGTGTTTCAGCTGTAGATTTCTAGGTCCCAGTAATCGCTTGCCAGTTGCTTTAATAGTGCTGTGTAGGAAGCGCTGTACAAATGCATCTCTTATATTTTTGAGCTTGTAACACCAACATTAACAATTTCATGAGCTAATCTTTTTTTTTTTGTTATTGGTGGGTTTCAGATGAAAAGTCAATGTCTATATGTCTGTTGATAAAACAACAAACAAATACACAGGGCCACTAATGGTGACAATCAATGGCTGGCAGAAGTCAACAATAGGGAAAAAAATCAACAATATGGATATACCATGTAAAACCTATTAAAATACAAAGGAGTGGTCTACCTGGGCACATTGTTCAATATGAAGGACATTTTGTTGTACTTGGATATATGGTCCTGTAGACTTCTCCATTTATGTCTTTGATACGAACCTATTCAGTGCCACAACTTAGGCTCTCATTGCACCCTGCTTGGATGAAATAGACATTGTCCTCTGGGGGTCTTTTTTCTATAATATTATACAGTATGTGGACCTTTGATGTTTTATGCTAGCACACTTGCACGGCACTGGAAGCCTCCTGATGCGCTCAGGTCCCGCGTCCCAATGTAAGCCCCTAACCCCCTACACCCCTTGCCAGGCCTAACCCCCTACAGCAGCTAGTGGGCATAACCCTAAACCGAAGTCCCTAACCCTAACCCCCTACACCTTTTACCAGCCCTAACCCTAATCCTAACCCCCTACGCTACACCTCTTGTTGGCCATAACCCTAACCCCCTACACCCCTTGCTGGCCCTAACCATAATCCTAACCCCCTACAGCACTTCCCGGCCCTATCCCTAAACCTATCCCCTAATCCTAAGCCCCTAACCCCCTACACCCATTGGTGGCCCTCACCTCCTAACCCTCTTAGCCTAACCTTAACCCCCTAAAAGTAAGTCCCTAATCCCCTAATTTACAATTTATGCCACTAATTATCATGCTGTGAAACTAATTATAATACTGTGCCACTCAGACTAAAAACGATTTAATTTCAAGGAAGTAACGGCTTATGGTTTAGTTTATTTTTTACTGAAACAATATAAAATATAAGCATTAAAGCTAAACTGTGAGTATATGTAAACATTAATTCTCGAACTTTGATTTATTCCTCATGAATATTGGCTTGGGCAGTTGTATTCTACCTTTGTGTGTCTTCTAGGAATCATTAGTCAGATCTGAGTGTTGGGTCAACTTCCTCACACATGGAAGGCAGGCTGATTATATACTTACCATCTAGACGATTAAGTAAGCAATGGGGTCACAGTCTATTTGTGAGCACATTATATACCCAAGATCCATGCTAATTTACATTATAAGCTAAGAACAACCTATTCTCTTACTACAACCAAAGTGTCCCACTCTATTCCATACCTCCCGTAAATAAAAAATATGAGTGAAGTACAATCATAAAACACTACCGAGCTATCACATGACAAAGTTTTAATTATTATTTATCCACTTCCTTGCCATATGGATAGATAGGGACATGGGAGGATGTTAGGGCTAATGTAGTGTTCACATTATTGGTACCACTCTGCAGAATTGTTAAGGAGACTACTGAGATTCAGACTCTTGAGTCGCCTTCAAGTACTCATTTGAGCTAGAGAGCTACACCCCGGTGCGAATCAATAGTTTTTTGTAATGGCCACAGAATAACTCTGCAATTTGCCTTTCAAAACTCCCCAATCCAGCTTTACGGGAGCCATGGAATAGAGCCAATAGGCAATAATATCCTCTATCTTTTTGAGTTTTTATGCAACCTAGTAGGGACACCAATCTCGCTTCTTTCCACCATTATTAAAAATGTTAGTCCATGAGATAAGTGTTCTGTACATCCTGATGTTTTATAGCTTTTATTGCTTTTATGACAGCAAAGAAAAGACGTAAACTGATCCCTGGGCTATTTCATGGGCTTATCTTATTGAGTGGTGAAATTCTGTTTCATTTTTATTTCTTGGTGTTGATGTACAAGAGAGAAAAACACACAATGCTGAAAATGCAAGTTCTGAGAAATACTTAAAAAATCATATTAAATAAAACATTTATGATACTGCTGCAGTAAAATGCATTTTTGAATATGACTACACGCCTAAGGCTCTCTGTACTTTGAGAGTAGAAGTGAAAGAATAATTCATGCGCTTCTTTGTTTAACTTTTTAAGGATCTGTTTCAATATGCTCTGAGGCATTTTTATTTACGTTGCTTGAATGGCTGCCTCAGTAAATACAATATCACATTTTTAATTCCAGGTTTATTCAACAATATAGCGAAATGCGTGTTTTGTGGTAACTGTAATATGAGTGATCTCATAATTTATTATAGCTGGGACTTATATTTGGAGATAATCGCAAAAGCATCTAATGTAATGGTTGTACAATAGGATTTCATTTACCTAACTAATTACCAATAAATCTGTATTTGAAAAAAAAAAATATTTGATCTTTTGTAATTAATTACCAACAAATCAGTTTAATGTAGTTTTTCAAAATTACATTTGAACTATAATTTTAGTGTCTACCTGAGCTGTTTCACCCCGTCAGGTTACCAATCGGATGGTTAATGACCTCCCCAAGAGATTGTCCCTAATATAGAAAACAAATAAATAATGAAAAAAGATGAGAAAAAGAGAATATAGAAAAAACAGGGAGATAAAGTGTGGAGAAGGAGAGTGAATTATACTTTTTTGTAAAGCATTTAGGGTTACCATGTGAGCAATGGTTTTTAATCACAATTGGTGAGCCAGTGGTAGAGCTAATGAATTTAGGGCCCCCCAAAAAAATGTTGTCCCTCCACACAGGCCATCATTTGGGATTCCCAACCCCGGTGAGAACAGACACTGGCAGGGGAGTTATAGGAAGATCTCCGAGGGGAGAGGACAGTGAGGCCTAGGGGGCCCCATTGTATTGCACCTTCTGCACCGGCTGATCCTTTGATTGACCCATCTGTGTGGAAGCAAACATTTTATTAAAATGTATTTTCTTAGTGTCTGTTGATTACTTGAAGTTGAGAAACTCTGATTGAAGTTGCCATCAGCAGAATATGTGGACTAGTCTCTATATCTATGTATGTAGTTGGGCCCCCATTGGTTCCCTAGTGCACTCTCACCCCAAACAAGCTTTCTGAACCTGATAAGTAGTCTGATCCTCTATATTTCCCAAATTAAAGGGACATGGAACACAATTGTTTTTTTCCATGCATGTAAAAGAGCATGCTTTAATTACCAAACTATTACGTTACTATTGAAACAAGTTAGAACTCAGAGCATACATGTCTGTAGATGTCACTGGCACACATATATGACTCATACATTCATATTACTGCGATTTGTCTGAAAGGGACAAGCCCCCAGATAAGTTCCACATATGAATATTTTTTTCTGCTTTGATAAAAGAAAATACACAGTGATACATAAATACCACTCTTTCGGATACAAAAAATCCCTATGTCTCGAATGTATATCCTATTTTACATGTCAGTGTCAAGATATTGGCCACTTTGAAAAAGACGTCCTACGCCGAAACGCGTCAGGCCCTAGCAACGACGCAGCGCACGTCATCACGCAAGGCGTGCGCATGCGAGTTGCATACCCGGATTCAAGTTGTATTGAGCCCACGAATCTCTGCGCTACATGGCCTAGTTTAATGCCCCATGCACCCCTGTGATACGCTCACTAAAGCGATTGATATTATCGATGAAACTACCAAGCCAGCCCTGTGCAAATATGCCTCTGAAACCTGATCCTAGATTCTAAAAATGACAAATATATCTTATCCACTAATATAGCTTGTCTCCATCTTTAAATGGTACTACCTGGTATCAATATTTAAAAGAATACGAAGAATTGCGCTTTTGCACAGATATGTGAATGCTCTCTATTATAGGAGCACTTTTTCCGATTGTGGGCAGATACCTAAAATACATTGTGCAAAGCGGTTACATTAAATGAGCTTGACTCTTTATATTTTTCATATACATATGCTTGATATATAGGTGCATGTAGACAATTATAACTAGCGGGTGTATATACACTTGAAATATATGGACTTGCCATTGTTAAAGATTATAACTCGACTGAAGCTTGGAATAAGAGTTTCCCCCCCATAGGGGTATATATACAACACAATTTATGTGCTAATAGGATCAATATATTCCAAACAAGTGCCTTTTTTTTTAATTCCCCTTTGTCCCCTTTTGGTATTTTTAACCATTTGTACCACTCAGACAAATACTCAATAGCCACTAAAAAAGTGAGAGGAAAAGGCAAAAACTGAGTAAATATTGACCATCTGAACACTATTGCTTTCTAGTCTGTTTGTATTCTTTTGTCATAGGTTGCCTTGAAATTGATATACATATGGCCGATGTTTGGAAGCTTTACCACAACCAGCTAGAAGCTGCTGAGGACATTAGGATTGTGTTTAGTCTGGTTAGGGGATCATCGGTAACAATTTGCTTTGGTCTATGATCTTCTGTTTGGTTATCTGTCTCGTGCCAGTGATAAGCATGTCAGCTTCCATTGCAATACTGTGCCCCTGCCAGGGCTTCCTAAACGCACATTGTTTTCACGTGTCCCCTGTAGGAGCTTTGATTAGCTGCCAAGCACTAATCTATTGAAATGGTATAATTATGTCCTAACGGATTAGCACCATGCATTGCTTTCTTCCCAATCAAAGCCTTTCTTATGCTAATTAAACAAAAGTGTAACTTGTCTTTCATACAGTAAAATGAGAAAGTAAAACAAATACAGCAGTAATAGCTCAACAGCAAGCTTATGAAACAAGTGCTGTTCAGTCATGTCCGACTCCATGTGAGCTCATGGACCTCAACTCACCAAGAACATCTTTATGTCCATGGTAATACTGATCTACAAAAGACTCCAAAAATGTAAATCACAGGTCTGATTGCAAAAAAAGTTTCATAAAAATCAAAATTACCTTATGCGAACTCTCATAGTATATTATCTTTCAGCTACGGAACAAAAAAGTGTACTTTAAACCTATAGGAATTGACTGTAGTTTATCTATTTGATAATATTTATTTTCTTATAGTAAACTTATATTTTAGTTTGTATTTTGTGTATCTATAAGCCTTTTTGATACTTAGGGAGTTTAGATACACTTCACTGATGAGGCCCAGGGAGGCCGAAACCTACGCCTGGGGTCTGTTGTTTCTCCGGTTCAGGGTAGAATTGGATGGTATTTCAGTGATTTGCTATTTTAGTCATTGTAACTCTTTTGGAATTTAAAGTTCAAAGGCTTTGGAAGGTTTAAGTTATGGGTTTAACCATCGCCATGTTTTCAAGACTCGTAAGCCGTTTGGAGCTCGCAAAAACACGCCAATTAAATAGCAAATTAACTTGCAACCTCCCTTACGGGCTACAGGATCGCCCAAAACCTCAATTGAATGGGGGCCATATTATTTGCTTCAATAAACATTGATTTCTATTTTATAAAGCCACAGCCATATGGGGTCTATCTCTAATACATATGGTAGACTTTATTACTTCCAGCGCCGGCTAATTTTCAAACCAGAGTAAAACTTTGTGAGAACATCTGCTCTGCAATAACCCCTGTGTTGAGGTCTCACATGCATTTAAATTTAATGTTTGAAATTTAATTTAGTTTTCACACCACTAAAATATCCCATATGTTCAGTTAATCCTTCGCCTACTTTGTGTCATTGTACCAGCAGTTAAATGAGAAGTGACAGACAGAAATAGTTAAGAAAGAACATAAAGGCAAATTTAGTAGCAAATACACAAGAAGATAATATTTGAAAACTTTTTGACTAAACAAACAAATATTAATTACGTAGGCCAATAATTTCATATCTATTAATTGAAGTGCTCCTATACAGACTGTTTTAGTGGTTCTGGTATGGCTTGTCCATAATATAAAGGGATTTGGCCAGTGATGGGCAACCGATTCCACATCATGGACTCATAAGCAGCCCCTGGGCCTTTAAAAAGGCATCACTGTGTTTTAAACTTTTTTTTTTTTCATTTCATATAGTAAACTAAATGGTAATAGATGTATAGATAATGAGGATAATTATTTAGGAGTACAACTGAGTATAATTTCCTGTTTTTACAGGAATGTTATGGACCTTGTATTGTTGTACAGAGGCATGTTACCAACTACAAAGAACAGAATGGGGGTTTCATGGGTATTGCCTGAGGAACATATATGTTCCCCCGGCCACTTCTTGCCCATAATTGGACTAGAAAGTTAGTTAGGTCTCATGTCCTTCTGTTTAAAGGACATGAGGCATAACTATATTTATATATATATATATATATATATAAATATATATATATATATATATATATATATATATATATATATATATAAACAATATAAACATGCTTATCTTGTTCATTAAATATATGAAATATTATACTTATTTTTATTATTACTGTTCGGAATATTGTATTGTTTCTTCTTGTTCTGATTTCAGTATTATAAGTACGGTACTAAAATATCTTCTCTATGAGGGCATTGAAGCAATTAATATGAGCATGAGGAGCTCACATGGGCAGTGGCCGACATGTTCCTGAACAACTAAACAGATCATTTGCCAATTTCTTAGCTCTTGCAATGTTGGTAAATTACTTTTCCGCTTTTGGATATGGCCCTAATGATGTCTGAGACTATGCGCTCTTGAAATAGAGTTTTTTTTTCCCCATAGAAATATATGTGTGCCATTACTATATTCCAAATATTGTATGTATCTCTTTTATTAATAAATCTAAAACTAATAATGAAATATTGAAAACCATCTCACTGTAGTTTCTAGTATTTTATTCTTGTTTGTACAGTTTGCAGTTAATAAAAAAGAAAGAAAATTTAATACAGAATAATTTAAACCCTGATAATTAAAATACCATGACCTATATTTGGATAATTTATTACAAAAATAATGTACTATTAAGAATGACTTTGTCCTTGTGTTTTATTAAACATAGTCCTTGTAATTTATCACAGAATAAAAAAATCATTGTATAGATAGCTTGTTGATTCACAAAATGTTGTTGAGGAGAAATAACTTCATGTAAATAAAAGTATGTAGATATTATTATCCTTTATTTGTAACGATCCACATAATCTGTAGTGCTATACAGGGGTTAAGTTCCAGGGAAACAATATTATCGTTTATTTATAATTATTATCGTTTATTTATAGCGCGCCGACATATTCTGTAGCGCTGAATATTAACACAATGCAAAAGGGTAAAGTATTTAATAGTGAAATTAGGGAAATAAAGTAAAATCCAGGAAAAAAACGCTGATAATATATTCAAAAGAGTGTGTCATTCCTCAAATTATTTTCAATTAATGTCAAAAAATGTCACTGTCCCAAAATATTCTGGGATTTAAATAGTGACAAATTTTGGGCCCTGGCACAGTAGTTCCATCACTGGGCCCGACCAATGGAAGCAAAATGGAAGCAGTTACAGTTCTAGTACAGCGTATTTACACCATTCCTTTCCCTGTTTTTTGTCTCTTTTTTTAACTATTTTTGTATTTAGTGCACTATTTTTATAAGTGTGTTATATCCCTATATATTATAATAAAATTGATCTATTGCATACCTATGATTAGCAAATATTTTTCATATGAGGAATGCATTAAATGTATCAAATATACTACTGATACCACTACCTCATAAATAATAGGTTCTACCTTTTCAATTTATTATATTTATCCGTCAAGTCAAATTTGTCACTATTTAAATCCCAGAATATTGTGGGACTGTGAATTTTTTTTACATTTATTGAAAATAATTTGAGGAATGACACACTTTCTCTTTTTAATATATTATCTGCATTTTTTTCCTGGATTTTACTTGATTTCTCTAATTTCACTATTAAATACATTACCCATTTACATTATTTAGTGTTAACCACTATGGGCCTCATTCAATTGCGATGTGGGCAATTGAATAGGGCCCTAAAGAAGCACATAGCATATTTTTATGAAAGCAGTTTTTAGTTAGTGAAAATCTTTCTTTTGGATAGATGCTTGCTAACTAAAAACTTCTTTAAAAAATATATGTTATGTGCTTATTTAGAGCCCTATTCAATTGGCCAAATTGCAATTGAATGAGGGCCTAGGAAATTATATAGGTCGTTACATTATACCACAATGCAAAAGAATGGACCTTTGAGCTTGAAACCTAACATACTTATTGCATCTTACATGATATAACTTAATATATAACTTCAATTAACATTCATTTTCATGTCTGAAAAATTGTGATCCCATTGACTCCTGTACAATGCATGAATGGATGGCCCCGGTGTAAAATCATGTGGAGTCCCCCTTGCAACTTCTCTATCCATCCCTTGGGGACAATAAATAAGACTAAAAAATATATGTGGATGATTAAATCACCCTATGGTGATCAGATTGCCCTTCAATTAAGTAAATATCTACCATACTCATATAATAAATTAATTTTCCTCGTTTACTGTCAGTAGCAAAGGGCCCCTACCCTTTTTTGGGACCTGGCACAGTAGCTCCATCACTGGGCCTGACCAATGGAAGCAAAATGGAAGCAATTACATGAGAAAGCTGCCCAGATGCCTACAATATGTTAAGTAGGCGAGCTGGAAGATTACAGTTGTGCATGTCACTCGGGGATGTGGCATGTCATGGTGAGCAATGCAATTGGAGAGATTGAGGAGAAGTCATGTGGGAGCTCACAGTAGCTGGAGTATTTTATTAAGGTAGTGAGTGCATCTTTAGGCTGCCCAAAGATGTGTTCCTGTCCTGTTATATGCATTGACTGGAAGATGCATAGTGTAGTCAGATTCACAGGACAGGTATGAAGAAGACAGGTGCACAGCATATCATGTGTGTTATTTGCATGTGATGTGTATGTGTGCACTGCTATATGGATGATCACATTGTACTTAACTCTGTAACAGCCCACTCTCAACTAACTCCTTTCCCTGTCCTCTCAGTAGAAGCAGCTAATCAGGGTACAGTACACTCAGATATATAAGTTTGCTGAGAATTTTCTGAATTATATATATATATATCAGTGACTCGGGAGAAGTAGATTGGAGCAGAGAGATAGAGACAATATGCACACAGTCCAAAGCAGTGGTAGGCAACAGGCGGCCCAGGGGCTCATACAGGAAGCCATGTCTATATCATAAAGAATTTTCACATTTACAGACTTTGGGAAATAATAATTTAGGACTATGGGCCTTGAAGGCTTAAGAATATAGCCATGGATTAGGGTACAGTGGCAGAAACTCACTCAAAGACTGCGATTACGAGACTCTCACCAGACATTGAATATTTTATGATGGGAAGAAAAATGACAGTGGAGGGTTCTTTAATTATTTTTTTTACCCACCATAATATACATGGGCCCCTATTCAAAAAGCCCATAATGAAGCCCGTAATAGTTACAGATATTTAATTGGCTATATTTAGCTACTTGCAATCCATTTGCGAGTTACAGGCTCAAAATCACTGAGGTTGTCAAAAACGTAACTCCGTCCTATCTCCTCCTTTGATGTTTCAAGCCTGTAAATGTTATCAGTGCTAAAAACGCAAAATCCATATTCAATTACAACAATTCAAAAAGCTGCAATTGCCTTCAAACCCATAAATGGCAAATGTATCACAAATGACTACAAATACTAGATAGGACTTGCAAGTAGGTTAAACAACTGTTCGTAACTAACACTGTAAAAGCAAATAAACACACACTACTGTACTTTAAAATACTGAGAAAGCGATGAAACAGTCTCAAGCTCGCAAATCTGCTATAAAAAAAAATTTGGGACATTTTATTTCCGTGTTATATTGATCCTTGGAATCAAGGAGTTAATACATATCAGGCTGAGAAGAAGACATATTTTGAAGTTAGAAGTAAAAAGATTCCACCTTAAAGAAAGGGATTCTTCACAGTAAGGGTGGTTACACTGTGGAATTCTCTACCAAAAGAGGCGGTGACAGCTGGGGTTGGATTTACTTTTGAGTAAAAAGGGCATTCAGGGTTATCCTAGAGGTAGTATTGATCCAGGAGGAGTCCGATCACAAGTGTCAGAGGTCAGGAAGGAATTTTATTTTTTTTCCACTTTTGAGACAATTGGCAAAGTTTTTTCTGGTTGCCTTCCTCTGGATCAATTAACAACTAATCCGCATATTGCATATCAGAGGAGATCTAA
This sequence comes from Discoglossus pictus, assembly GCA_027410445.1. NCBI lineage: Eukaryota > Metazoa > Chordata > Amphibia > Anura > Alytidae > Discoglossus > Discoglossus pictus. The sequence continues at coordinate 21,822,946 of CM050165.1, read as the reverse complement.
AAATGTTGAACTTGATGGACTAAAGTCTTTTTTCAACCTTAATTACTATGAAACTACGTAACATATTTAGGGTCTATATGCAAATAACTGATAGTAATAATAACTCACAAATAGGGCAATAGATGTTTTTTCCACACAGATAGTCCCACTTGCTTCCTACCTCAATCTAATCATCCAATACATTTGCCCATTGGTGCCCTTACCAAGTCTGCTCTTCAGATACAGAGCCCTATTAAATTCGGGCTACGTGTTAAAACGTAGCTCATAATGTAGAAAATAAGGCTTCCTGCTATGAAATTATCCCCATAAAGCAGGACGCTGCCAATCTGCGGGCTTGCTGCAAAAAAAGCCTACGGAATAAGCAATGTTGAACTTTGCAGCCGCAAATCCTTTGATCTGTCAAGCCCGTAACTGCTACAATTCCAACCATGCTATTAAATTGCTACAAAGTCACTCGCGTGCAAGCCCGTAACACGCAAATGGAGCCCAAAGCCCAACGAGTGCTGGAGAGGACTTGCAAGGGGGTAAAGTCCAATACGTAGCACTTGAACTGCAAATAAAAACACACTACTGTACTAATATTAAAAGGGAAAGTGATGTTTGGTCTTAGAATTAATAGCTGGCGCAGTAGCTCCATCACTGGCCCCAACCAATGGAAGCAAAATGGAAGCAGTTACAGTGCTGCATGAGAAAACTGCACAGATGCCTACATATGTTAAGTAGGTGAGCTGGAAGATTACAGATGTGCATGTCACTTGGGGATGTGGCATGTCATGGTGACATGATACACAAGCCCGCAAATCGGCTCAGAAAAATACTTAATTTCATGTATCATTTTTGTGTTATATTGATCACGGCAATCAATGTGTTAATACATATACTGTAACTCGCATGTGATAGAATATCATACTTACGGCTTTATTAATATTGCATGATATCTGGAATGTGGGTCCAACTGTAAATCGTAATTTAACCCCGTAATACTTTGAAATCCAACCTCTATTTTTCTGTGATGCAATTGTGACGATCTCTGTTTCCATTGGCTCCGTCTAAACCCATAACTACAGGCTTGACTCCTTGATAACGTTCAAGCCTCCAAATCCGACGGTTGATGAATGGTTTACGGGTTTGCATCTCTAGCTCATAGCTCCCAGCCCGTTCAAATTTAATAGCACAGTATCTCTGCCAAATGTCAAGCCCGCAGCCCTTGCAAGCTTAACGTTGCACTTACCGGGCTCGAATTTAATAGGGCTGAAAGTCACCCACTTTTCCAATATCAGTCACCCAATTGCTCTATTTCATTCTTTACTCCTCCTCTAGGGTTGCCGGGCTTTTCGTTGTTTTACTTTTTCAGAGTCTCTTCCTCTTCTTCTCTTTTTCTTTAATCTCTTGTTACACTCTTATTGCCATTACTTTCTACCAACCATTGTATACTGTACAATGGTTAACACAATGTCTTGTGAGTGGCGCTGCATCTCCATCAGAATAAACTTCCGGTCTAAATGTAATCTGTACAAGGCCGGCACACAACGGCCTTGGGTGCCCATTTCCATTGGGAACCCTGCAGTGTAAGAGGGCCATTTTTATATGTTGACTGACATGGTGCAGCTCATTATATATTGCCTCTTCAATTTACCTCCTTAGGCGTGGATCTTGTTGGTCCATGTATAAATACTCACACTCTAATTACACTAGCATATAGGTAATGAATAAATCCCTGGCGCCATCACACCTGCGAGATAAGCCCCAAAGGCGCTCATCTGCGAGCCTAGCGAAGCACGTAGCGCGTAACTCCCAAAACACCAAAAACAAGAAAAATAATGATAACAAATAAATAACCACACTCACACACAGCACAGGGGAAACCTGGGAGTGAGGTTGCAAGTGATTTTGAGCCTTATTTGCCTTTTTCGGCACTCATTGCTAAGCAACAAAATAAATGGCGGCCGAAAAACAGAAAAAAGATGAAAACGAGGCTCTGCAATGCCAAGCACGCAGAGCTTAGAAAATACACGACGGCGCAAACCGTAACACTTACACTAACCACGGCAGGAATGTAGGACTTTGAAAATACAACCCAAGCCTCAAATTATCATTATCAATTTACCTCCTTAGGCCTGGACCTTGTTAGTCCATGTATAAATACTCACACTCTGCATTACACTAGCATATAGGTAATGCATAAATCCCTGGCTGCTCTATGAATCATCATATAAATGATATTTGCCGTGTATCACATTCTGCTCTTCAATTATAGTTATCATTACTGCATACAATAGGAGCCAAGTTACAGAATCTCACTTACTATGATATTTTCTGTCTTTTCCAGCATTCGTACAGCGCTATAATCATGTAATTATCGTGCCACTAAAATGTCAGTCTTTGAGGAATCTGTGTAAACAAGTTATTAACCATTGCTAAAAAATTACAGGTTTCAGAGCTAGTATATATATTTTAATATTTCAAATCTGTCTCCAGTAGCTTCACTTATTTCATTTTTACTTTATAAGTCGTAGTATTGTACAAACTATAAATTATTTATGGATGAATATGTCAAAAATGAGTTTGTTGGATGTATTAGCAACTCCCAAGGTCAGAGGCAACAGCAGAGCTAAGCTAAAAGAAAGGTTTCTATTCCCACAACCTGATACAGCAAATGTTTTAAATGTGTTATAACTGATACTATACAGTAATATATTCTAGTGATGGGCAACAGGTAGCCCGGGGGCCGCATATGGCCCTTAGACACTTTCTATTTGGCCCACAGTCTTTTCTCTAGAGTAAGAGAGCATATCCCTCTACAACAACATACAGTCTGTTATATCACATATAATATCTGTCAAACTGCCATCTGTCGTCACGCTCATTGCAGCCAGTGGCGCCGTAACACATGCGAGCCTCGCGAAGGCGCTCATTGCAGCCAGCGGCGCTGTCAAACATGCAAGATGAGCGCTGAATGCATTCATCTGCGAGGCGAGCCGTTGAAGCACGTAGCTCATAACTTCAAAAACAGGGGAGCAGCACTTAGGCTGCAATGAGCGCCAAGGCGCACAAGTTGCTGCAAAAAGCGCCAAAGGTGCTTATTGCAGCCAGCGGTGCAGTCACACATGCATGCTTCACAAAGGAGCTCATTGCAGCCAGCAGTGCTGTCACACATGCAAGATGAGTGAGCCTCGCGAAGCACGTAGCGCGTAACTCCCAAAACACCAAAATCAAGAAAAACAGTAATAAAAAACACACAGTACAGGGGGATAAAAAAAATGGCGCCTGAAAAACAGAAACAAATCTGAAAAAAGATGAAAATGAGGCTCTGCGATGCCAAGCACGCAGAACTTAGAAAATACACAATGGCGCAAACAGTAACACTTACACTAACCACGCCAGGAACGTAGGACTTTGAAAATACAACCAACGAGGAACAAAAGCCTTACATTGTGTGACAACCATTTTTTGACAGGCAAGTCGCTAGTATCTTTATAATTAGCAAATAAAACCCAATAAAATTCAATATTTTTAAATAGGAATTAACTTATAATATTGGAATAATCCGTTCCCAGCTCAGAACCAGATACATAAAGAACATAAACCAGAACTTTACCTTTACTGAAAAGTGATGATGGCAGAAGGGGAAGAGGGGATAAGAAATTATTGTTTAGAAGGGGAATCACTTTCCGGTAAAAATTAGTTTACTCCAATTCTGGTAAGTGATCTCTTTTTTGTCTCTTATGATTAACCAGCACTCGATTTAGCAAAGAACTTGTCTAATGTTGTCTGTTTATCTCTGTCGATTATCACCAATGAATTCCTTTCCTACAGTGATTTCTACCATTTTGCTTTGGGTTAAATTATATAGGTTTAAAGCACTGTGAGTTTTTTTTTAAGGACTCATGGGTGGCATATGAGGCCCTTCAAGTGAAATAGGTTGCTCCTCGGTGCTATACACCCTAGAAAGCTGCATGTACCCAGGTGCAGTGAATGAAATAGCAATTGAAACAATGGGCATTTTTCTCAGCAGTAACTCAGTTCCTAGAATCATTATAAGCATGTGCAACCCCCAGAGAGTACTTGGCAAAGATAAAAGCAAGAATACAAGTTTTATATTTTTCAGGTTCTTGTTCTTTTAGTGAATGTTAAAAGGGGAAGTTCCCTTTAAACATGACATGCTTTTATATGAGACTGTACACTTATCAGGGGTGGAGTTACCAGTGGTACAGGTGGTGCAGTGGACCAAGGCCCCCTCTGGGCCTCCTTGGCTGCAGACACCCTGGATAGAAATTGCTGCGTGACTGCTTACAAAGAAGCATTTCTACTAAAGCTCCAAAAGGTGACAGTATGGAGCAGTTCAGCATGCTGGGGATGTGTATTAGGGAAGATGGTAAAATAGCAAGGCCTGTAAAGTTACAGCAGAGTACAGGAGATATTGTTTTTTGAGAGGAGAGCAAATAGATATGGATGGGTGGTATGTAATGTGGGTGCTGAAAGGGTTTGGGTGCTATGTAGGGATGGGTGCTATGTGAGGTGGGTGCTGTGTGGGGAGTAGGTGCTATGTAGAGATAGTGTGTATATATATATATATATATATATATATATATATATATATATATGTGTGTGTGTGTGTGTCACAACACAGAGATGAAGGGCCACATGCACCCCTAACTCTCTTGCTTTAGCTCACAGGAACAATCTCTGAGTGGTGAGATTTTTTGTTCATCTCAGTGCCCAGCATGCTTCAGGACCATTTTGCAGGAACTCAGGAAATTACAGGAGCAACACCATTTGTGGACAAGCAGGAAAATTAGGATTTCACCTCATGCAAGAATTAGACATGCACAATGAATCAGTGCAGATAGACTGATTTACACTTTATTTTTCTTACATAGATATTTTAAGACAGCACAAAAGAATCCACCCACATGGCCCCATCATCATTCTCCTTCCTGTATGATGGGTCTGCTTTCTTACTGTGACCTCTCCACCCTATGCCATCAAGCCCCTCTCCTTGGTTGCCAGATACTCCAGAGCTTGAGTTATCTTGTTAGGTCATTTCAAACTTTATTATCACATATGAGAGGTTTTCAAAGTGAGTCTTGAAAATGGCTGTGTCAAAAATGTACACTTACTTCTAACAGGAGACGGAAACAACCACCATATTTCACACAACAACAATAAGAAATAAATGCACAAATTAAATAAGCGACAAGGTATTCACATTAGTTGCTTTTAAAATAAAATTGAATGTCCATTTTGAGAGTCCATGATTCAGCCACCAGGTTCCTCTCAGGGCCCACAACACAGTCCATAGTTCCATAGTTCCCAAAAGTCCAATGGGCCCTCCTGAGCATTATATATATATATATATATATATATATATATATATATATATATATATATATATATGTACTCTTTTTTGCACCAGGGCCCTCCATTTGCTAGCTCCACCATTGACACTTATAGAAGTTCCACTCTTAACTTTAAACGTTATAGCACTTTAGCATTATAGCATTTTTTTTCTATATTGTAGCAATCTAATTACCCAGACAGATTAAACAGCTCAGAATTCTAAGTCAACTAGTCAACTGTCAACAATGCATGCAGACCCCAAGGAGTAATTAGCACTAATTAGTAACCATACATAACAGCACATTTGGTTGTTGGATTGGAAAGGCTGATGGGCACATAATACATCGATATTTATTGCAAGTATATGCATTTTGTAACAACATCTAATTGATAAAGAACTTGCTTAAAAGTACCTGCAATCAGATCTTGATTTTGGAAGCTCAGTCATACTGTGACTTCCTCAAGACCCAAGGAGCTGACTCTCTATTTGGAAGGTGTTCCTGAGTCAGCTTGGTTTGTTCATTGTGCATTAATACACAATATACTGTTATAACTGGACCACTGCATTTTATTACTTATCAATATGCACTCTGAGTGCCCACACAAGCTGTTTTTTACTTGATAAGTCAGATGTTAATAACTTCTTTCTTTAAATCCTGTGCACTTATTTAAGCAGCGGATGTATATAAACGTCAAGCAGTAAATGACTGAATTTCCCAGAAATTGATGATTTTTGTCTGGTAAATTATGTACTCTCGTTTTATTACTACTGGAAAATGAGATTAAAACAATATTTTTTCCTTATAAAAGATTATATTGCCTTGTTTACTCATGAATAATTGTTCTACTCCTTGGAAATTACATTAAAGTTTGTCCACTGCTACAGTAAGGATGAGTTTTAAATCTCGGAGGGAAAAACCCAGCTCACCCAATATATTGAGAGCAATTATGTGGAAATACGAGCAATAAGTCTCAGCAAATAATCACACTCCCAAGTTCCTATAATATTTAGAAATGTGTCTTAACCCAGTCAGTGGCACAGCATTGCTCTGCTATCAATTTGAATGTAAAAGTAATTAACAAAATGCAGAAAATTCTAAATATATATTAATAATATAAGGTGTTTAAGTTAATTCCTTATTAATGAAAGTTTCTGAGTCACTTATTCTTAACTAATATTAAAACAAAACTAATCTCATGTTAATAGAATACTCCTTTGGAATCGCTTGTAGTGGTGGATAGTCTTGTAGTGGTGTAAGCATCCAAGATGTGCATGTCATAGTCAGACAAATTGTGGTCCACTGGAAAGGAACTGGTAGCTTAATCCAGTATCTTTGCCATGAAAACCTTATGGATAAGCAAAACCCAAGATATAACAATATGGTAAGATGCGCCTGGTGTGCTGCAGGTAGGGTGATGGAAAGTCTGATACGACTGAACAACAACAACACAATTATGAATTACTTGGTACTTCTTTTGAGTTTTTCTAAGTTTAAAGTAAATAAATACAGAATCATAATAGTTTGCTTTTGCTCACGATAAGATTAGACACCTGAGAGGAATGGGAATAGTTGAAAGAACGTTAATTTGAATTTCCACTTGACAAAAAAAGTTTAATAGGATACCAGTAAGATAGGACACCATCAGGTTACAGGCCAGTAAGCAATCCAATGTCAATGCACCCATGACTCAAGCAGTTTGTTTTATAAGTCATGAACTTTTTTCGATACTATAGTTCTACTCCATCCTTATCATTACATTAAGCCTATAATAAACCTACATCTACATATCATAACCCTACATCTACATATCTAGATCACAGAAATGCCAATAGAAAGACTGAATAATCTAAGAAACACTAAATGTAATCTCTACTATAATCCTAACTCTAGAATAACCTACCAATACACTTCCTTCCATTACTCATAACTATCACCCTACTCTATACCCATTAACCTATCACTGTATCTAACCTCTTAGTATCTACAGTCCTATTCATAGTATCTACAGTCCAATGCTTACATAACATTATGTATTCAAAGGGTCACATTTAAAGGACCATTGTAGCGTATTTACAAGTACAGTTCATATTTTTTGGGCATAGGCTATTAAAATGAGTATGCAGCTTAAAATAAAAAGTTGATATCTGTTCTTACTATTGAATGTATCAGTTTACTCTCGAGTCGAGGTGCTTATGCCCACCCCCCTGTGCCTATCAAATGAGGTTGCCAGCTCTGCCTAGAAGCTGGAGTAAAACAAGTCTGACCAGTTGGAGTCTGGTACAAACTGAGCATGCTCAGTAAAGTAAGTGGGGCTATGATGGCTCATGCACTGTCAATAGGTGGTGCCAATGGGGCAACTGCAAGCAGGTTACAATACAGTTATTGCCTCTTTGTAGGTAGTGGGGACAGAATTAATGATGTCACAAGGAAGCCCAGTCTCCATGATTGTCAAGTCCCAGGCATAGTTAGCCACACACCATGATAAGACACAGGGAAGAGGACAAAAGCAGACAATTTAAAAAGTAAGAAAATATTGTTTATTTATTTGAAACTGTATAATGATTTTAATAGTCTCTGCCCAACAAACAATCACATGAGCTTTACTTATAAATGCACGCAGTGTTCCTTTAATTGCCCTTCTGCCAAAGTCCCATATACTACTGGCCTACAATAACTATGCATAACCCTGTCTTAGACTGTGTTACCAATGCCCTCATTATAAAACATTGTATCACATATATAGTTGTGAGCATACGAGCCGTTGCTCACGCTTGAGGGCTCGCACAGTGAGCCTGCGGCCCTCGCGAAGCGAGGGTCGCAGTTGCTGGCAAGGAGCGCCGAACAAAACAAAAACGAGGCTAAAGGTACCTAAACACGCAAAACACTACCATAAACAAGCAAAACACCACCAAACAGCTACAGATATTCCGAAAAACTCGCACAACATAGAAAACGAACAACGCTACATCTGCCACATTATAAACACCAAACACCCTTAGCTCACTTACAATTTCATTGCCGTCATTTTTTGACGGGCAATTCGCTAGTAACATAATAACCCTAAAACAAATTATTAGCTAAAGTCACAAGACAAATTAGATTTCAGCACCTCTATTTAACAACTTATATACCCAAATACAGATGGGTTAAAACTTGCTGTCTGTATTTTGTTTATTATTATAGTTCATTTATAACGCGCCAACATATTCCGTAGCGCTGTACATAAATTAAGTTCAGACAGAGATAAAGACAAATTAATATATAGCAAAGCAAAGAGGGCCCTGAGCTAGGTATCCAATGTCCATGGTGAATTCCCAAAGTACTTAGGATAGAAACTCTCAGACTTACAATCTAAGGTATAGTGAGTGGTAAAAAAGGTAAAGAGAGGTGATAAGTGTGTTAAAGAGATGTGTTTTAAGTGAGGTTTTGAGGCAAGAGGATAATCCGGTGTAGCGTGGCAAGGAGTTCCAGAGACTCGGGGCAGCACGAGAAAAGTCTTCGAGGCGGGAGTGAGAGGAGGTGACAAGAGTTGTAGAAAGAAGGTCATTAGCAAAAACGAAGAGGGCGGGTGGGGGAGTATTTGGAGATGAGAGCAGAGATGTATGGGGGAGTGTTATTGCTGAGGGCTTTGTAAGTTAGGGTCATGATTTTAAAAGTTATTCTTGAGGCTAAGGGAAGCCAGTGGAGAGATTGACAGAGAGGTGATGCTGATACTGAACGTTGTGTACAGAAGATTAGTCTAGCAGAAATGTTCATAATGGATTGAAGTGGGGATAGTCGGGTGGTGGGTAGGCCAGCAAGAAGCGAGTTGCAGTAATCTAGTCGAGAGATGATGATAAGGATTTTAATTGTGTCTTGTGTAAGATATTGACGAATTCTGGAGATGTTTTTTAGATGGAGAAGACAATATTTAGTTAGTGATGTATGTGAGGGATGAAAGACATATGAGAGGTTTTCAAAGTGAGTCTTGAAAATGGCTGTGTCAAAAATGTACACTTACTTCTAACAGGAGACGGAAACAACCACCATATTTCACACAACAACAATAAGAAATAAATGCACAAATTAAATAAGCGACAAGGTATTCACATTAGTTGCTTTTAAAATAAAATTGAATGTCCATTTTGAGAGTCCATGATTCAGCCACCAGGTTCCTCTCAGGGCCCACAACACAGTCCATAGTTCCATAGTTCCCAAAAGTCCAATGGGCCCTCCTGAGCATTATATATATATATATATATATATATATATATATATATATATATATGTACTCTTTTTTGCACCAGGGCCCTCCATTTGCTAGCTCCACCATTGACACTTATAGAAGTTCCACTCTTAACTTTAAACGTTATAGCACTTTAGCATTATAGCATTTTTTTTCTATATTGTAGCAATCTAATTACCCAGACAGATTAAACAGCTCAGAATTCTAAGTCAACTAGTCAACTGTCAACAATGCATGCAGACCCCAAGGAGTAATTAGCACTAATTAGTAACCATACATAACAGCACATTTGGTTGTTGGATTGGAAAGGCTGATGGGCACATAATACATCGATATTTATTGCAAGTATATGCATTTTGTAACAACATCTAATTGATAAAGAACTTGCTTAAAAGTACCTGCAATCAGATCTTGATTTTGGAAGCTCAGTCATACTGTGACTTCCTCAAGACCCAAGGAGCTGACTCTCTATTTGGAAGGTGTTCCTGAGTCAGCTTGGTTTGTTCATTGTGCATTAATACACAATATACTGTTATAACTGGACCACTGCATTTTATTACTTATCAATATGCACTCTGAGTGCCCACACAAGCTGTTTTTTACTTGATAAGTCAGATGTTAATAACTTCTTTCTTTAAATCCTGTGCACTTATTTAAGCAGCGGATGTATATAAACGTCAAGCAGTAAATGACTGAATTTCCCAGAAATTGATGATTTTTGTCTGGTAAATTATGTACTCTCGTTTTATTACTACTGGAAAATGAGATTAAAACAATATTTTTTCCTAGTCGAGAGATGATGATAAGGATTTTAATTGTGTCTTGTGTAAGATATTGACGAATTCTGGAGATGTTTTTTAGATGGAGAAGACAATATTTAGTTAGTGATGTATGTGAGGGATGAAAGACAGAGCGGGGTCCAGTAGAACCCCAAGACAACAGGCTTGGGAGGAGGGGGTGATGATGTCGTTGTTGACAGTGAGAGAGATGTGAGGAATTGACGCTGTGGTAGAGGGAGGGAAGATTAGGAGTTCAGTTTTAGACATGTTGAGTTTGAGATGGTGGCGGACATCCAAGAGGATATACTAGAGAGGCAATATATTGTTTACAATATATAAATGTGATAGGTAACACCATTGACTTGAATGAAGATGTGTATTTAACCCATTTGTGTAATATGTCAAAATAATGTGTTTTATTCTTAATTACAATATGGTACACACATGTAACCATAATCAAGACAGAATTGAGCACTTGGCAATCAAGACTAAATGTTGTGACTGTAAGATCAGGCAAATAAGTACATTCTTTATGCCCATTAAATACTAGTTTCCACTCATGCCAAAGACACTCAAGAATTTTTTTTTTCAGTGCAACAATTTCCTATGCACATGTACAATTTATTCAGCCACAAGAGACTTTTCTATATTGTCCTTCTAACTTTTTCGATATTTCATATTTTTAGCTTCTTATCCTCTGTACATTGGGAAATGTTACAGCAGAAATGTCATGGCTGAATATTTAAATTGGTTTGTAATTATATAGGTCAGGGTTTAAAGAATAGGCAGTGAGTATTTCTTGACATTTTTATAGCTCATGCTTCACATGATATGGTGTTTCTTAGGCTAATAACTGATATCTCCCATCAACATATTGGCAGCCCGGGTTTAGGTCTAATTAAACAGAGGGCAGGAAATAACTATGTAGAGGACAGATACTGTATAACAAAGCATCTTTCTTTTACTTGTTGGACTACTGCAAAGTTAATAGCTGGACTTGGATTGGTCAGGACTAAAGTATTTTTATCAAAATGCAATGCAGAAAGAAACGCTGAGGAAAGTACAAACAGGGATATAATAAGAGTGACACTAATGGCACCCTAGGACTGATCCTGGAGGTTTACGTATAGGATAGGTAAGCTCCTATATTTACAGCATACTTTTCTGTAGTGTTTGCTTTGACAGTGGGAACTGAACTTGCTGCTCTGGTACAGTTTCAATCACATATAATAGTTGTCAAACTGTGAGACGTCGTCGCGTTTTGCGTGGTGCGTACGAGTTAGGCGAGGAAAGCCGCAGGTGCTCATCGCTTGCGAGTTTCGCGAATCGAGGCGAGCCGTTAACACGTAGCACTTAGGCGATGAGCATAGCGAGGCGAGCTGTTAAGGCACTACAACTCACTACAACTATCACCACAAGCACAATGAGGCAATGAAACACGCAAGACTTAGCCACAAAACACTTCCGGAACGCGGGATAGCATTGGCCTGCGAAACGTAGAAAAAAAAAATTACCAGACGCGGGGCTTACGAAAAAAAATACGAGATTAATGGACGAACCGCGAAAACAAAAAAACTATAAAACACACTAAATACAACAAAAAAAAGTACAAAAACATCACAGACAGCACAGGGCAACACCCAGGACGTCTGTGAGTGAGATGGAACGCGAATTTAAGCAGATTTAGATGATTTTCGCCACTCGAAAATCGCCTAAGCAAGGAATAAAATGGGCGCAGAAAAAAATCAAAACGAGGCTACATGACCCCGGACCACGCAAAACACTGCTAAACGCGTAGCACTTTACACATCACACTACAAACTAGAAAATACACTATTACAAAAGCCAGAAAATGCTTGCGAGCCGCGTAACACATTAATAACATTATGACTATACACAATATACCAACGGCTTTACCTTGCGCACGCAGCCTATTTATAATGCACACTTGGAACATTCATTACACTTTATAAGCAGGGCACTAACACTCACAATGTATATTCTATGCAGACGCAAAATACAAACAGATTGTTAGCTCTTCAGGCTATTGCTGGCTGCATATATTAATTATAAATACTTTTAATTCATTATTACTTAACTACATATACATAAAAATATATATCTCTCTTTATCATGACTGATGACGGTGCTCAGAGGACCGAAAGTACACCACAGGAGAGGCTCGCAATGAGCGCCAAAGGTACTCAGAGTACAAAACGGTGTACATTATGTGTCAAATAGCATTCCCATGGCTTAAAATGATATTGCCCCGTCATTTTTGACGGGCAAGTCGCTAGTCAGTTATAATGATGGGAAAATGTATCATAGAGTGCGTAATGCAAATAGTGGTAAATGGAAACTTATTAGTACACAAGATCCTCCATTGCCAGTTCAGATAGACAAACACTGCAATGCCTGCTCACAGCACAACATGCAAGACATAATTCCTACATGTGAGACTGTATATGTTTAGTTAGCTCTTGGCTATTTTGTTATCCTTCTAAGGGAATTTCTTACTCTTCCTCTAGCCCTGCCATGTTAAGTGATATTGGAATTTGAAACCTTGGGAATTTCAGCTGCTCCTGAATTATTATTTGTATACAAACAGTTTAATCAATCTTAATTAGCCTAACCACCACTTGATAAGGTTTCCTCCAAAATGTATAAGTCATCAGAGGAGTATCACCTATAGTCAACTATTTTCCTCCTTCACCCCCATATCAACTGTTGCAATCTGTGCTCTGTCTTCAAGAGCATGGCCAACGACTACCCCTTCTGTTCTAATCCCGGTTTCCACATTATCACCACTCCTTCTCATCACCATCCTATTTTAATTCCTCTTACCTTGTACTTGTGATGACACACAAATTTTCTCTTTCCTTTCATGTGCTCCTAACATATCTTCTCAGACTTTCTCCTGACTCATGGCCATCAATGTTGGACCTTATCTCACTTTCTCCTCATCAATCCATCTAAAACAGAAACTCCATACTTTCCATCTCACATTGCCACACTAAAAATCCCCAACATCTCCTTCTAACTCATTCTCTCCTGAACCATGACCTGAACCTCAACACCTTAGCATCACCTTCAACACCTCCATCTCTCTCAGTAATCACATAATCGTACAAATTTGCCCCGCTATATAACTCACTGCAACAAAACTGCCGATTCACTTGCTTGTCTTCCCTCACCTCGACTGTTATAATTAAGTCCTCATCATCCTCCAAGTCCATGCATTCACCCCCTACCAACAAATCCAAAATGCCTCTGCATGTCAAATATTCAATCTTCCCCACACAAGCCACACTTTCACCCTCCTAGCCCAGGTCTAATGACTATTACCATTGCCTTTGTTTCTACAAGTTCCTCCATGGTCTTGCCCTACAATCTGATTCTACTCTTTCGTTCCTTTTCCCTCCATGAGTTTCTCCACTACAAAAAACTTCCACTTCACATTAGACAATTTCCAAACCTGTACACATTTCACATCTCCATTGAGGCCCAATTCCAATCTCTGTACAAGGCTGAAGCAATCTAGAATATTTCTCCCTACCTTTCTGGATCTAACAGCTTGGATAATTGCGCCCATGACCCTAACTTACCTCTGACCCATTGCACCATTTCAGCATCAAACCCAAACCTCACTTTATTGTTCAAAATAATGATGTCCAGTTTTTATCGCTATGTATAGAACCTTTGATAAAGGTGCTACATGCAAATTGAAATAAATAACATAAAAATAAATTATGGGTGGAGTACACACTTTTTCAGTTGCTCTAATAATCAGAATTTCACATCATCCACTTTTCATGCAAAACCTTATCTTTTAAATACGTGTTAGAATATTTGAACGCCTATGGTCCTTTAAGACAGAATAAATCTAATGTAGGTTGAGTTTAATGAATTTCTAATTAAGTAATGGCACTAATAATTTCAAATGTGACCCGTCATTTACTATAAAGAGCAGTTTTAGCCTGAAATCATTGCAGGCTATTCCATGTTAGATGAATGGCCTCCTAGTGCATAGAGTTATTACAGATATAAAGCTCTGTATAATATTTCTTAGGAAAAATGCCCTGGTAGAACTATTTCCTTTAAAGAGTAAATTACCGCCATCCTTAGTGTTCCTTCGACTCCATTAACTCTCCCAGGATAACGTGCCAAGTACCATCATTTACTTTTATGATGTGGTCTGAGTTTGTTCTGCATGCTGCTTAGCTCAGTGCCCAACATGGCTGGTTGTGATATAAATTACACACACCATTGTGGTTTTTTGGTACTATTACACTTTGCTACAACACGATTTTCATCTGGAATAATTTCCAATCTCCATTTTTGGTCTGTTATTGCTACCATTTGTATTTTACTTCTAGTTTGCCCCTACTATCTGGTTTAAAAGGCTTGGCTCGGAATGTTCTTGGGTGACTAGCCCAGACTAGAGTGACCAAGGCCCCATTCAATTGACCAACGTGTAATTACGGGAGCCTGTAACGTAGCCCGTGAAATGTATTGATATTCAATTGGCCTCTTCTAGCTACCCACAATCCTTTTTACGAGTTACAGGCTCAAAATCCCTGCGGTTGTCAAAAACTCTGTCCTATCAACTCCTGTGATGTTTCAAGCCTGTACATGTTACCAGTGCTAAAAATGCAAAATCCATATTTAATTACAACAATTCAACAAACCCGCCATTGCCTTCAAACCCGTAAATGGCAAATGTATAAAAAAGTCTACGCATTCTACAGCCTCTTTCAATTTGGGGTTTTAACTCGACTGCAAATAGCCGATTTTCTTCGATCGAGTTACAGGCTCTAGTAGGTCTACTTTTACTATGCTATTTAATTGAACGGGCCCGAAAGTTAGGCACCGGTAGCGAGAATCGGAAACCATGCTGTTGGCAGTAGCATTTGCGGGCTTGACCATTATAGCGGACGCAAGCCCGAAACTCGTGGTTCAAGCCCATAGGACTTAGAACAAAAATGGAGGTTGGATTCCAAAGTCCTACAGGCTTGGAGGTCGGAAAATAAACATGAAATAAAGTATTATATTTTGTCGATGTGTGAGCTTGAGAATGTTGTGCCTTTAATTCTAATGTCACCCATTGTGTTCCCCATCATTTACATTGCTGGATTGAATTTATATTTGCATTTTAAGTGCTCCAATTAGTAATTAAGCCCTTTGCGAGACCTCCTTGGTCTCAGTAAACTGTGGTTTGATTTTGGCAATTTGCAGGCTTTAACGGAGTGATTCGCAAGGGAAAATCTGAGCAATTGAATAGCGATTTGTCATTTCAGCGGCCGCAACTCTTGCGGCCGTGAAAGATCAAAGGCTTTGAGGGAAGTAACTTGCGATTTGACGAATCTCAATGGATCGCAACTCGTAGCTAGTAGTAGTGGTGCATGAGAGATGGAAATTAAGCGACAGGGGTGAAAGGGGAAAAGTATTAGAGAGCAAAAACACAAATATGGGAAATTGTTAAAGGTGGAGATCAAACTTATTGGAGAGTTAGAATTAATGATCAATAGAGGAGGATATAATAAATAAGAAGCTCTATAGCCTTGGGTCACCTACTCGATTGTTTCCCAAGACCATGACCTTTTTGGTCTTTTGGGAAATCCAGCTTTATCTATCTTGGAATTTTCCAAAGCAAAAAGTATAAGAAGTGCTGCACTGGATCAACGTTTTTTTCAAGCTATGTATGGCAAATCAATATAGTGATGCATATTCTTCATAAATAACCACATTGTCCGTCTGGCATTTATTTTAAGAAACAAAAAAGTTAATTGTGTGGGAGCTTCTTAAATCAAGCATAACCCAGAAAGTGGAAAGGTAAATACAGTAGAATCCAGGTTAACTGGCACTCAGCTAACCGGGACTCTCAAGCAACCGGCACCAGCATCAATACCCCATTTTAAATTTACTCCCGCTAAACCAGCATAACCTGCACTATCCGGCACTACCTGGAGTACAAGACTGCAAAAAAAAAAAATGCTTACTTTTTTCATAATAATTTTTTGGGCCCTAAATGGCCCAGTTTAGGTGCTAATTTCTTTTTAAAGGCATTTTGAGGGTTTTGGGGGTTTAAGGGTCATTTAGACTCTTAAATTCAGGGACTCCCGATTAACCGGAAACTTCAGTTATGCGGCAATAGGGTGTCCCCATAGGTGCCGGATAACGGGGGTTTTACTGTAGTTCAATTCTAAATTTAAAAGATTTTTTTTCTTTTGTTTATTAGGTTTTACCAAACACCAACCCCTTTCCAACTATTCAGCTTATTGTATTCCAGTATTGAAGGTTTAAAAGGTCTATAATGGTCCGAGAGTGTTACCTTAACATAAACAACTTTGCAAAATATTTTCTTTAGATCAATATATCATTCTTAGTGATTTTGCTTTCCTACTTCTTAACCTTCCCCAGGCTGTATCATTCGCAGTGCAGAATTTACCATAGGCTGAATGGGTTTTTGTCAATTATTTTGTAACTTACCACTCTCTTTTTCTGATTTCTTAAAAAAAGATAACTTAATGACTGGTCTTGTTAAGATTATTATTTTAGTTGAGCGTGCTCAGCATTATACATTTCTGAAATAAAGTGATTAACAGGCATTATAGCAAGACATAGTATTTGTATGCCTTAGTACACATCAGTATATTGCATTCAGGATCTAGTGTATACTTATATTCTTTTGAGAACACAAATGTCATCTGCTTTAGATGCTCCAGAGCTGCACATTTGTATTTTGGAAGACACTTCTCTCTGATAACTTTGGCATTAAGAAGGTGTTTCAAGATGTTGCTTTTTCAATGTTCTTCTAACAAAAGGGTGCGTACAGACAGGAACTATTAAAGTCAGCATGATTCATGTTGTACAGTTTCTTTTATAGAAAAAAGGCAAAATTTTTGTCATTTCCTAGGAGTTTTTTATGACATCGGGATTTAAAATGTCTTATTTCTTTATCCGATCACAAAGATCACAGGACAAATGCATTTCATATCTTCAGAGTGTAAAATGCCCTGGAAGGCGAAGGTGCACCTTATTTTTATAAGAAAAAAAGGACAACGTTTCTTTAGAGATTAAGAGACAGACTAATGAAAGATTGCTGGTCATCTCCAAACCTCTTTACCTCCTCCTGGATCTTGAGCTTTAATGTATTCAGAAACAATGGCAGAGCTGGTGAATGGTGGGCCCCAATGCAAAATAATTTGAGGTCCCCCTTGCTCATCTTTATACACCCCATTGGGGTCTATAAAATGTAAAAAAATATATGCAAATGCTCAGATTACCCATAAGGCAATCAGATCACACTTCTGTAAAAATACAGTAATTATCTGACCTCCATTAATAAATAAAGAGGAGGGCAAATTTCAGAGGGCTCCACCATACTATGGACCACTTCACCAGCAGTAGCTCCACCACTGTTCAGTAACATTGTGGAACTCTCTATCATGTTTGGTTAGGGATGCTCCTTACTTGGACGCTAAGGAAAATAAGAGTGAAGCCATTTCTTTTCACCCAGGCTATTAAATGATCACACCAGAAATATTAGTATTCCTCTACTGCTTATGATTATAGCCTATCTCCTTCTAACCAGTTTGAGTCTTTTTTGAAGAAGAACACTTTATTTATTCATTGTATTAATTATTAATTTTATTTTTATTTATTTTTAAATGTATTCATTTTATTTATATAATTGTTATTTATTATTATTATTATTATTATCATTAGTATTATTATTATTATTATTATTAATGGCACTTTTATGTTTTACACATTTTGGGGGACAGTTTGAAATGTTTGCTAATTGTATTATTTTATAAAACCACCAGAGAACATTATTATTATTATTATTATTATTATTATAGTTCATTTATAACGCGCCAACATATTCCGTAGCGCTGTACATAAGTTACGTTCAGACAAAGATAAATACAAATTAACATATAGCAAAGGAAGGAGGGCCCTGTCTTTGAGCTAGGAATCCAATGTCCATGGTGAATTCCCAAAGTACTTAGGGCCTCATTCTATTATCGGCCGCAGCCGTTGCTGGGCCGCAAGGACCGGCCGCAAGCTATTCTGCTATTCTATTCCCTTACGGCTTGCGGCCGGTGCCTTGCTATCTCTTGCGGCCGCTCGCGCCGGAGGAAAGCCTTTGATCTAAAACGGCCGCAAGAGATTTGCAATTCAATTGCTCCGGGAAACCTCTTTGCAAGGCTAAAAACGAGCCGCAGCTTACTTGCAGGAAAGAGGTCTCGCTAGCACCAATTAAGCACATAAAATAGCTCAAATAAAGCCATCCTGCACTTTGAGAAGACTATAAAGGGATTTTAGTTGTTAGAAAAAATAGCACATAATTATCCTGTACTCAAATCCGTAAAATATTTAATTTTTAATATCCGTAAAATATCCATGTAAAAAGGCCAGAGTGCTTGGAGCACCTCAGACCCGCCCACGCCGCAGCCGGAAAATAAACAGTTAATTTGAACTCGGGTTTGGGCAGATGTGCAAGCTTGAGAGGGGGTTACTTTTAATCCTCATGTCCCCCAATATGATCCCTAGCATTTACAGAGCTGTACAGTGCAGGCTTGAATTTATTTTTCAGTTTTTATATTTCACAGATTACGGCCGGTTCCAAGATATGCGGCCGGCCGTAAAAGGAGATCCTTGCGGGGCCGTATAATAGAATCGCGAGTTAACTGAACCCTCGCAAGGAATCGCAGCCTTACGGCCGATTTACGGCCGATAATAGAATGAGGCCCTTAGGATAGAAACTCGTAGACTTACAACCTAAGGTATAGTGAGTGGTAAGAGAGGGAGAGAGAGGTGATAAGCGTGTTAGGGTGGAAGGTGATACGCTTCTTTAAACAAATGCGTTTTAAGTGAGGTTTTAAATGTTTTAAGGCAAGAGGATAATCTGGTGGAGCGAGGCAAGGAGTTCCAGAGAGTAGGGGCAGCACAAGAAAAGTCCTGGAGGCGGGAGTGAGAGGAGGTGACAAGAGTTGTAGGAAGAAGAAGGTCATTAGCAGAATGAAGAGGGCGGGTAGGGGAGTATTTGGAGATGAGAGCAGAGATGTAAGGGGGAGCGTTATTTTTGAGGTCTTAGTAAGTTAGTGTCATGATTTTAAATTTTATTCTTGAGGCTAAGGGAAGCCAGTGGAGTGATTGACAGAGAGGTGATGCCGACTCTGAACGTTGTGTACGGAAGATGAGTCTAGCAGAGGCATTCATAATGGATTGACGTGGAGATAGTCGGGTGGTGGGTAGGCCAACAAGAAGCGAGTTGCAGTACTCTAGAGAACATTAATAAATCATTTAAAAATTCTGTATTTATCCAGCTGTTATCTCCAAATGTAAGTTGAAAGAATCCTGAACTCCCACATTATACATCTATAATGTGGGACTTCAGGATTCTTCCATGTTTTTAATATTTGCAAAAGTCCATGGAACGTGAGTGCTCTTCGTTTCATAAAGCGAAACCGCTACAGAGATCATGTTCCATCCATTTGATCACACATTGTTTAAATTCTACAATTGAGTTCGGTTCATCCAAAAAAAGACCTATTATTCATAAATAAAACATACATTTATTTTATAATTGCCTTTAAAAGTGTGTGTCTCTTCATTGTACATTTTTAACTCTCAATTTTTTATTTTAAATCATCTTAAAAATAAATCTTGTACTACAATATCATTAAAGCAAAAGTGAAAAACGTAACATTTATCACAATTAATGAGTGGGAGGGGGCTATGGGAAATATGCAAAAATTAAAAAGTGATAAAAGGCGAAAGGGAAGGGGAACATTTTGTATTTGGATACAATATTTGTTTGATATGGAATAATTTAATATTCTTCTTAAAAGTCAAAGTCTCAACATTAATACAAGTATATTATTTTTATATAATAAATACATAATTTTTATAATTTTATACAATGGTTCCATAAATTTACAAAAGTCTAAAAATATGTTTTCAATTCTATGCTTTTTCTTTTAAAAATGTGTAAACTAGGGAAAACATTCAGTTTCAAATGGAGTTAAGGAGCCTTTCAGTTGAGCTGATTTCTAGCCATATCAGTGTTTAAAAACCATTTTAAAGGTACAAGTAACCCAAGCTACCACAATAAAAATTATATATATATATATATATATATATATATATATATATATATATATATACTAATCAGACAACTGGTTGGCCTGGTCTGACAAATTATGATATTAAACCTGTGGCCTATTGTATAAAAGTAAAATGTTCTTCCTTCCAGACACAGTTGCAGGTTGATGGCACAGCAATGAAAGGCTTGGAATATATACTCCAATTCTTCACACTTGAAGTCCCATAGTGGTAATTAAGTGCTATAAGTATTTTTTAATGTGTACAATAGACTGAAGCTTTATCAGAGCTGTAAATGGTTCAGTACATTTTTTACTAGAAATGTAATTTTGTCACCAGCCCAATCAGACAGATAAAGCTGCTAGGAAGAAAGACATGGCTGCTGATATTATAAGAGATATAATAAATTATATCATTAATTTTTCCCTAGGGAAGTGGTCCTGATAACGAAGATGCTAAATTATGATGGCCACGCTATTGGTAAGGAGTGTCCATTAATCTGGAGACATAAAATAAAATACAGTTCTTGGAAATTTACAAAGATACTAAGAAAAATAAATAGAAAAGGTGAATTAAAATTATTATTATTATAGGAAATTATGGTTTAAATGAAAATCTCTGGATATCAGGGAGCAGAGTGCATCCACAGGGGGCTGAAATATACACAAGTCCATAGAAATAAACTAAGATATATTTTGCAGTAATTAAGAGCCAATGGCCCCATATGCTACCTAAAATTCCTGGCTTAATACATCCTCACAATTGCCTTTTGCATATCCCTGCCATGCTTGAATTCATTATCCATATTTATGTTTTTATTTATTTTATTTGTTTTTAATTTTGGAGAAAAAAATCTCAGAGAATAAAATAGCATGAGACCATAGTATTAAAAGCCCCGCCCTGTGGGTGTGACCACAAGTTAGCCTTAGCTCCCATCATGCACCACTACCATGTCACAGATGTGAAAGATGGCACTATGGGGTAAATAGAGACACAGAGGGCAATTTCAAAATCTTTCAAACTTGTTAGTTTATGGTATTGTTACAAGTAAATGTAGTGTACAGTTTATATGATAATTACACTGAAGAAGAAATATTAAATGCATACATGAAATCCATTAGAACATTTATATAAAATAAAAAAACACCCTAAGAGTCCCTTTAAATATGAACTACCATTTAGAGAAGGCTGCGGGCTGACCAGTTGTGACTTCATAATTGAGAAGAAACTGCAGTTGCAGAGGGTTTTAGCATACATGAGAATTTCAGAGAATCGTCTACTAAATATACAGTGGCAAAGTAATGATTTTGCCACTGTTAGATTTGACCCAGCAACAAAGGGATTTGCCTCGAGATGCTGCTTCTTGTAATATCCTCAACATTCGACCCAATAGTGATGACAGCAAAATACAGGAAAAGGTGGAAAGAGAAGAGAAAGACAAGAGGCATAAAATTAATTACATTTTAGTGCAAATGAAACAACCCCCCCCCCCCAAAAAATAATAATATATATTTATATATATATATATATATATATATATATATATATATATATACACACACCAGTGACCTGGTTTGTGAAAAATCAATCCGTTGCTATGCCTAAAACTGTGAAATAGAGTAAGCATATGCTTAAAAGGAGCCATGTTTAAAATGGTTTGGATTGACAGAGTGATGGTGCATTATGTGGCCTCATTTGCATGTCCCGCCCAGTTTTCCCAGACTGCAGTGCATATACTGTATTTCTGAGAAATTTGAGCAGGAAATACGTTTTTATCAACTTATTTTTAGACATTCAAATAGAATCACTAATGTACTATTACTTATTTATATATATATATATATATATATATATATATATATATATATATATATATATATATATACACATGTGCAAGGAGTGTCTCCCATAGATAGTTTGAGTACATGAAAGTGCTCTCATAATGGTAGCATGATGGGCAGTCTATAGTTATGGAAAATTAACATCAAGGTCATTGCAAAACACGCACCTAGATGGTAAATCACGGAGCGGTATAGAGCTGCTATAGTACCTGCTATGAGTTTCACTCCTTGGGTCATTAGGCAGAAAGAAATAAACCCATAGCCATTTTATGGGTTATCCATTCACCGAAACTCATTAATTCTTTACTACAAGCTAACCTTTGCTGTCATTAATTAGAATACCACATTCAAAGGAATAAATTGCTTCATCAAAATCATAATAAATGTACAAGGAAATCATTGTATAAGTCATGTACTCATCAAAATAGCTATTTTTAAATTTATTATAAAATCTTTGAGATGCAACAAAGGTAAGATAGAATTCTCTATTCATAAAAAATATTTTAAAAATATATGTTCATAACTTGCACAGATACTAATGTTGTTAAATTCTTACATGCTTCACAGACTGGTACTGTTTTCCTTGGCACACCAACCTTCGAACGCGCTGCAGTACAGCGCAACACCATCAGGGCGCTGAGAACTGCGCCCTGATGACGCTCTGCGCTCCATCCTGCATCCCATCTGCCACAGAGGCATCTCACGCGCGAGCACCCCCTTCTCATATTTACTGGACCTGCTTGGCAAGGTAAGGTTCTGACAGTGTGCCATATGGGCCAGGCATTGTTTCATGTGTCACTAGGAGCATGTTGCATTGCATGTTTATCACACATGCAAATAATGACAGTGACAAGTAGTGATAAACATGCAATGCAACATGCTCCTAGTGACACTACATACAATATGCTCCATGTGACACATGCCAGTCCCACATGGCACACTGTCAGCCCCTTAACTTGGCCTTGGCAGCCTCCAGCAAGCAGGTCCAGTAAATAAGAAATGGGCGCACGCACATGAGAAGACTCTGTGACAGATGGGATGCAGGCTGGAGCGCTGAGCATCACCAGAACGCAGTTCTCGGCGCCCTGATGACGGCACACCGTTCTCCAGTGCGCGAAGGACGTGCCACCGTTTTCATTGACCTCCAGGGGTTCTTAATAATGTTCTGCTTTATGATATTCCCATGTAATATTAATTGGATGGACAATAAAAAATATGTTGTTTACTGAACCCAGTAAGAAATTGTTAGTCCAAGCATTTAACCTATAGTATCCACCATGATAGTTTTAAGCTTGTGTGTAACGCCTGCGCGGTGGGTTCTGAGCAGGTGTTACTCACAAGCTACTAACTCTAAACAGAGGAAAATCTTGCAACTGCGCATGCACAGTTGCATCAAATTCGTGCTGTAGCAACTGCGCATGTGCAAACGGGATCGTTCATGCGCAATTGCATCTAATTCAAGGGAGGGAGGGAGAGAGAGAGGGAAGAAGGCAGAGAGGGAGGGAGAAAGAGAGTGGAGGGAGGCAGAAAGAGGAGGGAGGGAATGAGAGAGAGGGAGGGAGAGGGCGGGGGAGAGAGAGAGACAGAGAGAACACAGAGTGCAAAGAGAGGGCACAGAGAGAGAGAAGACAAAGAGAGAGTGGGGGCACAGAGAGAGAGAGGGCACATAGAAAGAGAGCAAGCACACAAAGAGAGAGTGCACAGACAAAGAGAGGGTGCGCACAGAGAGAAAGACAGCGCAGAGAGAGACAGAGGTAGCGCAGAGAGAGACAGAGCACACAAAGAGAGGTCGCACAGAGCAAGGGAGCAAGGGAGAGGGCGCACAGAGAGAGGGCCCATCATATATAAGACAGAACTTCTTACTATAATAGTGAAAACACTACAATCAATATTTATAGACTGCATTACATGGCGTCCCTAATATACAAAAGCTATTGAATTGGAAAGTTAAATACTTTTTATAACCAGTCACTGTAGTGGTCATACAATACGGTTTAATTTGTTTATTTACTTACTGTTTAGCAATATAATCATTATTTGAATTAGAATAAATTCAATATAGCTTTTAAAACTGACATTTGAAATTGGCATTGTAGCTTCCTGCAGATCTGCCCATTGGCTGGAGGCCTGATGGAGATAGAAGCAAATCTAATGACTAAATGTCCAGAGTAAGATTTAAAAACTGTATTCTTTTTTTCTACAAATAATGATTTTAATACTAATTTGTACCGAAATAATCAAATTCAATCTTATTATATTAGCACTACAGTCAATGGCAGAGCTATTGAATTGAGGGCCCCAGTGTAATGATAATTTGAGCATCCTTCGCAACTTCTCCATGTATATCTATAGCTGCCCTTGGATATGCCCTTTTCTCCAGCTGCTCCCAGTAGGAGTGTATTATTAATATTATTATTATCTTTTATTTGTATCGCGCCAACATATTCCGTAGCGCTGTACAGGGGATAAGAACAAGGGAAATACACGTTTAACAAAATTCTAAGTTGAAGTGCCCTGTTTTGAGCTTAGAATCTTAGCAGAAAGTGCTTTATCCCAAAGCACCCTACAAGACTGGAAACTCGCTACTTACAATCTAAAGGGAGTTAAAGGGCAGAGAACTAGGGGAGGAGTAACAAATAAGGAATAGCAAGGGCCAGGAAGCAAGTGAAAGATAGAAAGAGTTTTATTTTAGAGGGAGAGGGGAGGGATCTAAGGTGAAAGACTAGTATGTTGGCTGACCCCTAGTGTTGAGATGATATATCTGCAAGTAGGAAGTCAGGTGATTTCCATGGCTCTATAAATTTAATCTGAGTTGGGGTGGGCGGGTGAGGGGGAGGGATTACTCTCTATGGGTTCCAGTGCTTTGCACCTGAAGTATCTCAGTCCCTGACTACACTGGTCCTTTAAGTAGATGAGGATAATATTACATCTGATATGTAGCTCATTATATTTATTCTGAGTTCTATTTAATGACAATGAATGCATTAATACAGGTCATAAATGTCATCACTGTAAAATGGTCAAGTTGCTAGGAAGAGCCATTATTCCCTTATATTCATATAATTAAATATATATTTAACTAAAGATAAAAATCAGTTTAATCTACCCAATCTATGTACCAAAAAAGCTTGACCTTATGTTTATCCTAGGCATGCTTGAATTCCTTTACTCTTACCTTACCTCTTCCGTGGAAGGTTGTTCTTATTATCTGATATACTTTCTGTAAAGTAGAACCGTTGTTCATTACCCCTAACCTCCCCCATTGTTTTTAAGTATAACGTCCATTAGTGCTCAGAATAAAACTCCTCTTTAGAAAATATTGTGTATTAGATCCTCTTCCAAATTATTATTACCAGTTCCAAGAGTGCCCAAGAGGAATTTCAGCTTTTAAGGTTAGTCCAGGTAGAGTGTCAGCAGTTGGAACAGGCCATGTTCCTCAGTAATACGTAAAAAAAGGGAAAACATATTATTATTATTGTTTATTTGTAACGCACCAACATACTCTGTAGCACTATACATGGGGTAAGTTCAAAGTAAAAAACAATAGTAGTATTAACACATTGCAAAGGGCCCTGTCTTGGTGCTTAGAATCCAAGTTCCAAAGGACTTTTCCCAAAGCACCTTGCAGGATTGAAAACTCACAAATTTACAATCTAAAACGTAATTCATTGCATTTGCTAAAAATTTAGAAACAAAGTGATTTTGTACCGGTATGTTGGTTGAGGATTATCAGCCTTATTAAATTGTGATTCGGCCAATTGAATAGGGCTCTATACATAGCCTATTTTTTTTACAGAAGCTTTTAGTTAGTGAAGACCTTGCTTTTGGATAGAAGTTCACTAACTAAAAACTTCTGTAAAAAAATATGCTGTGTGTTTATATAGAGCCCTATTCAATTGGCCGAATCGCAAATTTATAAGGCTATATGTTTGTATAACTCACTAGAAGAGCAATCACGTCACACTCAGTGCAACAGGCACAGTTGCATGTGTGGCAGTCCTGGTAGGATAACAGCACAATTAAAGGCATATCTACTTTTCATGGATTATGAATGCATCTGATTGCACAAGTAGTGTATGCAAACAATTTTGCATGAAAAAATACCAAAATAAACATTTAAAAACGTACCTTGAAGTTAGCAAAATGTCTTGTAATTTCTGACAGAAAATTGAAAATTAGAGTAGACACCCCCATGAAAACCCTTGACACCCAGGCTAATTAATTTTGGCCTATCAGGAGGAACCTCAAGCAATTGAAACATTTGTGTCAATATCTGGGGTTCCTGGTTGTGCTGCAAAGCAGCCTGGGATATGTAGTGAGGCAATAGCTTTGTCTGTGCTGATCTGTGGTGAGGGAGCAGGCAGTCAGCAGCACAGACAGAGAGCAGACACTGCAGCAGGGTTGACATCGGTGCTCTCCTATTGGCCGAGGAAGACACATAAGGTGAGTAATGAGTTAAAATTGATCCCCTAATGCTACATGCTGATTGGGTGGGGATTAGGGGCACCTGTAGCCAACCCTGGGGGAGTCAACATAATCATTAGAGGGATTTTATGCTGCAAACATAAATGATGGGTTTTACCGAAGGAGTGCAGACATTTGATAACTCATGAAACTTAGATATGCCTTTAAATGGGTGGGATAAGATGTTACGGTCATTTGACGCATTTCCTGATAGGTTATTCCTTGCCTTTCCCTTTCCCATTTTTTATTCTATTTCTCCCCCTCCACCACACCTTTATAGAATAATGAAGCTTTATTTTGGGGAATAAGCATGATAAAATGTTCTATAGATATAGTATTTAAACCACAAAACTTTTATAGACAGAGCACTGAAAGCCAGATTAATAACATGAAGGACACTCACGTCTGTACGAACATAGCCTTGAAAATGTTTTCATTTAAAATTCAATTTATTGTCAGTCTCTGCATTGTGTGTCTGTTAAAGCTGCTCTCCTTCATAAACTCATAAATAGAATGTGTCAGAAGCAATTTACAGAATCATATTACTATGATTAATGCGTGCCCACAACATGAATAAAAATCAATTATTGGATAAATATCACACTTCTCAAAAGCTTAAGTTTCTTGCATTAGTCACAAGGAACCAATAGAAAAAAACAGATTTATCATTGGATTAGATTACAGGTTTCATTAGTACCAAGATAGCTGTGTACCGGTATCATATTCATCAGGATTACACATTTGTCAGAGATAAAACTATATGTTTATGCTGTAATACAGTGTTAAATGAAATATATTATAAAAAAGGCTGTGAAATATAACTGAATTACAAGTTTCAGAGTTATTAGTGGCTGCTATGTGTGGTTGGCTCTTGTAATCCTGCAGAGATTTTATACAGGGGCTAAATTTAAAAATGCATTACATCTGTACAAAGCATCCAATACAGGACTCCATGGATAATCAAGCTGTGGACTTTAATGCAAAGGGTTTAAAATCATTCTTTTCATATAGCAGCTGCGTTCTTAAATTTGTAGGATCATATTCTTAATTCCCTTTTTAATATGATGTGTTTTCTTTACAGTGGTCTTACATCGAAGCTGGTATTGCATAGACCAGTGTTTCCCCTAATAATCGAATCCCTATGTGAGTTCCAAAATTATTTACGGAAGCACAGAACTCTAAAATGACTGCCAACTCTTTTCTAGAATAATAAAATGCCTACCCAAGATCGTATAGATGACTCCAAAGGGTCAAAAATCTCCAGAAGACTCTACAAAATGTAAAGCTGCTTCTTGTACATATTGTGACAAAGTCATACACAGGGTTCATGTGAGCCATAGACTATGCAAAGCTCTATTTCCCCAGGAGGACCAAGAGTTAACTCCTGCAGAAGTTGATTGCCCCAGCTGCGGATAGTTTTAAAAGACTGCTCATTTATTTTGGGTGGGGCGGGTTTTCTAAGTGGGCAGTCTGTCTGTGCTGCAGAGAGAAAGACAGACAGACAGCAGTGTGAACCTGAAGAGCAACTTGCAGAAGGAAAAGCTGAAGTTCTCGAGGATACAGGCCAGTGATTATGAACTAACCATAGGCCTGTTTATGTTTTGTTTTTGCTCCATCCAGGTTTAGCTGGATGGAAGCTCTGTTAGTACAAGTTATGTTAGTTTTCTAATGAGAGATAGGCCTGTTGATTCATTTGCTTTGTTTTCATGTACATAATGTAACACTGGCAAATATATTATATATAGAACTTAGGAAAAGCATTAAAGCAGAGACTTATGGTTTGTCATTATATATTGTATATTACATATACAATTTAAAAGATTTATTAAAAAACGCTTTTAGGACAATTGTTGTGGAATCCTTGGTCATATAAATGGTAGCCCAGGGTTCCATAAAAACAGTTTGGAAACAATGATGAAGTCTATCCATATATTGTCAGAAAATTTGGGATAGTAAGAAAATAAGAACAGAGGTCAGAAGAAAATAGAGTCTGGGGGCATGATTATAAAGCTTTTTGGAGGCAGAAGGAACTGGGTGGCACATGAGAACCCTAACTACAGATGAAGGGAACATTTCTCTCAGCATTTCTTCAGGTTCAGCATTATGATATCTGTGTGATATGAATGGCTTGAATGAAAAGGAGACAGGTTATTTACCATCTGTATTTTCATGGTTGTACAAGTGGACCCAGACTAAAATGTTCCAAGTCTCTAATAGATAGGTAGATGTTGTCCTGACATTACATTACTACAAAATATATTCTAGGAGGATATATTTTGGCTGAATGCCGAACACTTTACTTATGCTGACTCCTTACTTCAGATTACTAACGGCAATAGCTCTCTATTGAAATACATGTCAAGTCCTTTGTTCTCTAATAGTGATAACATGGATAATGGAATCTAATGTATATTTAGTGGTGGACAATATTGCTCTGTGAGTGCATCCTGTGTATTGTGCATCTATCATCCTGTCTGAACGTATCTGACTTTTTGCAAACTTAAAATGGATGTTAATAGTAGGAAAACAAAAGAGAAGGCAAACGGGTAATTTGGTTCAGAGCCAATGTAGCAGCTTTCAGAGTAACAGGATATCCATGATAGATTTGTTTTCTATATATATTTATTGAGCTCTCTATTCATTACATCTTCTTGTACGGAGGTTAGATTTTTAATACTCCAACCAGTTTGTGCACTCTATCACTTGGCTTATGTCTTAAATCAAATACATAAGGACTTCCTATACAACAGTTGTGGGCCAATGGGGACAGTACCAGTATGGGCTATGCTCCATTTCTCTTCTCTGTTAAATAGTGGTTGGAGGACAGTAGATCGTATTTATTTAGCACCAATTTTATACAGCACATTTATCCAAGGAACTTCATATAATTAATTGGCTGGACATTGTTGTTATGCAGTATATAGGACAAAGCAACCATGATACACATACAAAAATGCGTATGGTGCTGAAATTGTGCAATGGGCTAAACATAAGATCAGGGTCATAGGTGCACGGGTAAAGGTGAGCGATCAAGAGAAGGGGTGGAGGTTTCTAGGTCATGCCATGATTGAATAGAGATTGTTCTTCAGAGAAGTGGGAAATTTGATAAGGTTTGGAGACTAAATTGGGTGGTTATTCCAGTGAAGGGATGTCAGGACGGAGTAAGAACAAATGAGGGATTGTGCACAGGTGGGACTGGGAGGATTGATAGGGATTCAGAGTGTAGGGTGATCCAATGGTATATAGAGGAAGATTGGTGAGGTAAGTATGGAGGAGCAAAGTAGTTGAAGAAACTTGTAGGAAAGGTTTGGAACTGAATTGGCAGTGGTAATAAACAGGAAACCACTGGAGTTGGTCTAGGACAAGGATAGGCAAGTTCTGTCCGGCAGAGCCACACACAGGCCTGGATTTGAGGATTTCCTTTCGGTGCATAAGTTAGGCAAAAACGGGAAAAGATTGGAGTTGGTATAGAACAAGAGTAAGTAAGTTTTGTCCCGGAGGGCCACATACAGACATGGATTTGAGGATTTTTCTTTCTGTGCATAAGTGAATCAATATGGATTACTGAAGCAGTGATAGTCTAGCTTGTACGCAGCAAGGATATTCTCAATTCCTGGCCTGTGTGTGACTCTCCAGGACCAAACTCGTCTAACCCTAGTCTAGGACAGTAACATTATCAGGAGATATAAATATACAACACTGCAAAAACAGACATCACTACAAAGAGACCATTGATGGAAGATAAGACCCCCTGTTATCCAAGAGATGCCCTGTATGAACCCTGCGTGTAGGAAAGTATAAACCTTCTGCATACACAAGCTTTAAGCTGTAATTACTGTCTGTCAAGTTTTAAAAAGTCTGTTTTTCACATTGCGATAGATAGTAATAATCTTGTAAGGTAAGACCAGTATTTGTAAGCCATAAGATTATAAAAAAAGATCTAGACTTTACTTATGATTGTGTTCTGAGCATTTCTCATTGTGGTAGAATCCATTATGTAGACGACATGTCCTTAACCTTACTGCCTTAGAAGACATCAAACCCAGATTATTATAAAAGGGCCCTAATCCTAGACTGGTTCATCAATATAATATGTTATATGTATAAAATAATATCATATAGTTATTTAAGGTGACCTAATATAACTGACTTTAATTGCAAAATGAGCTTGTTCACTGTGAAAAATAATATATATCCCCAGTGTATACATTTGAGAAATATATCTAGAACATAATCTTATGATACTGTGTTAGTTTGTAAGTACGTACAAAGAGATAGATGAGAAACTGTATGAATACAAAATAAAACATAATATAATTCTGAATATATAATGTATTATTTGCCTTTCAGTTAATCTAGACTGATATAAAATACTTCAAAGTGTAGGTGCTGCTAGCACTTATGTCCATAGTGCCTTATAGAGATGTCCTTGTAGATTTATTCCAAAATGAGATCTGTTCCTCAATCTGTTATACATTCAAAGACTGTCAAAGATCTAAAACCTCAGGGACAGATGGACATCATCCACAATAACAAAATCACATGTAATTAATAGTATAAAAACATATGTGCATTTACATTCAAGACTTGGTAAGACAGCTTAACACACACAGAGCACGTCTGCGTCGGGTCCCCAGCCACAAATAGTAGGTATTGCATTTTTGAATACCCCCAATGCCCAGTCCAGAATCGGTAGGTCAGGTGTATTTCACAATCTTTGGTTAGGGAAGGCTGACAGGAGTCCAGATAATCAGCTATGTACCAAAAACGTGACCCAATGCGTTTCAACCCACAAAGGGGTCTTTTTTTATGATAGCTAATCTTATTTTGCAAAGTATCCTTATTTAAGTAGTGCCTTACACCCATTAAAACATAAGGTGACAAACAAGTGCGCATGCATGCATAATAAATAGTTTTTAAGTGTTATTACAAACCTAATACAGACCATGAAAGAATAAATGTGTCTAAATCTATTTCTAAAATCAATAGATTGTAAATTAAGTAAATTATATCTATCTAATTTTGTAAAAACATTCTCACTATATGATTTACTCCATATCCCAAGCAACACTAAAATTGTCTAAGACAAACTAATTCAATAATAAGACATTAATTATCTGTCATATGTATTGTAATATTATTACTTACCATTATTACCTATTTATATTAATTAAACATTTAAAGGACCACTGTACTGTAAAAAATTATATCTGTTAAAATGAAACTACATATACTTGATTTATAATGTATACATTTTTTGTAAGGCTACTTTAAAGCTCTTACTTTTATAGGTTTTTGCCCTGCATGCTGTGCTTCTTAGCTCAGTCCCTTTTGCATAATTATGGGAGGGGCAGCTGTCACAGACTTCCTGCTGTGTCTTCTGTTGTCTGACTGGTGACTCTTTGCCTAAACCCACCTAGGTAACAGGGATCAATGCCAAGCAGCATCTGCTTGTGTTAAGAAGGGTATAGAAGCCAGGGAAGCAAATATAATTCTGCCACTATACAAATCTCTAGTACGCCCTCATTTGGAATATGGAGTACAATTTTGGGCACCACTTCATAAAAAGGACATTTTAGAGCTGGAAAAGGTACAGAGAAGGGCAACCAAACTAATAAGGGGAATGGAGGGGCTAAGTTATGAAGAAAGACTAACCAAATTAAACTTATTTTCTCTAGAAAAAAGGCATCTAAGAGGAGGTATGATTACCTTATATAAATACATCCAGGGTCAGTATAAGGCTTTGTCAAGGGAGTTTTTTGTACCAAGAGGTTTTCAACTGCCAAGAGGACATCCCTTGAGATTAGTAGTAAAAAGATTCCACCTTAAAGAAAGAAAAGGGTTCTTCACAGTAAGGGTGGTTAATCTGTGGAATTCTCTACCAAAGTAGGTGGTGACAACAGTTTCGATAGATAACTTCAAAAATGGATTGGATATATTTTTAAATAAAAAGGGCATTCAGGGTTATCCTGGTTAATTTGAGAGTGAGTATTGATCCAGGGAGGAATCCAATCAACAGTATCTGGGGTCAGGAAGGATAATTAGCAATGTTTCCGTGGTTTGCCTTCTTCTGGAGCAATTAACAATTAATTAACAATTAACATCTGCATGTTACAAAGACCAGAGGAAATCTAAAAAGGTTGAACTTGATGTACTAAAAGTCTTTTTTCAACCTCAATTACTATGTAACTAGGTAACTATGTAACATTGATTTGAAAGTCTCCCTTAAGAAATCACAATGAGTTTTTGCTCTTTTGGTTAAGTAAATAACATTTTATGGTCAGTTAAAACACAGAATGACATAGCCCCAGATGCTGCACTTACAAATAATGTTAAAAAAATAATATTTCTTCCAAATATGAATTAATGCATTTTGGAAATGCTATTGCCACATACAACTAGGAATTAAAGTTGGCTCCTCCTTAGCATGTCTCACCCTATGATAAACAAAAATGAGTTCCAACAAGTGCAGAAGTCAAATAATGTCAAATATTCCAACAGGCCACAAAGAAAGTCTTGTGAAGAGGCCATACTAAATTATTATTGTGCCAGAATGAAGATTATATAGTAATATACATTGATATAAAAAACATGTTTCTATGCTGAAGTATTTTAAATCATAATTACTTTAAAAACGATATTATTGACTATATATTCAAAGCTATGATGTCACATTCCTAGGTCAAAAAGTCCATTTGGATCACAACATATATAAGATGTTCTAACACTAGTGTTAATGTAAATTGTTTTCTCTGTGCAGGACTTGGATGCGGATTGGGATGATCTTTGGGACCAGTTTGATGAGAGAAGATACCTAAATGCACGGAAATGGAAACCTGGAGAAGATCCCTACAAGTTATATGCTTTTAATCAACGGGAGAGTGAGAGAATTCCCAGCGACCGAGCTATAAAAGACACCCGTCATTACAGGTTCTTACTTTTATTTACATAAATAAGTAGCATTGCTTTCTGTCTGTACCCAACACATCTAGGAAATGTTGTATTCTATATAAAATGTGATGGAGGTGTGTCAATGACTAAATTATTATTCTTTAACCTTCATTTTAATTTAATATAACATTTTATATATATATTATGTATTTCATTTTTTTTATGCTTTTTTCTTTTGATTGATTTATTGGTAACATAATAATGTATTTTTACAGCTCTTGTTTGTATCTGGAATTATGTTTTTTTAATGCTTTGCTAACAACAAGGCATTAGTGTATATTAGGAGGAAAGAATATTTATGTGGATTTAGAATTTTGAGTTTCTATTAGCATGTTTAATTATGAGTACTTATGGTTTACAATTATATTATCTGAAGATTAGCAGGCTTTGGTTAGACAGTGTTGTTGTTTTATTTTTTAGTAAACTGTGCTATGATATTGTTGTTTAGTCCGTCATTCGTGTCTGACCCTATGGACCACAGCACAGCAGGCTTATCCTTTGGCCACTGCCCCTCTGAGCACATGTTCATTACTTCATTGACTTCATCGATCCATCTATGCATCTGCCATCCCTTTCTTCATGTACGTTCAATATTTTCCAGCATCAGAGTCTTCTCTAGGGAATCCTGACTTCTCATTAGATGGCCAACATGTTTGAGCATTAGCCTCATGATCAAACCTTCCAGTGAACAGTTTGGCTTTATTTCCTGTACAGTTGATGGGTTAGATCTTCTTGCAGTCCAATGGACTCTAAGCTGTTTTCCCCAACAGCTTACCATAATTCTAACTATGCGGACCTTTGTTGATAATGTTATAGCTTTACTATGATATTAGTATGACCAATAAATTAAATTCTCCAGTGCGAGTAAATACAAAAATATTTACACACATCGGCATAAACATTTTGCTTATATATATATATATATATATATATATATATATATATACCTGGCATGCTGATGACCATAGGGACATGGGGAGTCAGACATGACTGAGAGACTGAACAACAACAACTTCTGTAATATAAGATGATATATTACAGATATTCATAATATTAATAACTTTACTAAACTTAATAGAACTGACTGTTCTTCATAGACATGTTTGAATGCATCCAAGTGCTTATCTCATCAACATCTGCATTTTATTATGTTATTTCAATGTTGTAATGGGATTTTATTTCCTGTTCTATAAAAGTTTCAAACTTTACAATCTCTTTTCATTTATGACCTATTAGATTTGGCAAAATATGAAACACATTGTAGATTTTATTTTTGTAATGTGAAATATAATGTTTTTATATGTTGTGCATTTGTATTGTAGTTTTGTGTATTTCATTATCATTAAATAATTTAAGTTGACTTCACTAGCAATATATTCCATGATTATACTATTATTCCATGAATATACTATTATACATATGCGGTCTTGAAATATTAAACCCTGCAGTTTATTCAAATATATAGAGTATTTCCCTTTGGACAATAATAGAATAGACTAAAAATGTTATATTAAAGAATCAAGTACTGGAGGTACTGTCACTGCAAAGAAGAATTAAATATATAATGTAGCTTTGTATTAATCTTTTCAACCAATAACATTTTCCATGGCACTATAAGGATAATGTGACAGATACCATGAATAATATATATATATATATATATATATATATATATATATATATATATATATATATATACCGTATTTTACGCTCCATAAGACGCACCGGACCATAAGACACACCTAGTTTTTAGAGGAAGAAAACAAGAAAAAAATATTCTGAATCAAATAGCCCTTTTGTAACCAGTATCCCTTTCCCCTTTATCCTCCTCCTCCTTTTCCCCCCTTATCCTCCTTTCTTTCCACCTGTTCCTCCTCGCTCCTTCCCCCTGATCCTCCTCCTCCCTTTTCCCTCTTACCCTCCTTATCCCTTTTCCCCCTTATCCTACTCCTCCCTTTCCCCCCTTATCCCCTCCTCCCTTTCCCCCTTATCCTCCTCCTCCCTCCATCCCCCTGATCCACCTCCTCGTTTCCCCCCTATGCTCATCCTCCCTTCCCCCAATAATCCTCCGCCTCCCTTCACCCTTATCCTCTTCCCTCCTTCCTCCTGATCCTCCTCCTCCCTTCCCCCTTATCCTCCTCCTCTCTTCCCCTTTATGCTCCTCCCTTTCCCCCCTTATCCTCCGCCTCACTTTCCCCTCTTATCCTTCCCCCTCCTTCCCCTCTTATCCTCTTCCTCCCTCCTTCCCCCTGATCCAACTCCTCCCTCCCCCTGATCCTCCTTCCCCCTATCCACCTCCTCCCTTTCCCCCTTATCCTCTTCCCTTCCCCCCTTATCCTCCTCCTCCCCTTTCCCCTCTCCATGCACCTCCCTTTGCCCTCTCCCCTTGCTTGATCCAACGTTCATCCGGCTGTTCTCTGGGACCAGCAGATGCTAATGACGTGAAGCGCACATGTGACATCACTCTGGATCCCTGTCACATCATTAGCGTTTGTCGGTCCCAGGGAACAGCCGGATGAGCTTGGATCAAGTAAGGGGAGAGGGGGAAAGGGAGGAAGAGAATAAGGGGGCAAAGGGAGGAGGAGGATAAGGGGAAAGGAAAGAGGAGGATCAGGGGGAAAGGAAGGAGGAAGAGGAAGGGTGTGGTGAGGGGGCCCAGGCAAATTATGCAGCACTGGGCCCCCTCCAGATCCGCCCCTCGGGTCCAGGGCACACACATTCGCTCCATAAGACGCCCACACATTTCCCCTTACTGTTGAGGTGGAAGAAAGTGCATCTTATTGAGCGAAACATATGGTAATTTGAATTGTGGCACCTTATCATGTCCTCTGAAATGCCATGTAGGATTGTGTAATGTCTTGGACATATTCTTACAATAGTAAAATATCACATTTCTAATTACTGGGGATCAGATTAAGTAACTGCTTAGTCCAGTATAATAGTCAATATTGACCAGAAATTTACCTAAATTTAATTTTAATAAGAATTTCAGTGCTCATACAATAGGGTTTCATTTGTTGATTTACCGGTAATTAGGTAATATATTTTTAATGATTAGAAGATATTATCTTATATAAATAAATAAATAAACTATTGCTATATGTTAAGTAAATATAAGCATAAGCAAATGAAATAAAATGGTCCCTGCACTCGCTTTCCTTTACAAGGGTTGGCAATGTACAGGGCATATTTGTATACTTTAGGCTATACAGGTTTCTGAGATGCCACTTCATCCCATCTTGTATATATTTTTGAATACAAATGGCATTCAGGGTTATCCTGGATGACTAGAGTATTGATCCAGGGTGGAGTCTGATTGCCAGTATCTCGGGGGTCAGGAGGGATTTTTTTTTCTTCACTTAGGAGACAATTGGCAATGTTTCAATGTTTTGGTTTTTTTTTTTTGTTTGCCTTCCTCTGGATCAATTAACAGTTAATCCAGAAAGTCTTTTTTTATCCTCAGTTACTATGTAACTATGCAACTAAGAAGCCAAACCATCAATTTTATAGCCATGTCTAATTTAATTTAGCAAATTATGTTTCTTCCTCCCCCATACGATACTATCAATCTTATGCCATTCACAAGGGGTGGGCAAGTTCGGCCCTGGAGAGCCCCATACAGGCCAGGAATTGAGGATATCCTTTCGGGTGTACAGGTGAATCAATCTGGATGACTGAAGAAGCGATAGTCTTCCCTGTACACAGGAGGGATATCCTCAAATCCTGGTGTGTGTTGGGCTCTCCAGGACCAAACTTGCCTACCCCTGCCATACACCACTTCCCTACTTCATCTAATATTCAGAATACATATCAGTTTATCCACATCCAGAATTTCTTGCCTCTCACCCCATCTGGTCATCGTACTTCACTTCTCCCTACAATATATCCACATTTATTTAAATAACCCTTATTACAATTAACTACATCTTTATTTAGCAGATCTGGCTACTCACCTGAATGCCACTGAATATCAATTATGGCACCACTTCCAGTTGTAGCAACATAGGTTATTGTCCTCTGTCCTGTTATTATTATTGTAACGCTCCAACATATTCCTTATAACTATACATGGATGGGATTTGTGATGGGATTATCATAGGATTTTTCAGAAGAGAACTAGCAATTTTGACCCTATATCCTTATAAATATTTTTTCTCGACTGGGAAAGAAAAAGTGCAATACAAAGTCTTTTCAAAGAAGGTTGTTACATTTTATCTAGTTGACTCTATTTTGGGGTCTTGAACTTTTATCTTTCTTCATTTGTAGAGCTCCACAAAATTAACCCTGACTTGTTCCATAGATAAACATGGGTATTCCTGACCAGCAAATCTTCTTTCACATTGGGATTTTTACGATTTGTTACGATTTCGAGGTGATGGTTAATTTAAATTGGTTTGGAAATGTCAGTCTCATTATTTCTGCTTTTGTGTAAAGAATAGTTGACAATTTAATTATTCAGTGTAATCAAATGGCCTTGCAATTTTATTAGTGCTAAAATCATTAATTGATCTTTATTGTGAAATAAATCATACGTACACGAGGGAGATTGAAAGTATCCAATTACGACAATTATTGTGTTTGTTTGTTTGTTTGTTAATCTTTTACATTTCTTTCTTGTTTACATTTACCATTTATAATTAGCCACCTGTTCCTTAATGGATGTGTCTGGAGATTTACATGGAGGATAATCCTGGAATGTTTCAAGATTATTTTGCATCTTTTCAGTTTCTTGGGAAATAGTAGTCAGCCAAGAATCTATACTGTATTTAATTAGATGTTTGACTAATTTAAATGAGCGTTCCCGACCACTCAGCAAGAAAATCATTATTTGTGAAACTAATATAGAATATTCCCATAATCTAACAGCTCTGCATTTTTTTTTCTTTTAATATATTTTTCTATTATCATCATATTCAGATTTCAAATTTAATCTTTCTAAATTGCGAAATATTGATTTAATTGTGATTGATATATATAAATAAATGCTACTGTATTAACGTACTATTTCTGGTTATTCCCAAATAGGATTGTATCCTATTATTTGTTGATATTAATCTTAGCTTTAGGCTAAGTTCACTGGTGGAGTAAAGATAAAGATACGGAAGAAATGGTAAAAACAAAGTAGGGTTAAATGTAGGTTTGTGGTTGCATCACAGGAGACAGACACAAGAATTAGCCAGAAACAAGTTATTTTGGATGAGAAATAGAAATGATCCAGGGTGTAGCATATAGGATGTAAGAGATAATACAAATAAAATAAAGACTCACTTTCTTGTTTGGGTTCCCTATTGGTAGCAGACCACTTTCACTTTAAGTGTCCGTTTTAGAAGAGGCAGAAAAGACAGAAGGAGCAGATAGTGATACCTGTTGGTTGGAGGTAAGGATCACATTAATTCTTACAAGGCCAGACAGATGTGTAAATTAAGTACAGGAGGATATGTTAAAGCAATTCGACTTCATATAAATATGGGGAGAAATTTTGGACCTAAAACATGATTTCTCCAAAGTATAGTACAAAAAGTCACTGTGAATTGGCTTTGTCATCTACCCCAATGATTGGATGTATCAGTCTAATGGGAAACCAAAATCTCACCAGGAATGTGTTGACTTATAGGCTTCAAAATTAAGTCAGTCTGTTTGAGATTCGACCACTGCTTATGGATTGAAATAGCAATATATTAATATAATTACAAACCAGTACAAATTGTGCTTTGGTTGATGTGGAACATGTAGGGTTTGTGCGTCTGTATATGTTTATGCTTCATAATGGCACATAAAATACTTTGCATCTGGAAGGAATGCCAGGGTATTAAACTGTATATATAGGGATTTCTTTGGAACAGAGCCATTTTAGCCATCCAATATTATCCTTCATTTCGGCAAGGTAGAGGTGGGAGTTTTACATTAGGGATTATGCAAAATAGTAAACTATTGTAATGATAAGGGTAGTATAGTTTAGTAAAGGGATATTCTTAGAGTAGGTTAGAATAAAAAATATTACACATTGTCTAGGACACTAATAATCACATTTGTTTTCAACTAATACACATGCTTTCTTATTATTAAATGATGTATCTCATGGTGAATATTTCATCTTTAGAAGTTCAGTGTCTCATGTAGGGTGTTTAAAATTGGTCAAAGATCAGGATATGGAAGAGTAAAATGAATTGCGATGACAAGCAGAAGGAAAGGACAGGCTGAGTTCTTGCATAGTCATCTATATATCCAAAGATCAGAGCAGGCAGCAAGCAATAGTCAAAAAACAAGCAGAGGTTAAAGTTAACTTTCAAATTATCATTTTTTAGAAGGCGTATGTACATGTTATTACCGAACACCAGAGAGTTAGCCTCCTCTTTCAAGTGATCTAATTGAAAGTGGAATATTTGTGTTACTTGGTGATCATGAGCTCATCCCTCACAATATCAGACAATACCACGTTAATTTATGAGATGGTGATATTTGCTATTAAACAGAAGTAACATTTTTGTAAGGTCTATGTTCCCTATTAAAAACAACTTTTGTTTCTGAAATCTCCTAATAAAGAAAATATTGAGGGAAATATACCGTATTGGTCCGAATATAAGCCGCACCCGCATATAAGCCGCACCCGTAAAGTTCAAGGGGAAAAAATAGAAAAAAGATAGTACTCAAATATAAGCCGCACCCATAAAATTGGAGAGAAAAAGACTCTCAAAGTGATCAGCCATTGCAAGAAATAGGCTTTCTAATTAGCACTGTAGCTTTTTTTGCAGGTTACACAGTTTACAGGATGTTAGAATCACTAAAACCGTAAATCGCTATTCAATACCGCAGTCTAAAGCACGAAAATCGGCACCCTTAACTCACAATAGCGAAAATCGGCAGTAATTTTGCATTATCAAATAGAAGTTGCACGCGTTACAGGCAAAGTTCGCAAATCGGCAATGATTTTTTGACGGTCGCGAATATAAGCAGCACCCGTAACTCACAAGCTCAGAAATCGGAAAAAGGTGCGGCTTATATTCGGACCAATACAGTATTAGATCAAAATAACATTTAAACATTTTTTTTCTTAAACCTGTAAAGAAGAATAAATACATTTTAATAAAAGAGTTACTTATGAATAGATTTTGAATAGGATACATAGTCCTAATTGAGCCAAAATAATGATTAAATAATAATATACTTTGTCATAGGAGAGAATGCTTGCTAATGAAGATAATGAAGGGCTAGCATTCATGTGCACAGATATATTGTTAAAACGTATATATTGCCATCTTAACAGATAACATTTCATTACAGTAATACCCGTGTTTATTTTATCATTGACACCTTAACCAAACATGACAGCAATGGATGTAGTCATTCTTGTGAGTCACTCCATAGAGCAGATTTCATTACGTGCACCTGTGTCTTGGACGTTCCCTTGAATATTTCCTTTGAAGTTGCCAAAAAACGTCACTGGAAGCCAAATTAATGTCCCAGACAAATCGGCAAAACCATTACATTATCTTTTTAATGAGAGTGTCCTGGTGTATAATCTGTCTAATTATTCACCAATGTATTTTTTAGTAAAATAGTTGGACATTTTAACCTTGTGAAATACTGGGACATTTTTAGATGTTTTTGGTATTTAGAAAGGCAAGTGAGACAAATTTTATGCATTTTTTTTTTTTTACCACGCTGGCATTATCTATTGTAGAACTTGCTCATATAAAACATAAAATTGAGTTTGTGTTGAGTCTGCAGAGGATTTTCGAGTATGTTATACAGCATGTTCACTCCTTTAGTTATTTAAAAGAAAGTCCCCGTGCTTAATGTTTTCAATGTATAAATGTCCTTGGTTGCTTGTCACTGTCAGCCAATGAGTAGTAATAGATTTGTATAAGTGAAAATTTGCAGCCAATGAGATGACATAAGCAGTAGAACCTTTTCTGCATGTTTCAATCAAGTTTAAACATGTTTCCTAACTTATTTTTACATTTGGGTGTTTAAAACATTAAAGCTGTATTCAATTCCGGATTTAAACATGAGGCCCCCCTTGGCAAAGGCTCCTCATACACAGATATGTAATATTACAGTTGTTATCTCTTATATATGTAGGGCTAACATACTCTGTAGTGCTGGTGTACAACAATATATGGGCATGACAATACAAAATTTCACAGATTCATACAAAAGTAGTTGACGACCCTGCCCTTGATCCAACAATCATAAACATTACATTTTTATACAAAGTGCTTGTAAGACTTGTAAGGTTATAGACAAAAGAATTAATGAAACAAAAGGTGAAGGAATTAAAAGGGAGAAATTAGGGCTTTCCAGGTAATGAAAAGGGGGTAGAAGTTTAAGTAGTAATACATTCTGAGGGTGTAACAGTTGTTTAAGATGCAAGTGATAGTGCAGAAACCTGCACTATAAAGTAACGCAAATCATAGGTGGGTGGGTGTGGACCGGGTAGGTGGGAGGGTATGTTAGATTAGTTCAAAGGCAGAAGAGAAGGTGTTGAACTGCATAATGTCAAATTGTTGCAATAAATTCCTTGGGGGAAGCGTCTAATTCATGTGTGTCGCCCCCCTTCAGTCGTCTGGTGAAACCCTTTCCTGGTCATTAGTGACATTCACTCAAATGTTCCTATTGGTCATAACTGCTAGAACATTTGGCATTAAAGTATTATTGGTTAGGGGAACGTGTACTTAATATATACTATTTTCCTTGTAGCCTAGCTTTGCGCTTCATTATGTTTAAAACATAATGTGTAGTTATTATCGAATCCAAACCCAAACAGTGTTAATTGACATTCAATCAGCAACTGGACCACAAGTCAAGCCCTTTTCCTGAAATATAATTTGTTAATTTACTAGACTTCTAATAACTTTTCATTTGTTTGAAAATGTGTTGTGCTTTTTAATTCAGGATGTCCATAACTGGTGATGTGGCGTCTACATTTTCTTTAGCCATTCTAACAATATAAACCACTTGTGCTAAGACCTCAACTGCCAATGAGGTTGCTGTTTTCTCAGCCCAGTAAGATTTAAATCTACAGGAGGGTTGAAGATGCCATGCTGTTAGTCATACTGAGATCTACTGAGCATTTATATATTAATATATTAATTGTTCTGTTATCTTTTCTAGACTTTGAGTTTAGGAGCCGTCTCTTTTGTCTTGCTATGATCTCATTAGGTCTTTCTGTGTCACTGACCTCTAAATTGTTTCGGTTGGGAGTCTTCTAAACTCATTTTGTATATGCAGAAACATTTAAGTTATCTTTTTTTACTGCCTCTCTTTGAGAAATTATAAGATAAAATCTCCATTACATTCTACCGAAATTGGTTTTTGCAAGTTATATACCTTATCTCAAATATAAAAAGCTATCAGCAAAGCGTATATATCTGTCTGACTGGTTTAATGTGTATTTAGACACAATCATAGTCCCCACTAGAGATGAAAGTGTGTCTTCTTGTTATCAGGATCATATTAGTCCAACCCAAAATAGCTTCCAGTCCCCCAGTCTAGCAGATTACACCACCAGATGGCCGCCATCATCATGAAAGTAAGAGCCAGGTGCTTATCTGTCCCATGGTGTCTGCAATGAGATTCCTTCCCTTTTTATTCCTGCAGCAGGTGCATTCAGGCACCACGTAATTAGTCAATAAATCTTTATGATAATGATCCGTACTTTTTCTATAATAAAAGAAAAACACATGCTTATCATTCTTTTCAAATTTTCTTCAAACCAAATTGCCATATTTGGCTGAGACGTCTCTTTCTGGAAACACTGTTAAAAGAAGCGACAATTGCTGTATGTTTAGGAAGGAGTCGAATTCTTGAATTGGCCGTATTTAGGATGTTTAGGCATTTCTTAAACAAACCCTAAAGACAAAAGGAATAATTTTTTTTGTAAGAATAATTTTTGTGAGATGTAAATGTGGTATTAGGAGTAATTCTCCAGCTATAGGATCATCAAAGCATTGCCATACTTACATACCGTATTTATCGGCGTATAACACGCACTTTTTCTCCCTGAAAATAGGGGGCAAATGATGTGTGCGTGTTATACGCCGATATTCCCTCCCCCCTCCTCATCCTCAACCCCCTCTCCTCATTCTAAACCCCCTCCACATTCTAACCCCCCCTCCGCATTCTAAACCCCCCCTCCGCATTCTAACCCCCCCCTCCTCAACCTTATCCCCCCCTCCTTAACCTAAACCCCCCTAAATAACTCCCCCTCACTTACCTGCTTCTGCTCCGGCCTCCGCTCCTTGACCCGGCGCGCACGTGACGTCACATGCGCGCCACGTCATTAGCATATACCGGGTGCCGATAAATACGGTAATTAACGGATAATTCTTATATATAAACTTTTATGACAGACGTAACAAATTGTGAATACCTAGCTTATTTCTAGGTACAAGTTCCCTTGGCACAGTTGTTAACATGTTTTGAGGAACATCGCGATCATATGGTATAAAAATAAACTATTTTGAAGAATTTTCCTGAAAAATAGGGAACATTGTTTCAGAATGTAAACTAAATAATACAACCTCCAATTACGCTGCTGTGGAATCTACCACTTTGTTTCCAGCGTCCTACTTCCTGACGTGGGAGGAGACTTTGAATACAGAGAGGAAGCTCTATTTGCACTAGATTTTCTCATTGGTGCTAATGTAAAGCTCATTGGTGAAATTTCCAGAAATGGTGGTCTGTAAAGAATAATGTCATGTAGAAGTGAAAAATGTAAAGGTTGTTATTATTTTTTGACTTTCATTAACCTGCCTTTTAATAGAAATGGTCTTTCTGTTATTATAACTACTGGATCAACTCTAACTTCTGAGCAAGTGAGTCAAAACTTAAAACATCATTTTTTTTGTAACTGGAAATATATGTCTTAATCGATCCAATATGCTTTTCAACAGTTGCTTATCCTCAAAGCCTCCAAAATATATAGGATGTCGCATTCTTAGTAAACATTTGAATATGCAATATGGAACAGAGATAAGCAATATATATATATTCAAGAACCAAAAAAGGATCTTGATTTCTGGAAATCAATGCTTTGGGTCATTAATAATGGCAAGGCATCACCTATGCATAGGAAGGAATTAGTGAAGTTCTGAAATAAGGTCGCCACTCCAGAACTAATGTGTGACTAAATCCCTAGTATAG
Source organism: Discoglossus pictus (assembly GCA_027410445.1). Classification (NCBI taxonomy): domain Eukaryota; kingdom Metazoa; phylum Chordata; class Amphibia; order Anura; family Alytidae; genus Discoglossus; species Discoglossus pictus. The sequence goes on along the minus strand of CM050165.1, from coordinate 21,778,086 downwards.
AATTAGCATATTCCACAAGAAGTTTGCTTGTGATTGCAAATGTATATAACTGAATTGTCACAGAAGATAATTGTTGGGTTTAAGCTGCTCTGTGGTCAGGTTCCCCTAGTCCTTATGCTAACTAGTCACACTATAACATATGGAGATGAGCACATGATCCTCGTTTGGTTTCAGAGTCTGGTTACATGGCTACAGACTCTCACTTTAATATAGAAGCAATTAATTCGGAGGTGCAAGTACAAAATATTTCCCTATTTTCCCCGCTGTGACTACATCTTTAATTATTGAGGTATTATCAAATTAAATAACCTACTATAGTCAATATGTTCTTAATGTGTAATTATATATTTAATGACTTGTAAGAGTATTAAGTATCCTATTGTCAACGAATGGAGGACACTAGGGTGGAGGGGAGCAAAAGGAGAGAATGACTTTAGAGTGAGGTACAAAGACGGACCAATGTTAGCGACCAAGGAGAATCCTGGAGGGTACAGAACCAGTGGGTCGGGAGAATCTAAATCCAAGAATCAGGTTTCAGAAGGTAAGATTCATCAAAAACAAGCCAAGAACCAGGGTGTCCGAGAGGAGAGAGGCCAGACAAAGTCACAACATCAATACTGAGTTGGCCACTTCTGCCAGTGACATATAGAAGGCACCAGATACAGAGAGCAATAGGTGAATTTAGAGTGGCCAGGAACATCTCTAGGATCATGGCGTCTATATTCATCTTTATTTATTCTCTTTTTATCAACTCAAATAGAACCAAGACATTATTGTCCTTGTTTATTAAATGCTGTTGACTATGAAAACTTTGTGATTTATAAGTTTCATTTTAATTATTTGATATTAATTATCCTGCACCTTCATCAAAACAAATGTGATGTTTAAAATGGCAACGAAACGCTACAGTAAGAAATGTCTGTTGTAATGTAACACAAGTCTTATATATATGAATAGTGGGGTAGCCATGAGTGTCCGGTAATCTAGTAATAAGTAAGCAGGCATATGCTTAAAGGAAGCCATGTTTAAAATGGTAATGGATTGCAAGATAGAAGCCTTTGTGGGCACATTTGCATGCCCGTGCCAAATTTCCCAGAATGCAGTGTAATAATAGTTTTCTCTGAATTCTGGGCATGAAACAAGTTTTTTAACTTATTTATTTACTGTACTACTGTACGATTGAAGCCTTCTATTGCTCTTTTGCCCACCAGAAATTATAAATATACTCAAGTATAAGCCGACCCGAGTATAAGCCAAGGCACCTATTTTACCACAAAATACTGGGAAAACTTAGTGACTCGAGTATAAGCCGAGTGTGAGAAATGTGCTGCCCCCTGTGTCTCGCTTGTTCCCCCTGTGTCCCCCTCTTTTGTGTCCTCTGTGCTCCTTTCTTATGTCCCCCGTCTCCCTCCCCTGTGTCTCTCCCTCCCCTGTGTCTCTTTCCCTCCCTCTCCCTTGTGTCTCTTCCCCTCCCCCTCCCTTGTTATCAGACATGTGTTCCAGACTAATTGCCAGAATAGGGACTACTGGTTTTATTAGACCCCAGCTCCACCCCTAACCCAGCTCACGGCAAGATCAAAAGCTGTCTTATTGGTCATATTTCATGCGTCTTCTCCGCACCATCTATCACAAGTAAGGCCAGTAGATGGAAAGAGAGAATAAGGCTGATGGGGATAGTAAATCATTTACTGGTCACTTAATTTAAGTATTATGTCATGGATACCACTGTCAAAGGGTATACAGGCTAAAGGAGTATGATGCATTTATTTTTTAAATGTCAAAGCAGATATGCATACCATTACCCAAATGTATAGCCAGTTTTTGCATTTTTGTCAAAATCTCAAACAAGACCACTTTAGTAGTAAATGCATATTACCTTAGTGGTACCCGAGTACATCCGTTTGGTTGCTGAGGTATTGCATTCAAAACAAGGAAACCTCCAATAAACTAATTGCCAGTAAAAATACCTCTTACATACTCACAATACTTTGCCATGCACAAAGTTCCTTTCCACACCTCGCCAGCTGGATAAGACAGAATAATCTTGGTAGCCTTTCATCAGATCAGACAGCCACAAACAGAGCATGGAAATCCCAGCATCCAGGAAAAGAACAGAGTTCCACCCCCTATGTCATAAGCCGAAAATATATTTATTGAACACGGTACAGCATATTTATAGGTAAAATTGCAATGGTAATTAAACACAGTAATTTAAATACTGGTGCCATTAAACAATATTACTTTGTAACATAATTAAGATCACTACATCAGAAGGCCAAGTCAACCAACTTACTCAGAGCTGCCTTCAATGATAAATTGTCCTATTTGAAGCATTGTCAGCTCCACAAAGGACCTCTTAGATCTGCCTTTGCGAACAATAATTTGATTACACCTCTATAAACCGATCACACAGTATACCTTGAATTATGTAAATCAATATAGTTCAACATGTTTATAGTCACCACTGTAAGCTGTTACATGCAGGTATAATGCTGCCTGTACCACAATATAGTAAAACAACCACTTCTATAGTAAAGTGACCCAGAACTGAACATAGTATCACCAGTACAGTGAATCCCTTAGCCTAGAGGCCCAGTGTAAAGATAATGCTCCTCATAGCCTGATTGGCCCATGGTGGTTTGTGACATCATTCACAAAAACCCTCACTATTGTTTGGAAAATATATTGTGTTTCTATTCACTTCTTCCATGTAGTCGGCTGTCCTGCTCCTTTAAAAGTTGAGTTACCACAACAGTAATTTTAGGAGAGTGATCACTGATAACTTTCACATTTGTCATTCTGCAATATATCTATAAATCAAATACATTCAACAAAACACCTCCATTAATCACTGCATCATTTATAAAGGACGGATGCTCCATACTCAGTCAATGTCTTCATTCACAGATTAAACATTCCCATGAAATATGAGTATGAAGGTGAGGATATTGAGGGCAACAATTTATTTTCATTTACTAGAGGAACATACTGCATCTTAATAAGGTTCTGCTTCTGTTGGACCCTATCCAACTTTATGACCTCAGCTTAGACACTTACAAAAGTTAAGTTATGTTGGAGGCCACAACATTGTTATAGTTACATTTTAAAATAGAACACTATAGGATTAATATTAATATAAAATCCCATATAAATAAATAGTATCTTCCTATTATGCAATATTCCATAGTGTGCTATTTTATATTACTTGTAGTTTATGGTGGGTATAGTGCCTTGTACCTATAAAGTAATTACTATTATATTTATATTACTTAATGCTTTCAGATCACAAGTATCCCCTTGAGATATAACTTTATGATATTGTTACTGAATGTTTAATCTATCCATATAGATTATATATGAAAGGGATATGGACTTTACTAGGTATATAAATCCCTGTGTATCTATTTACTTTTATGTACTTTATTTTCTTAAGTGCTTGTATGGATCTGCCTCTGCAGCATATGCAGATACAGGTTGTGCAGTGCAGTGTCCTGACCTATCAAGACTGTATGTTGCAAAATTATCCTGAGAGATGGCGACTGATTGGTTAGTATGAGACACAGCACAGCAAGTACAGCAGAGTCTGTGTCTTTGTGAGCTGCAGAGGGCGTACTCAAGTAGGTAATATTTATTTGCTTTTTTGGCAATAAAAAAGAGCTTATAAGCACTTTTAATAAAATGAAGTACATAAAAATAAAAAGATACACAGGCATATTATATATACAGTACCTAGAAAAATCCAGAAATCTTCTACATCCCTTTCAGTCCTCCTTTTGACAGACGCTAAGTTGGGTATGTCAGGAAATTGCATCAGCTGAGAGTCCTATCCTCTTATGGCAGCGCAGCACAAGGCAGCAGCAGTGGCAGTGAGCATCCGCTAGATGGCGCTGCCGATATTCTGGTGCCATATCATAGAGTCAAGGCTTAGGTAAACTGTTAGGGTTAGTTCAAGGGTTAGGCTAAAATTATATGCTTAGAACTTTTCTCACATAGTGGCAGCTCTGCAAAATATTGGCAGCGCCATCTAGCAGTTGGAGGCCGCACTGCAGAGAAGGACCTGTCCCGACACCATAACAGGATAGATCCCAGCTGAGTAATAGAGCTCTATGGACAAATACATGACACCCTCTTGATTGGGTGCAACTGACACTCCCAAATCAGGATTGGTCAGAAGGTGGTATTGATAATGCTCAGAAGCTGTATATTTTCATAATATTTTTCATATGCCTTTAAGGTAATAAATGATTACAATAAATGAGAATGTTCATTTAGAAATGACTCAGTTTGAACTTATTATGGTGCCTGCACCTATCTACCTGCTGCTATGAAATAAATGAGTGCCTCTATCTGTATTTGTGCATTCAGGCTGGATCTCTGCATTGAGGCCTCCAAGTCCCTGAATCATTACCTACTGTGAGATGCAAATTATCAGGGGCATCTCTAGGGACCATAGGTTACAATGGAGATGAAATCTGAAAATATACAATCTATTTAGATAACTGAACTCCCTCATCACACAGTCACACTCAGTAACCTCATGAGGTGACTATGCCTGTGTGCCTTTGAGTCTATGTGATGATGTTAAAATGAATAGCAGTAAAAAATACCAAAATATTTGCACTAATAAGTTCATATTTTCATGTTGTTATACTTTGTACTGAATACCAAAAATTAAATATATTAATCTACATCATTAAACAGGGCACTGAAATCCAAGTGAACCATGTTAGTATTTTTTTTCCATTTCATATTTCACTGTTTTATAATTGATTTTAGTTAAATGTATATATATATAAGTTTCCTGGGTTTCAAATGTTTGGTAAGAAACAGGCAATGATTGTCAGAAAAAAATATGTGGTTTATAGATAAGTTCAGTGTAATTACAAAGTTATAGACAGAAAGTAAAATCCAGCTTTGCACACCCACCGGGAGCTTACATAACCAAGTACACACAGGAAAGCAGCCAGGTACTGAGTTTGACCTTTCAAAGGAAGTACTTGCTGTGTGATGGAATCACATGGTTGGGTGGGGTCTGAGCTCACAGCTGAATCAGAGCACAAGGATTCAAAGAGAGAGACTACATATCCCAGGCTGCTTTGCAACACAGGAACCCCAGAGAATGATACAAATAACGTAACCGCTGCTTTCTCCTGATTGGCAAATACGAATTATGAATTTTCTACTAATCTTAGCAAGCATTTTTAGAGGTGTCAACTAACAAAAGCCTCAGGGCAAGTTTGTAAATGTTTATTTTGGTATTTTTTCATGCAAAAAATGTTTGCATGTACTACTGATTCTCCTCTATCAGATACTGTCCTAATCCAGGGAACTTAGATATGCCTTTAATCTTCAAACATTTCTAGATAAGAGCTGTATATACACTCAGCAGGTTCTCTAATGAACTAGAATCACTAACACCCTCAAATGGCAATTCACTTTGTTTGTTAGAATTAAAACATCATTGTATTTTTTTGTATCCTTTAAACATTCTGACCTAAAAGGCATTGTTCCAGAGAAGGGAGCATATAGCATTTATGGTCCTTTCAGGACTTGCGAAAATTTCCCTATAAGCTCAATACATTGTGCAGTGTATCTGATTGCTGTTTAGCTGTAAATGCTTAGGGCCTCATTCTATTATCGGCCGTAGGCGCTGCGGGGCCGCAAGGACCGGCCGCAAGCTATTTGCCTATTCTATTCCCTTCCGGCCGGGGACTCCGGCAGGCTTGCGGCCGGCGCCTTGTTATGCCTTGCGGCCGCACGCACCGAAGGGAAAGCCTTTGATCTTAAACGTCCGCAAGAGTTTCGGCCGTAAGAAAATCCTGGTTGCTATTCAATTGCTCCGGGAACCCTCTCTGCAAGGCTAAAACCGAGACGCAGCTTACTTGCAGCAAAAAGGTCCCGCAGGCACACAATTAAGCACCTTTTAAAGCCATAATAAAGCCATCCTGCACTCTGAGGAGAATATAAAGTGATTGTAGGTGTTAGCAAAAATAGCACAACATTCCCCTACACTCAAATCCGTAAATAATTTTTTTTTAAATTTATGTCACATATCCATGTAAAAAGTCCAGAGGGCTTGGAGCACCTCAGACCCGCCCATGCTGCGGCCGGAAAATAAACAGTTAATGTAATCTCTGATTTGGGCTGATGTGCAAGCTTGAGAGGGGGTTGCTATTAATCCTCATGTCCCCCATTATGATCCCTAGCATTTACAGAGCTGTACAGTGCCGTCTTGAATTTATTTTTGCATTTAAAGATTTCTGAGCTTACGGCCGATTGCAAGATATACGGCCGGCCGTAAGGGGAGATCCTTGCGGGGCCGTATAATTGAATTGCGGACGATTTACGGCCGATAATAGAATGAGGGCCTAACACTGCAGCATCAAAAAATAATTATAAAACAGGTTTCAAAAGGTTCAAACTAAAAACATTTTACACATTTTCTCATTGATTTATACATGAGAGAGATATAAATGTCAGTGTTAAGACGAGAGGATTTTTATTTTCCATTTGAGAGTTTTTCATCGGGTTAAACCCCCATAGCTCCCCATAGCTCTGATCAATTAAGTTGAAACTAATGATAGTAATTATTCCATTTAGCCTGAATCTGTTTCTGTAATTACATTAGAGGTCCAGTGAATGTGGGTTGTGTTATAATTACAAATTACATATTGTTGTGCAATAAATAGCTAATTTAGTTCATTCTTTGACATATTTCTCAGTTATAAAACACCATCCGGTAAATTGTGGGCGAGAGATGTAAATAATATAACAGACATCTTGTGCCATCACAATAGTGAGATGAAGACATTATATAAATGTATTTCATGGCTCATTTATCAGGTGTTTTACATCGATCTTGGCTGCTTTATCACCTCATAAATCACAAGCATATAATGCAGATTGTAAGGGGAGGTGATGGGAGAACTTATACGTAGCAAAAGTATCCAAAAAATATTTTTAATTCAGCACATTCCCATGTATTGTTGTAAGAGGGCGATATTTAATGTAGTTCCATATAAGAAGAATTCCAGATTTGAAGTTAAATACACCATTTTTATTTACTATCAATTAAAAATGATACATATAAAACATATTAAAAACTAATATACAAAATAGAGTGAAACACACTACTAATTGCCTTTGAGTGAGTATCCTACAAGAGGGTAAGTGATCAACATATAGAAAATAAGAGGGATTGCAACTCCAAGTAGGGTTAATATTAATTCCAAATGTAAGTATCAAATACAGAGAGCTATATAGCTACAGGTAGATATTTGATAGGGTTCCCTGATGGTCCAGTGGTTAGGAGTCTGTGCTTTACACCACTGTGACCTGGGTTGAATTCCAGTTAGGGTTGCAGTCAGAGTAATGGGAGACCACCTAGGAATACCAGGAGCTCCACTGGAGATGGAACTGGCCACCGACTCCAGTATCTCTGCCATGAATACCAAGTGGATCAGCATGGTGTGTTGCGGTCCATGAGAGTCGGACACAACTAAGCAACTCAAACACATACAGATATTCGATAACTGAAACAACATGTAACTTCACTGACAAATAAGCATTTCATACCTACATGTTACCATGCATCAAACAATACGTTGTAGATTCACTTAATGTCTACAATAAGGCAATAATGTTACTATAGCATTCTCTTATAGTTACCTTGAGTCTATAAAGCACTTCTCCCATGACATTATTTGTCAGTGAGATTATTTCACACACATATTGTGTGCTACAGAACTCAAATAAAGATCTTTCTGCATGTATATCTATGAGACAAATATATTGTAACCTCTACTGATTTCCATAACACATGGGGTACCCATCTAGCATAGAAAGCAATACAATAAAAGGATCTGCACAGTTGTAACATCCCCTCCTATATATCTTAATCATTCCTCCTCAAAATAATGGATCACAAAAAAGGAAAATCAAAAGACAAAACATCAATGTACATCACATGTGCCTCACCCCATGGCATGTGATGTCACACGTGATGCTCATACATTGAAATAGCCTGACGCGTGTTTCACAAGAGCTTCTACGGAGGCAACCAAACATCTCTGAAATGGACTCCTAAATACCCTGGTCAGTACTTAGTTCATATCATTACCAAGACTAATTTACATGTTCCTTATGTACTAGAGAGGTGGGGGAGTTTTGAAAAGTGCGAAAGAAGAATTCTGTTTCAGGATGGAACCAGATTGCATACATAAGCATGAGTTGTTTATAAAAGCTAGAGTAATAAAAGGGAAAAACTGCAAAACTGATATTTTCTTTCATGCCTTTTGGTATAACATTGTTTAGCCAAAAGATCAAATGACTCCCTACTTTAAGAAGGGCCTCCTCCATGTTTCCTCCTCTAATTCTTTGGGTGACCCTGTGCAGAGCCCAGAATTTAAATCACCCCTTGGATTCATGATGGATGAAAAATGGCTAGTCACTTTAGTAAAGGTCTTACCCATAGCAAGATCTTCTCAACTATTTATAATATTACTAAGATGGTCTCCCAATGTCTCAATTTGCAACTGGCCGTGCCCACTGTAGGCATTGACGGCACTGATGCTGCAGCAATAAAGGACACAATCAGAGGCCATACAATTAGTCTGTAAGGCAAGGGTATTTAGTGGGAAGCTTCTCAGTGGAAAATCTCTGTTAGTTAAGTCAATTATTTTTTTAGAGCTGCAGGATTTATTTACGTGGAGGCCCTTTCCATTGATTGAAAAAAGGAACCAACGGTCTTCAAGCAAGATAATAGAGGACAGATTTCTACAATCAACATGGATGTGCCTGCCAACAATTGAGGTCAAAGGCATGGTTGATCATCCTTGAAGGATTGTCCAAGGGAGGATTAGCATAATTTTCCTCCAAAAAAGTGTAATTGTTTTTAGTTTTTGTTAATTCTCTTCTTTATTTTATTTTCAAAAAATGATAATTTTTTTCTGTATTTTTTTTTTCTTTTTTTGTTGTCCACCCCATGGTATTGAGTTAATTCAGCCCTTATGAACCAAAATGGTTATAGAATAGTATACCATAGGGATCTGTAGGCATAATTTTAGGTGCCATGGGGTCCATAGGGATTCCCATACCTACAGGGTAGCATACCATAGAGGTCCATAGGGCTGATTGGACCTGTGAGGGGGAAAGGGTGCCATTTTCATATCAAATTATCTAATAAATCCACTACCTCTTCACTCCTCTCTCACCCACCCCCCTTAAAATATATTTCAGTTCTCAGGAAGTGATCTAACAAAGACAAGATGGAATCCTCTAGTCATAAAGAATCTTCAAAAAGTCTGATTTTCTCAAAAAAAATGTATTGCTTATACAGCTACTAATTTTGTTACATGTTTCACAAACAAGTGCGATTTTTCTTGAACAGAATTTTGGTTCTTTAAAGGAGCCTACTTCAAATACTATTATAGTTTTTATCATTCCTTTTTCACAAATTTAAGTGATGATAAGATAAATAAACATTGTAATTCTTAATCATTTGTAGTTGTGTAACCTCCTCAATGTCAATGTCACTGGCCATAAATCTGAATATGTCAGAGGTTGGTCCTGACATTTTTAAAAGCTGGCATTATACAGGGATAAAAAAAATTAATGCAATTTAACTGTTGCAGCTCATTATTTTCTATACAAAACTGTTTTGTAATTCTTGAAACAAGTTATTTTAAATCTATAAAAGATCAATCCGGAGGATCACATTATATGACAATTGTTCGCGTTTATATTGTATTTCAATTACATTAAGCAATGGAAAAAAACTCTTAATTTACAGACTAATGATTAAACTGACTAAGTCTGCGGTCCATAGAGTTACGGAGAGTCGGACACGACTGAACGACTAAACAACAATGACTAAACTAAACTGTAACAAGTGACATAGTAAGAAAATGCAAAAGCAGGGAAGTTAACACTTATTATTTTATTATTTCTTAACATGGTTGCTCATGGTCCCTAAATGGTGATGTTGCAACTTTTGTCCAAAAATAATAAACCTGTATGGCCTAAAATTTGTGATTATTATTAATGTATTTTTGAGGGAATTAGATGTGTATTTAATACGCCATACAATATGTAATTGTGCGCTCCTTCTTTCTCCTTGTATGATTCTATGATTGGAAATATACAGATATAACCTTTAAAATGGGATAATGTTGTAAAGAAACAGATTGGCATTCAATGAAGCAAAATGATGTTGTGTAGTTAGATGTGTATATTTTCTCCTTGACTGGTAGTGCCTGAATTAATGTCCCTCCAAGCCCCTTGTAAAAAAGTGACATATTGTGCAGAAACAATATGCAAAGAGATGCAAAGCGCGGGCAGGTTATCTACCTGGGAATGTGGCATTAAAGTAACCAGTGCAGATCGGGAAAAACTTCCGATGTGTGCGAAGCTTGTAACAAATGTACAACATTATCAGATTTAGGCATAAATGTATTTTTAGGTATTTTATTTTGGTAGACACCTCTTGTGCCTGCAGACACGCTTGTCTGTCTCCTTTGAGTGAGTGTGTTCTGCTACTTCATAAAATGTTTTCAAGAGTGGAAGGAGGAGCGAGGAATGGACGGGGGGGGGGGGGGGTTGTTGACTGGTGGATTCAGTTAAGACGGCACTTTCCCTCCCTGTCTTGCTTACCAACATGGGCGTAGGATAATTCAACTCTTCTCCGAAGACTGCAAAGCCCCTCAAAACCTTTTTTTTTTTATTCTTTGTTTAAATTCTCAATGCCCATGCCCCGCCAATATAATTAAAACATCTATATATATGGAGGGTTTGACCATGTGGCTAAAGCTCAATATATTGGCCATATCATGAGAAGACAGAGGACTCTGATGCTGGGAAGGATTGAAGGCTAACAGAGAAGGGGGCGGCAGAGGCAGAGATGGATAGAGGAGGATATGGAAGCATGAGCATGAGCTTGAGGGAGCTCAAAGGGGCAGTTAAGGACAGATGTCCAGTCTATAGGGTCACGGACAGTTGGACACGACTGAACAAATGAAAAAAAAACAATGTATTATACATTGTACTAACTACCTATCCTCTCGTATCTTCTCCTACAATTTACGGAAGAGGAAATATCAGATAGCATTTTATTATCAGTACGGGAAGAGTGAAACCAGTACTGGGAAAGCCTGACGATATTGAATAAAGGTGTATGGTGCAGCTTTCCATTATACCCAGTCCTGTAAATCATTGTGAAAAAACTCACAAATTTAAAACACACTTAGAGTTGGGAAAGAGGAGGTTTTTTTTTTGTCTAAATAAACCTATTAACAGAGTATTCCATACATCCCAGAGCAATGAATGGGAAAAAATAATAGTGAGTTAAATAGTGTCAAATATGTTTGAATGGATGATAACTTATCTCTTTGTACTTATCTTTAGTTGAGTTTCTTCATTCCTTGATTGGTGTGGGAGATGTAAGACATTAGGATTGTTAAACACGTGCTATAATAGTTTATTTTAAAGAATGTGTATATTGACCTGCTGCCATATTTAGTTGAAAACGTATTAAACCTACAGTGGCCAATATTAGTTTTTGAAGCCAATGTCTACGTTTGATAAAGGTCTCCATGCCAGATCTGTATTATCTGATGATCTACTTACTATCTACACACTTAACACTGACTGAAATGCAGATTTGAGCATTTACAAGTGATCTCAATCAGCTTGGGTAATGATTACAGAAAGTAGGAGATGAGTAATTACTTCTCAGCTTTTCAGATGATTATAATGCTTATGTTTAGAGACTGGAAGACTTTGAACATAGAGCTAGAATAGCAATGGCCTCAATGGCCTTAAATGACCTATTTATTAAAATAGCTTGACTAATTTTTCATAGAAATTTGAAATATTACATTTTTAGATTAACAATCCCATTAAAATCCTTGTAAATAAAAGTAGACAATCCTTAGTATGAAGAGTCAATTTTGATCTAAATAAGAAAGAATAATATTAATACATACCGTTCCCATAATATCCCTTTAGTGCTGAGCCTATGATAACATGCTTGCAGTCTTTGGCCCCCCATTTATTTCCAAGCTCGTAATTACCTTCACACATCCCGCATGTCTGCGAGTTAGACATTTTTGACTCAAGCCCCCAAGTACATGTTCACAGTCCCAACACTAAAACTATGAACCCCTACGTAGCATTTCAGGGCATGATCATGATCAAGTAAGCAAGTGCGTAAGTTACAATTTAGACAGAGCCAATAGTAAATGAGACCGTCATCATGACATCAGTAAAACATGGAGTTTATACTACAATCAATTAGTGTATAGAAGTCTGATCTGAAATCAGACTCGCAATTCAGAAATGTAGAAATCAATAAAAATCAATAAATCAACGCGTTCCATGATATGTATTATCCCGGGATCGATATAACACGGAAATAAAACTTAAAAGAAATAATTTTGTATTGCAGATTTGCGAGCTTATACTGTTGTGCAATTATTTCAGATGTCTTTCATTGTTTTCTCAGTATTTCTAAGTACAGCAGTGTGTGTTTATTTGCTTTTGCAGTGTTACGAACAGGTGTTGAACCCACAGGAGTTCCTATCTAGTACTAGTATAATTTTTTGATACATTTTCCATTTACGGGTTTGAAAGCAATTGCAGGCTTGTTGGATTGTTGTAATTGAATATGGGTTTTGCGTCTTTAGCACTGGTAACATTTACGGGCTTTAAACTTTAAAGGAGGAGATAGGACGGAGTTACGTTTTTTGACAACCGCAGTGATTTTGAGCCTGTAACTCGCAAGTGGATTGCGAGTAGCTAAAAGAAGCCAATTAAATATCAGTAACATTTACATGCTCCTGTAATTGCGATTTTGACAACTAAATCGGGGCCTTTGTGTGTAAATATCAATTCCAGTGATTTTTTTTTTCTATGAGGTACCATTTCAAGCCGTATTATGAACATCCTCCTTTTATAATATATGCCATTTTGAAATCTAGATTGGGGTGGGAATTTGATAAAATGTTAACATAAAAAAGGTTTTATGGTGCTACAGTTAGTATGATATTAATTAAAGTATAAACTAAGGTCATCTCAATACACATAAAAAAGATTTATTTTTTTAGCGTATTTTCCATGTTTTTTGTTCTTTGAGTATATTTGGGTTTTATACATTTCTAATAGTCTTTTCAGCTTGGAATATAAATTTAAAATAATTAAATATGTATAACATAATGTATTCTATTTAAATTATTATATATTGTGAAGGGTTAAAGGTATCCATTCAGGGCCTCATTCAATTACAATTTGGCCAATTGAATAGGGCTCCAAATAAGCACATAACATATTTTTTAAAGAAGTTTTTAGTTAGCAAGCATCTATCCAAAGGCAAGGTTTTCACTAACCAAAAACTTCTTTAAAAAATATATGCTATGTGCTTATTTAGAGCCCTATTCAATTATCCAAATTGCAACTGAATGAGGGCCACAGTGGTCAAGTTCTGGATATAGCCTGAACTTGTAAACCTTAATCAATCTTAATTCTTTTAATTGGATATGTGTATGTATAAGGGGATGCTGGTTGAGTGGTTAATTAACCTGTAATCAAGTGCCATCTGGAGGCACAAACATGTCAGGGAATGACTTTGTGGCCATCGATTGTTCATTTGTTGTAATGAGAAACTGAAAATAAAGGAATTTTACATGGAATCTGATGGCTGGTGTCTACTGAAGGCAAGTTTTGGGGTTTGAAACTGTAAAATGCAATCCCCAATCAAAAGACCACCACATAATGAAATAAAAATATGTTTGAAAACTTCAGGAAAAAGGAATCTATATATATATATATTTTTTTTTTTTTTTTGAGGCAGGACCCTGGAGGGATCCATTAAAAAATTGGTGACAGTTTTATGTGTGAGAAATGCGTTTACATTTCTGAAGATAGTATTTGCATTCAATGATGCCAAGTGTCTGCTTCTGGGCCACTGAGGGGGAAAGGGTGTGGTGTCAATTTCAATACTATCAAGTTATCATTTATATCTTATCATTTCATTTTGCTATCCCTTATTTTCAGATTTTTTAACCTCTGATTCCTGTGGCTTTGGGATTTAGGAAACATTGCTTCTCGTGGCTTAAACGTGGCTTAGTGTGAAATGTATTATTTGGTTTGCATGACTATGACGTATTAATAGTGGAGCAACTTATTTCTGTGCAGATAATAAGATTACAGATCACACTGTGAATTCCCTTTAAATATTTATTTTGACTGAATTTGAAAAAAACACGTTACTTTACCTTTCATTAAATATTATATATTTTCTAAATCACCGGTAAAGTATGTAAATCAAATGAATGTTGTTAGCTAATTAACATGTGCTCTTTAGAACTGAACAATTATATAGGGGAGTTATAATTAGGAATCTATAGAATGAATCTATCACCTCTCCTTTCTTCTGCAAATTCCACTTCCAATACAATCAAACATCCTACTGGACGTTTCCATTCTATGCAATGGAGAGTCCATGTATCAAATGTATTTTAGCTGTGCCAGAATGTAGCCCCCTTTGCCACACTTGAGGGGCCTCCTCCTACAGCTCTGGCTCCATTTCCCCCCATATTTATTTTTGTTTCGGCAGCCAGTGTCCCGTGGCAACAGGGCCAGGGACCTCCTTATCAACCTGCTCCTGGCCTTAGCCAAGCTGGCTATTTATAAGTCCTGGAAGCAGTGTTTGGCTGGAGGGGTCCCTCTGTCATGCAAGGCCATGTTCCTGGCGCTGGTGCGCCCCACCTGGCTTTGTCCACTGGGAGAATGAATGAGTTTACCTCCCAGTGGGCTGTAGATGGTGCCCTCTGCTCGGTATTCCACCCGCCTCCCATCTGGATTCTTTTAAACTCAACCTCTTTTTTAATTTTTTGTTTATTTTACAGATCGCTTTTCATTACCCTACCACCAGGTGGGGGTACTAACCAGTATCTTCTGATTGGCTCTATAAAAGGCCAATCAGTGTAACTCTGGTAAATACACTGTCAGTGTATCATAAAGTATTTATTTTAGTTGTGCCAGACTGCCGCCCCCCTTGTCACTCTTGAGGTGCCTCCTCCAGCAGCTCTGGTTGCAATTCTCCCCTTATTTATTTTCCTTTGGGCACCTAGTGTCCCGGGGCAACAGAGCCAGGGACCACCTCTTCAATCTGCTCCCGGCATTAGCCAAGCTGACTATTTATAAGTCTGGGAAGCAGTGTTTGGCTGAGGAGGTTCCACTTTTATGCAAAGCCATGTTCCGGGCACTGGGGCGCTCCCGTATCTGGGCAGAGTAACATCTGGCTTTCTCCACTGGGAGGATGTGTGAGTTTACCTCCCAGTGGTTTATGCATGGTGTACTCTGCTTGGTTTCTTTTCACCTCACACTCCTTATTTGATTTTTATTTATTTCACAGTTTACTTCTCATTTAAGGGTTGATATTTTTCCTCCCCACCACCAGATGGGGATGTGACCAACTTCAGATTGACCCCCAAAAAGGCCAATCTAGGTCAAGCTCTGCTTGATACACTGTTTCCTACTTGTACTTCACTTGATTTAATACATTCTAAGTCCCTTTGCTTTTCTTTTGTAGTCATTTAAAAAAAAAAATTCAACAATACAAAGTGAAAAACAATAAAAGACATCAACAATGCAAAATATATTTTTTTACATTCGTGACAAACATTAAAAGACATCAACAATACAAAATATTTTTTTTTTAAATGTATGCATTTATCAAACTACCAATTCAATAGATTCTCAGCCCAGTATTTACCATTTGACAAAGTAGGCAAGTGCCTAGGGGCGCCTGTCTGCAGGAAGTGCAATGATTTCCACTTAAAATAATGTTAAACAAGACTTAGCATTGCTACTGTACCTTACACATAGCTCCTTGCATGAACTGCTAAAGCTTAGGATGAAAATAACATTGCTAATTTTTGATTTACTCATATGTGCTACTTATGAAGTCACTTCATGTCTTCCTTACAAGGTATGCTGGGAGTTATAACTTGAACTAATTACAAAACAACAGCTCCGCCACAATTCTGCCTGCATGGCTCTCAGGGCAGTGTTTTATGGAGTTCACATTTGCCAAGTGAGATAGAGACATCCAGTAAGGTGATTACAACTCAGCCAGTGCAGGAAAAGATGAATTGAACAACAGAGCCTGTGAATAGTGAGATATTCCACTACTGTTCAACATGCATATTTATAATTATTTCTGTCCTTTTTCCAACTTTTTGTGTCCTGTTTGTCTTATTATACTAAGATTAGAAGCATGTAAGCTTCATACTCATGCTCCCTTCATCTTACCTCTCACCCTAGTAAATACAGACAATCAATTTACCTCCAGGAAGAGAGGGGGTTCAATATTATAGAAAGCTTATACATGTGCTTTCTATGCAATTAAGAGACAGTATGCCAAACAGAATAAGAATTGAACATATTAATATTTTTATTCTACTTGACTCCATTTGCAGGTCTGGTAAAGCACTTCATCTCCTCTTTTTCGGGCACACTTGCATGTCCCTGCCCAGGTTCCCAGAATGCAGTGCAATAACTGTATTTCTTGGAATTGTGATCAGGAAATAAGTCTTTTAAATCATTTTAGACATACAAATGTGAACACAAATGTACTATATATATATATATATATATATATATATATATATATATATATATATATATATATATATATATATATATATATATACAGTGGATATAAAAAGTCTACACACCCTTGTTAAAATGTTAGGTTTCTGTGCTGTAGAAAAATGAGACAAAGATAAATCATTTCAGAACTTTTTCCACCTTTAATGTGACCTATAAACTGTACAACTCAATTGATAAACAAACTGAAATATTTTAGGTAGAGGGAAGAAAAAAATATAAAAATAAAATAATATGGTTGCATAAGTATGCACACCCTTAAACTAATACTAAGCACCTTTTGATTTTATTACAGCACTCAGTCTTTTTGGGTATGAGTCTATCAGCATGGCACATTTTGACTTGGCAAGATTTGCCCACTCTTCTTTGCAAAAACACTCCAAATCTTTCAGATTGCGAGGGCATCTCCTGTGCACAGCCTTCTTCAGATCACCTCACAGATTTTCAATCAGATTCAGGTCTGGGCTCTGGCTGGGCCATTCCAAAACTTTAATCTTCATCTGGTGAAGCCATTCCTGTGTTGATTTGGATGTATGCTTTGGGTCGTTGTCATGCTGAAAGATGAAGTTCCTCTTCATGTTCAGCTTTCTAGAAGAAGCCTGAAGGTTTTGTGCCAATATTGACTGGTATTTGGAACTGTTCATAATTCCCTCTATCTTAACTAAGGCTCCAGTTCCAGCTCAAGAAAAACAGCCCCAAAGCACAATGCTGCCACCACCATGCTTCACTGTGGGTATGGTGTTCTTTTGGTGATGTACAGTGTTGTTTTTGCGCCAAACATATCTTTTGGAATTATGGCCAAAAAGTTCAACCTTGGTTTCATCAGACCATAACACCTTTTCCCACATGCTTTTGGGAGACTTCAGACGTGTTTTTGCAAAATGTAGCCTGGCTTGGATGTTTTTCTTTGTAAGAAAAGGCTTTTGTCTTGCCACTCTACCCCATAGCCCAGACATATGAAGAATACGGGAGATTGTTGTCACATGTACCACACAGCCAGTACTTGCCAGATATATCCTGCAGCTCCTTTAATGTTGCTGTAGGCCTCTTGGTAGCCTCCCAGAACAGTTTTCGTCTCGTCTTTTAATCAATTTTGGGGGGAGCTCCAGTTCTTGGTAATGTCACTGTTGTGCCATATTTTCTCCACTTGATTATGACTGTCTTCACTGTGTTCCATGGTATATCTAATGCCTTAGAAATTATTTTGTACCATTCTCCTGACGGATACCTTTAAACAATGAGATCCCTCTGATGCTTTGGAAGCTCTCTGTGGATCATGGCTTTTGCTGTGGGATGCGACTAAGAAAATTTCAGGAAAGACCAACTAGAGCAGCTGAACTTTATTTGGGGTTAATCAGAGGCACTTTAAATGATGGCAGGTGTATGCTGACTCCTATTTAACATGATTTGGAATGTGATTGCTTAATTCTGAACACAGCTACATCACAGTTATAGGAGGGTGTGCAGACTTACGCAACCACATTATTTATTTATTTTTTTTCTTCCCTCCACCTAAAAGGTTTCAGTTTGTTTTTCAATTGAGTTGTACAGTTTATAGGTCACATTAAAGGTGGAAAAAGTTCTGAAATGATTTATCTTTGTCTCATTTTTTTACAGCACAGAAACCTGACATTTTAACAGGGGTGTGTAGACTTTTTATATCCACTGTATATATATATATATATATATATATATATATATATATATATATACACATATTGTATATATATATATATATATATATATATATATTCATTCCCTGCTCAGCTCTATACACACCAATGCACATACCCCCATCATTTACGTAGGAGCCTTGGTAGCAAAGGAGGACATGTAGTACTTTATCAGAGCTGCAAATGGACTCACATGGAAAATAAATTAAATAATATGTTTTAGTTTAAAAAACAAACAAACAAGGCTTTGCCCTTTTTTGCCAAGTGGTTTTCAACTGACAAGATGACATCCTTTGAGGTTAGAATTACAAAGATTCCACCTTAAAGAAAGAAAAGGGTTCTTCACAGTAAGGGTGGTTAATCTGTGGAATTTTCTACCAATGGAGGTGGTGACAGCGGATTTGATAGATAACTTTAAAAAGGGATTATATATATTTTTAATAAAAAGGGCATTCAGAGTTATCTTGGATTATTAGAGAGGGAGTATTGATCCAGGGAGGAATCGGTTTGCCAGTATCTGGGGTCAGGAAGGAATTTTATTTTTTTTCACTGGTTTTTTTTCTGTTTGCTTCCTCTGGATCAATTAACAACTAATCCACATATTACAAAGGTCAATGTAGATCTAAAAAGGTTGAACTCCATGAACTAAAATCTGTTTTCAACCTCACTTACTATGTAACTATATAATATGCTCAGTTTTCATTCTTTGGTATACTGTCTACATGCTTCAAAAAAGAAAACGTTCATAGAATGGTCCTTTACATTTTTTACAAGTAAATTATCCAAAATTTTGAATCCAAAAATGTAATAAAATTGTTTTTCTTTTTGTAGTTCATTATAATGTTTTGCTGCCAAGAATCAGCCCTGGATATAACCCAGCAAAGTGGGATCTGGTACCGCTATCTCTCATATGCACGGGCGCATTAGCCAAATCTTCCTTAATCTCTTCAAAAGCAAATAATTGCAAACTCTCCTGGATCTTAAACTCTAAAGAGGTTTATATGGATTCTCAGCGGGGGGATGCAGATTATGTGAGTACCCTGTTATAGAATAAGAGGTTAAACAAGTCTCTTATATCCATGATAGTGTGAGATCCTCAATGACCCAGCCTAAGTGCAGATGGAAGTTTCTTGGATACAATAAGGTTTCTTTAATAGGTTTTAGCTTAGTACTTAGTGATATTTTTTTTGTTTTAGAAATTAAAATATATTATGTAAAGATAGCTTACAAAAATCTAACAAGACAAGAAGGTAAATTGAGGGTTTGAGAGGGTGAGATTTATATCCCTGACTCAACTAATTAACCCTCTTGGATAGAGAAGGAGATCCTATGGCCCCTTGGGCGCTCACGAGGTAAAAACCACAAACTTAGAGTCACATTTAATGGAGGTTTCAGGAGATCCGGGGGCCCGTAAGTAAGGTTGCAAGCTATTTTGCTATTTAATTGATGTATTTTTGCAGGCTCAGAACGCCTTTAGAGTTACAGGCTTGAGAAAATGGCGATGGTTAAACTCATAACTTACTGCCTCCAGAAGCCTTTGATCTCTCCCTTTGCCAAGGATAAAATCGCAAATCGCTATTCAACTGCTCAATTTCCCCAAGCCCGCAAATGTTTTCACACCCGAAAACAGCCAATGAAGGAGAAAATCCTACGAGTGCTAGAGAGGACCCGCAAGGGGGTTAAACACCTGTTCGTAGCACTGTAAATGCAAATAACAAATCAATACTGCACTGTAAATAACGGGGAAAGTGATAATAGACATTAGAATTAATTGCACAACAGTCTCAAGCTCACAAATGGCAGGAAATTAAATGTTTTTTTATGTTTCATTTTAGGGTTAAATCAATCTTGGGTATCAATGAGTTAATACATATCAGGCCACCCACATGGACTAGAACGGTATTGATATGGTATTGATATTCATTTTCATAATTCTGTATTTTGCGGGTTTGCGAGTCTGATCGCATATCGGACCCCCAAACCTTATTGATTGACATGTAATCTCCATGTTTTACTGTCATAATAATGACAGTCTCTTTTTATATTGGCTGATTTGAAATGGGCGGTTACGGGCTTGCTTAACGGATCATGTTCCCGCCCTGAAGTGCTCAGAACCAGTGCATGGTTTACGATTTTGGCTTGAGGCCCGTAACTTGCAGGCTTGGGCAATTGGACCAACGGGAGCCCGCAACTCACCCGCAGACAGTCGGCTCTCTGCTCGAGTTGTGGGCTCCGAATTGAATATGGCCCTATATCTCTCTTAGGTAAGTTTGAATGAGTGAGGGGAATGAGTACACTGGAGAAGAGGAAAAAAACATTTTATTATTAACTTTTTTTATTTGATTATTGCTCTTACCTTGTTTCTTTATTTTCTTTATGCTCTTCCTTTTTCTCTACTTTCACTACTTTTTCTTTATACACCTTATATCAAACTACTATTCACCTTGGTTGAATTTGTAAACTATCACAATACACTTTAATAGAGAA
This sequence comes from Discoglossus pictus, assembly GCA_027410445.1. NCBI lineage: Eukaryota > Metazoa > Chordata > Amphibia > Anura > Alytidae > Discoglossus > Discoglossus pictus. The sequence goes on along the minus strand of CM050165.1, from coordinate 21,757,261 downwards.
AAAAAAAATAGAAGATATATATTACATAATATTATAAAATAATATTTTTGGTCTAAATATTTTGTTAGAGAATTTTTTGTTGCTTTTTCGCTTTATTTTATCATTATATACTTTTGTATATTTCTTGTTACAATTACAAAATATGTTGTAAACCATGATACTTATTTTCTTCTAATAAAATTGAAAGTGTAAAAAAAATATTATGTTATTGAAACAGTTTGGGAGGAAGTGTCCAAATGCAGCCTTTCCCCGAGGTGAGTTTCAAACGATCCCTCACCTCCTGGAAAGGTTTTTTTCCAGCGTTGCTAGTTTACCATAGTGCGGGGCCTACTATATTCTAGCAATGATATCTAAACATAACCTTATACTCATTGCATTAAAATGCATATCATTGGTGTTCTGGGTATCTGCAGACTCCCCGGAATAATTACACTAATTGAATGCAAGTTCTCTAATTCATCTCATAAAATGCTTGGACTGAACACAATGCATGCAGACCCACAGAGAGTAATTAGCAAAATTAGCCATCATAACACTGTAGGAATAAATAACAGTAGATAGATGGATAGATAGATAGTTAGATAGATGGATAGATGGATAGATATATAGATAGATAGAGTGATGGATGGATGGATAGATAGATAGATAGATAGATAGATAGATAGATAGATAGATAGATAGATAGATAGATAGAGTGATAGATAGATATATAGACAGACAGACAGACAGACAGATAGATAGATAGACACATAGATAGATAGACACATAGATAGATAGATAGATAGATAGATAGATAGATAGATAGATAGATAGATAGATAGATAGATAGATAGATAGATACATAGATACATAGATACATAGATAGATACATAGATACATAGATAGATAGGTAGATGAACCATGCACAGTAAATTGCTTCTGTGGCATTTTAGAATATGTTGGTAATTATCAGTCATAAAGTTTCTATTAAATTCTCACCTATAAAATGGAAATTAAGTTGCTGTTTTTATTATAATAGCTTCCGAAACAACAACAATTTTATAACAAGAAAAAAGAATAGAGACATTTGCTTTTATTATACACATAAACATTGCTTTTTATTACACTTGTAGAAATAAAGAATTTTTTTTACATGGGAAATAATCAAATAAATATGAAAAAATGTGAATTATGTGAAAAGATTACATTCAATAACCTGCTACTGTAGATGCAGCCAAGTACAGTTCAACTCAAGGTCTTTTCTTCTTTTATATGTGTATTGTACTTGATTTGTACCTGAACTCCGCTGGAAGCACTTAATATAAAGTAAACTGGGAAAAAATGTGACCTTAAATACATTTATCAAGACATAGAAAAGTTTTTATTTGTATGAAAAATAGGTGTTGCATGGGTTAAATTAGTTTAATAATGTTACAAACTGCTTTTGGGAAAAAAGGTCATGTCCTAGGGGGGAGAGAAAGGGAGGGAGAGAGAAAGTGAGGGGGAGGGAGAGAGAGAGAGAGAAAGGGAGGTGGAGAGAGAAAGGGAGGGGGGGAGAGACAGGGAGGGCGGGAGAGACAGGGAGGGCGGGAGAGACAGGGAGAGAGAAAGGGAGGGGAGAGAGGCAGGGAGAGAGAAAGGGAGGGGGAGAGAGGGAGGGAGAGATAAAGGGAGGTGGTAGAGAGAAAGGGAGGGGGAGAGAGGGAGTGGAGAGAGAGGGAGGGAGGAGGCAGGGAGGGAGAGAGAAAGGGAGGGGGAGGGGGGGAGAGAGAGAGGCAGGGAGGGAGGGAATATGGGAATGGGAGAAAGAGGGAGGGGAGAGAGGGAGACAGATGGAGGGAGAGGGATAGAGAAGAAGAAAGTGAGGAAGTAGGGAGAGAGAAAGGAAGGGGGAGAAAGGGAGCTAGAAAGGGAGGAGGGAGAGAGTGAGGGAGAGATTAAGGGAAGGGGAGAGAGTTAGGGTAAGAGAGATGGAGGGAGAAAGGGGGAAGAGAGACGGGGGAGAGCACACAGAGTGCAGAGAGAGACAGAGAGCACAGAGAGACAGAGTGCGCAGAGAGAGAGAGAGTGTGGGGGCAGAGAGAGAGAGTGCAAAGAGAGAGACACGGCGCACAGAGAGACAGAGAGCTCATGGAGAGAGGGAGAGGGTGCACAGAGACAGCGCAGAGAGAGATGGCACAAACAATTAAACATAACATATATGACACCATGATAGGCAAGTTACTAATATATAATATTTATCATTATTACTGAATATTTACAACGTGTCAATATTTATGCAGAGCTTTTAAGAAGTTAAAATTCAGAGGTTATCCAACTGATATCCAAGGCTGTGTGGGCCCTACTCTTGCAATCTAAAGGGGAAGGGATAGTTGTGTAGAAGGTGGATGGGATACCAATTATAATAAGGTAGAACAGTAGTGTCTGGAGTACATTGGTTTATTTGTGATATGGAACTAGTGTCATGTGCATTTCAAGCATAGATATGAATATATAAAATATACATTCACATGACCCTGTATGCTGCTTTTCCAATGGGCCCCACATCCAATGAAACACTGCATAAGTTATAATTAATAATGTTCTAAATATGTATTATCTTATTATATATATGCATTAAAAAGCTTTTATTTACAACCCATTGATTTCTTGCATGGGAATTGCCTCCATCCCAAAGTTTCGTCAGTCTCTGAAAAGGAGGTATACATTTCTCTTGCTTTTGCTTTATAAAACAGTTTTTTTGGGAGTTGTGAACAAAAGATAATAGAATATAGCTCTGACATCCAGAGTAAAAATACATTCTGCCACATGATAATCTTTGCAAGGAACTGACATTTGACTACACTGAAACATCAAATGTGAATATAATATTCCATACATTATGTTTTATTACTGGGTACTAAGAAACAGTAAGGTATTAATGTGTTAGGCTATGTAGTTCTAACATATAAAAAACTTTCCATTTTGAACCGAAAAATCATAGCGACCTTACTAACTTTTAAAAAAACAAGTGTTTTTACTGCTTAAATCTGTGTTTACAGACTGCCCACAACCTGCTCCATGTCTGCAACCATTCAGGTTGCATGATTGTGTCCCGCATTTTAAGTCAATGGCAAGGTTTTTGTTATACTGCTTATATTTCCAGTTTGAAGTGAACAGACCTTCTAATGAGTTTATTTTTTCTTACTGGCAGAAAATTCAGATTTCTACACTCTTGCCTCTCTGGAATTTGAGCTATGCAGAGCAGCTCAAGGGGAGAGGTGGTCTGGGTTATCGCTGAATACAGTAATTCCAAGAAACAAAAGTGAAACCCTTACCAAATCTATCTGTGCAGGCATGGAATACTGGTACTCACCTAAAACAGGAAAGCTATGGGTTAACTGGTCAGTACAGTGTAACTTGAATCCATTGGATACTGTGCTATCAATAATTACTTATGCAACAGCCAGTGGGCAGGACAGACTGTACATTAGCTTAGGTTAAAAACTTACATTGTTTTACCGTTATTAGTGCAATTTAATTTATTTTTATAATTTTAACATATAATCCTATCACACCATGAAGAGCACTTAAAGTGGGTTCATTGGCCCTTAAAACTACGAATGAATCAGTTTGTTACTGTAAATACAACCATGTTTAATTGAAATTATCAAAGTTAAAGCATTTGCTTTTATAAGATTTTAGCATCATTTTTTTTATATCAGGCAATTCAATTTGCATCTGCAATAATAAATAATATTGCATTGGATACAATTACGTAGGAGTTTTCCAAAATGACAGGCACTTTAATTTGCTACAGTTATTATTGTTAGTATTGCTTTGATCATACCTACTTGGGAGATGTATGTATACTGTTGTAAAATGGTTGAATAAGTAATTTAAGAGAGAAATAGATATTATTGTGTTGACAAAGTTAAAAAAAACTGTATATATTACAGCTAAAATAACAACTAACTGCATAGGGGTATAATCCAGACACATATGGCACATACAGAAACAATACGTTAGTAATTGGAGTTCTATTATTACATATCTTAAACGTCTTATTTGATTTAAATTGGACATTTCTAAATATGCTCTGGTTTTTAGTTTTTAATCGTCTTGCTGCATCAGTTTTTCATTGTTATCAAGTAAAGGTAATCTTAGTTTTCATACATTTTGCTAGTATATTGAAACGGACATGACAGGAGTCCTTCCTGTTCAATACATGAGGTGACATTTTCAGTGCAAATCTTGTTAAGTTTAAAACCCACTGCCGTAGGTTTTAATTTTGCAATATAAAAGGTGTAGCTTTTCGGTTATAGTTATATAGATGGATTGCATCTGATAGAGGAAAATCAGTAGTGAATTAAAACATGTTTTTGCATGAAAAAATCCCAAAATAAACAATAATAAACATGTTGGAAAAATATCTTCAGTTTTCTGGCAGTTAATTTTGCCTCAAGGGATGCCCATGAAAATCCAAGCAAAATTAGCAAAAAATTTAGAATTTGTTCTGGCCAATCAGAGGCAGCTACAACATCGTAACAGCATGTACATTCAGTTTCTGTCACAAAGCATCATGGGATTTGAAGTATTTTGTACCCAACGCACACTTCTCCCTCTTCCCTTCAATGATGCAGATCAGGTAGTGCTGCTCTGATCTATGCACTGTGCTGTTACTGGCTGGAAGGTTAGTATAAGGTTAAGAATGTACTTGAATGCAGCGTTTCTATTGGTTAGCACCAGATGCCTATGTAGGCACCTCTGGGGGGTGTGGAAACCAGTTTTTTTGTTTTAAATAAATGTGTGTATAATTAATCAATTTAATGTGTGTTTCTGATATACCGTAAGTAGTATGTGTTAAATGAGAAAAAGTTAAAAACAAGGAGACTTCCAAATACCTTTAAACTCTTTGTTTGACAAATTACTATTTGAAATAAACTTATTAGGCCAAGAATAAGGAGGCAAAGAATCAAGAGTACAGAAGCAGTATTTTTATGCATACAAATACACAAATATTAGTAAAATGTTCTCATTCTGCACCAGGAAACACTTCTACCACAAGTAACAGACTAGTAGTTAGGGTCAGAATTTTGAATTAGGAAGGATCCTGGGAAGATGATGGAGATGAGCTACCTGGGGATTTAAATGCAAGAGTTCTAATGTGTTCTTCAAACACATATTTTGTTTTCTTTACCAGAAATATAATTGTATCAATAGCATTAATGACTTATCCAAAACATATTCTGATAGTCTCCAGATGTTAAGGTCTGCTGTGTGCAGATCACATAAAATAAAAACACCAGAGACTGGAAAAATGACTAGAACCAAATGTCAAGCTTGAGTTATCTGAAAAGGAAGCTGAAATAGTCATGCTCCACTTACGCCAAGTAACAATGGAGGACACACAGAGAGAGGTGACCTTCTGAAGTGGTAACATGACACACAGACAGAAGGGACACACAGAGAGAGGTGACCATCTAAAGTGGCAACGTGACCTCCTGGGCAGTCACAGGAACAGTAAATGTAATTAACACAATAACATCACAGAGTGTCGAGTGTCCGTTCTCAGCTCTGTAGAATATTTTCGAGGGTTCTTGGGAAACGTTATAACCCAGACATCAAAAGCAAGCGATGCAATAGGCCATATATGTGAATTGCTTAAAGTAGAATAGTAAGGCTAGCTACTACTTTATTAAGCTTTACAATATATCATTCATCCCTACATTTTCCATGTCCATCCCACCAAAGCACATTAATGTGGCGGAGAGAGCTCATTCGATAACTGTATAAGTGGCTGCACATCTCTCCACTGGAACAGGGTTTTGTTTCTCTGGAACACAAATTTCATAACCTTTGCAATCAGTATATATAACTTAAGAAGGTTAATGCTGTTTGGTGCTAAACTGTTTATATAAACCCAACGGCGACCATAGAACTTGTTGAGTTGTTGGCTAATCAACTAAAACACCCTCTGTTCTGATTTATTGGATTTGATCCTTGTTTAACTACATATACTGACTGCTATTTGGCTTGGTGCTTGGATTGCCCTTTGCTTGAGCTAACATGGATGACCCTTTACCACCTGCCAAGGACCAGCTGATTAATAGTTTTTGGCGCTTCCATTTGGACTAATCCCAATGTTGTTCATGTTTCCCTGAAATATAACAGATAGATTTAATAAAACAAAACTGAAAATGTATATATGTGGGACTTTGGAAGCATTAATAGGCTATAAATATATTTCCTCATTTTAATTACTGGACATACAGTATGTCCCACTGTATAGTAGCTGCAGTTGTTGTTCAGTCCTTTAGCTATGTCCGACTCTCGGTGACCATTTGGACGCAGCATGTCAGGCACATCTGTCTGTGTTTTTGATTGTGCTTATCCATATTCATGGCAAACATACTGGAGTGGGTTGCCCACTCCTTCCCCAGTGGACCACAATTTGTCTGACCTCTCTGCTATGATCTGCCTGTCTTGGGTGACCCTACATGGAATAGCTCACAGCTTCATTGAAAGACACAAGCTCCTTCACCACGATAAGGTAGCAATCCAGAAGGGTATAGTAGCTTACCCATTACCTACAAATACTCAATATTAAGATGACCATTTTTTCTCAGGCTTTTTAAAAGCAATATACTAAGCATCTGAAATTCTTAGCCTGCCACCTGCCATATTGGTTTTACTGTCCTTCATGCCTCTGTTTAAGTCTGTGACATTGCACATTTGTTATATCTCTATATTCTAATTTCCTCTGAATTTGTGCTTTAAAATGTCTCTCCCCCTCTCCCTCCCCTGTATCTCTTTCTCCCCTCCCCTGTGTCTCTTTTCTACCCTCTCCCTCCCCTGTATCTGTTTCCCCCCTCTCCCTCCCCCTCTCCCCCCTCTCCCTCCCCTGAGCTGTGCCGAGTTGTGTCCTAACCAATCAACTGTCAGTATCACAGCTGCCTCCCGAGCAGCTTTGTCTCAGCTGATGAGAGGTAAAAAGATACATTGTTGTACCTGCCTCTGATTGGCCACAACTAATTATGAATTTCATGCTAGTTTAGCTTGGATTTTCATGGGGTGTTCCTCCTCAAAACCAGCTTCCTGAAAACTGAGGACACTTTGAAAACATTAGGGTTAGTTTACTAATGTTTGTTTAGGATTTTTTTCATGCAAATTTGTTTTTCATACACTACGGATCCCCCTCTATCGGATGCATTCGTAATCCATGAAACTCCCATATATCTTTAAGAGTGAATAGCTGAATTGCAAGGTCAATCTCCATTCACTCAATTAAAAGTTGCAGAAAAATATTACTCAGAGGCTGGAAAGGACTCAATATGGACAGAACCCAATGGGTTGGCAGTGATATTATATGTGTTTTTCTGCTCATAGTGTAATATGATTGCTGTAGATGCTAGTAATGGGCATTTTCTATGGGGCTGTTTAGTGTGAGAGCTCACAACATAGGTGCAGATGATACTTTGATAGATACCAATGGTGCCTATCCAAACACATACCGCTAGGAATGTAATTGAACCTTAAAAGTGCAGAATCAAAGATTTTGTGGCATGAAAATCAAAGGAACAGCTTTGTAAATTACCAGCCTCAGGCATTTTTCAGAGAGTATTGAGCACAAGTGAAATTGCTTGGATGTGTATAATTCAGTAATAAAAGTCAACACTAACAGCCAAAATTAAATCGTACAAAACAAATTCATCATCCTAATATAAAAAGAAATATAGATATGTCTACATCACAGTCCAGATGCCAAAATCCTGCATTTAAATACTTGTGACCAGTCTTTATGTCCCGTAGTGTTGGTAAATGACACATTTTGGACTGAAGACTATATATCAGCATCATCAATCTCAGGTGACAGAAACAAACCAAGTAAACAGACACAAATACCACAATAACAATATACATTGTTGTGTAAAAACATTAACAACATAAAATGTTATTTTCCTCATTCCATCCTAAATGTAAATACTATGGGCCTCATTCTATTATCGGCCGCAGCCGTTGCGGGGCCGCAAGGACCGGCCGCAAGCTATTCTGCTATTCTATTCCCCTCTGGCCGGGGGTTCCGGCAGGCTTGCGGCCGGTGCCTTGCTATCTCTTGCGGCCGCTTGCGCCGAAGGAAAGCCTTTGATCTAAAACGGCCGCAAGGAAATCGGCCGTAAGAAATTCCTATTTGCAATTCAATTGCTCCGGGAAACCTCTCTGCAAGGCTAAAAACGAGCCGCAGCTTACTTGCAGGAAAGAGGTCCCGCTAGCACCAATTAATCACATAAAATAGCCCAAATAAAGCCATCCTGCACTTTGCAGAGTCTATAAAGTGATATTCGGTGTTAGCAAAAATAGCACATAATTACCCTATACTCAAATCCGTAAAATATATATTTTTTAATATACGGAAAATATACATGTAAAAAGTCCAGAGTGCTTGGAGCACTTCAGACCCGCCCACGCCGCAGCCGGAAAATAAACAGTTAATGTAAACTCGGGTTTGGGCTGATGTGCAAGCTTGAGAGTGGGTTACTTTTAATCCTCATGTCCCCCAATATGATCCCTAGCATTTACAGAGCTGTACAGTGCAGGCTTGAATTTATTTTTGCGTTTTTAGATTTCAGAGCTTACGGCCGGTTTCAAGATATGCGGCCGGCCGTAAGGGGAGATCCTTGCGGGGCCGTATAATAGAATCGCGAGTTAACAGAACCCCCGCAAGGAATCGCAGCCTTACGGCCGATTTACGGCCGATAATAGAATGAGGCCCTATGAAAGGATAATATATAAAAGGTAGGACCCAGGATACTGTGTTCCTAATTATTATCTATAAATTGCATCTCCTACACGTTTAATAAATGGAAATGTGTAAAAGGAACTTTGTCTCATATAATGTCCTAACCAGCAAGTGCCAGCGCGAGAGTCCAATATATAAAGTAGGTGACATATAAATCTCAAACAGCATAAAGGATACACTTACTCCCAGGACAGGAAGCATGGGCAGATCTACCTCTGGTGCACCTGGGGCAATGCACTGGGGCCCTGCTCTGGGGGGGGGGGCACAGGGGGGTGCATTGTTGCATATATATATGTAAATTCCTAATGCCACTGCCTCCTCGACATAATTGAAAATTATATATATATATATATATATATATATATATATATAGATATACTGTATATATATATATATATATATATATATATATATATATATATATATATATATACTTTTTAATTATATCGCGCTTGGTCTTACATTGCTTGGGGATTGTTCCCACTGGATGCTGTTTTGCTTCATTATTTTGTTGTAATGAAAGTTCCCGCAAGTCCCAGTAGCAGAAAAAAAGTGATTTTCTTTTGTAAATTTTCAAACTGTAGAAGAATCTCTCTTTACAGGGAGTGCAGAATTATTAGGCAAGTTGTATTTTTGAGGATTAATTTTATTATTGAACAACAACCATGTTCTCAATGAACCCAAAAACCTAATTAATATCAAAGCTGAATATTTTTGGAAGTAGTTTTTAGTTTGTTTTTAGTTTTAGCTATTTTAGGGGGATATCTGTGTGTGCAGGTGACTATTACTGTGCATAATTATTAGGCAACTTAACAAAAAACAAATATATACCCATTTCAATTATTTATTTTTACCAGTGAAACCAATATAACATCTCAACATTCACAAATATACGTTTCTGACATTCAAAAACAAAACAAAAACAAATCAGTGACCAATATAGCCACCTTTCTTTGCAAGGACACTCCAAAGCCTGCCATCCATGGATTCTGTCAGTGTTCCATCAAGATTGCGTGCAGAAGCAACCACAGCCTCCCAGACACTGTTCAGAGAGGTGTACTGTTTTCTCTCCTTGTAAATCTCACATTTGATGATGGACCACAGGTTCTCAATGGGGTTCAGATCAGGTGAACAAGGAGGCCATGTCATTAGATTTTCTTCTTTTATACCCTTTCTTGCCAGCCACGCTGTGGAGTACTTGGACGCGTGTGATGGAGCATTGTCCTGCATGAAAATCATGTTTTTCTTGAAGGATGCAGACTTCTTCCTGTACCACTGCTTGAAAAAGGTGTCTTCCAGGAACTGGCAGTAGGACTGGGAGTTGAGCTTGACTCCATCCTCAACCCGAAAAGGCCCCACAAGCTCATCTTTGATGATACCAGCCCAAACCAGTACTCCACCTGAACCTTGCTGGCGTCTGAGTCGGACTGGAGCTCTCTGCCCTTTACCAATCCAGCCACGGGCCCATGCATCTGGCCCATCAAGACTCACTCTCATTTCATCAGTCCATAAAACCTTAGAAAAATCAGTCTTGAGATATTTCTTGGCCCAGTCTTGACGTTTCAGCTTGTGTGTCTTGTTCAGTGGTGGTCATCTTTCAGCCTTTCTTACCTTGGCCATGTCTCTGAGTATTGCACACCTTGTGCTTTTGGGCACTCCAGTGATGTTGCAGCTCTGAAATATGGCCAAACTGGTGGCAAGTGGCATCGTGGCAGCTGCACGCTTGACTTTTCTCAGTTCATGGGCAGTTATTTTGCACCTTGGTATTTCCACACGCTTCTTGCGACCCTGTTGACTATTTTGAATGAAACGCTTGATTGTTCGATGATCACGCTTCAGAAGCTTTGCAATTTTAAGAGTGCTTCATCCCTCTGCAAGATATCTCACTATTTTTTACTCTTCTGAGCCTGTCAAGTCCTTCTTTTGACCCATTTTGCCAAAGGAAAGGAAGTTGCCTAATAATTATGCACACCTGATATAGGGTGTTGATGTCATTAGACCACAACCCCTTCTCATTACAGAGATGCACATCACCTAATATGCTTAATTGGTAGTAGGCTTTCGAGCCTATACAGCTTGGAGTAAGACAACATGCATAAAGAGGATGATGTGGTCAAAATACTCATTTGCCTAATAATTCTGCACTCCCTGTATTACTACTATCCTCTAAAGCAAATATAAGTACTGGGAAAAGTGGAGGGATGGGTAGGAGAGCAAGAGAAACTATATGGAGTAGTATAAACCATTGTATATTTAGTTTACTTAAAATTATACTGAAACAAGATCATTTTTAAGAGCATAAAACAATTAAAATCCAAACCAGTTTCGTCTTGGAACTTTTTTCAGGGATAACTATGAAACAAAATGATATATATATATGTCTGCGAGTTTCAATCTTGCATGTCGTAAATCCATATTATAATTTGCTCTCTGTTAGAGAATAAAATGCATATATACTTGCACTGAAATGAGGGGATGTGTTTAAATAACATTATTACATACTCTAATGATCAAGTAAATAAATGTCTCAATATGGTGATATTATTTATCATATTAAATTAATGCCCAGCATATATTATTTTCTCTGGTTCAAAACTAAAATAGTGGTAAAATCCCATTGTCTATGTGATTAATCTTTGATACTTCGGTGATAGATTAAATTTGTAAATCATTAAAAGTGATTGATTATATAACAACTGCCAACAGCTGCTAACATTAATAAGTTATACAGTATAAATACAATCCATATTATAACTCCTTTGTTACCAGGAATGTCGGAGCAACTGTGGCATTATATATATAGTGCTTTGCAAAAGTATTCACCCCTCTTGGCATTTTTCGTGTTTTGTTGCCTCACAACCTGGAATTAACATGGATTGCTTGAGGATTTGCATCATTTAATTTACAGAACATGCTCAAAACTTTGAAGATGTTTTTTTTTTTTATTGTAAAGCAAACAATAAATAGGACAAAATAACAGAAAAAAGTCAATGTGCGTAACTATTCACCCCCCTAAAGTCAATACTTTGTAGAGCCACCTTTTGCGGCAATCACATCTCCAAGTCACTTTGGATAAGTCTCTATGAGCTTGCCACATCTTACCACTGGGATTTTTGCCCATTCTTCCTTGCAAAACTGCTCCAGCTCCTTCAAGTTGGATGGTTTGCGCTTGTGAACAGCAATCTTTAAGTCTGACCACAGATTTTCTATTGGATTGAGGTCTGGGCTGTGACTAGGCCATTCCAACACATTTACATGTTTCCCCTTAAACCACTCAAGTGTTGCTTTAGCAGTGTGTTTGGGGTCATTGTCCTGCTGGAAGGTGAACCTCCGTCCTAGCCTCAAATCACGCACAGGTTTTGCTCAAGAATATCCCTGTATTTAGCACCATCCATCTTTCCCTCAACTCTGACCATTTTCCCAGTCCTGGCTGCTGAAAAACATCCCCACAGCATGATGCTGCCACCACCATGTTTCACTGTGGGGATGGTGTTCTTTGGGTGATGGGATGTGTTGGGTTTGCGCCAGACATAGCGTTTTCTTTGATGGCTCAATTTTAGTCTCATCAGACCAGAGCACCTTCCTTTATATATTTTGGGAGTCTCCCACATGCCTTTTCACAAACTTAAAACGTGCCATTTTGTTTTTTGCTGAAAGTAATGTCTTTCTTCTGGCCACTCTGCCATAAAGCCCAACTCTATGGAGCGTACGGCTTATTGTCGTCCTATGTACAGATACTCCAGTCTCTGCTGTGGATCTCTGCAGTTCCTCCAGGGTTACCTTAGGTCTCTGTGCTGCCTCTCTGATTAATGCCCTCCTTGCCCGGTCCGTGAGTTTTGGTGGGTGGCCGTCTCTTGGCAGGTTTGCTTTGTTCCATTTGGTTATGATAGATTTGATGGTGCTCCTGGGGATCATCAAAGATTTGGATATTTTTTTATAACCTAACCCTGACTTGTACTTCTCAACAACATTGTCTCTTACTCTTCCATTGGTCTTCATGGCAGGGTTTGGTTAGTGGTGCCTCTTGCATAGGTGTTGCAGCCTCTGGGGCCTTTCAAAAAAGTTGTGTATATGTAATGACAGATCATGTGACACTTAGATTGCACACAGATGGACATCATTTCACTAATTATGTGACTTCTGAAGGTAATTGGTTGCACCAGAGCTTTTTATGGGCTTCATAACAAAGCATGTGAATACATACACACATTCCCATTTTCTGTTTTTTATTTCTAAAAAATAGTTTTATGTATATATTTTTCTCATTTCGCTTCACCAACTTAGACTATTGTGTTCTGATCCATCACATACAATTCTGATTAACAAAACATTGAACTTAAGTCTGTGATGTAACAAAATAGTTAAAAAGTCAAGGGGGTGAATACTTTCGCAAGGCACTGTCTATATATATATATATATATATATATATATATATAGTAATTTAGTAATTATTAATCCATATATATATATACAAAGATTTATAATGAGTATTGCAATATAATTTGATACCTTTTGTATTGGACAAACGTCTTATTTATAATGACGAGCTTTCGAGAGGCTTAACCTCCCTTTATCAAGTCTCAAGCAATACTAACATAAGATGGAACCCTCAGTTTGAATAATAAAAGCAGATGCAGTGAGAGTGGAGACAGCATCTGACATCATCAGGTAAATACATATATGGGGAATAAACACAACATAGCAAAGGAAACATATATACACATATTATATACACATATACATCAATATATACATGAAAAAGCAGAGCACTGTAGTCCACAGTGATATCTTTCCTGTTGGACAAACACCTCACTAAGAGAGTCTGTTATAGTATAAGAAGAAAAAAAAATCACATGAAATTCTGATAATGTGTTAGAAAGCCCAGGTCTATATTAAGTCCTGTGTTTTTAGAGTTGAAGAATGTGATCATCTTTATTTCAAATGCTTTTCTCTCTTGGATGCTTTTAAATTTTCCTCTGAGTATTTTGACTTTTAAGTTTTGGATGGAGTGATCAATCTGGCTAAAATGGTGTCCTACTGGGCTACAATAACTGTCTTCATTATGTTTTCTTATTGAATGCCTGTGTAAATACATCATTAAATGCATTTTTTTGCCGGTTTCTCCAATGTAACAGCGTGTGTCACATAAAGTACATTGTATCATATAAACCACATTTGACGATGTACATGAATACGATCCTTTGATGTTATAGGTTTTGTTGTTATGTGTGGCTGTATCATCATTACAAATGTGTTGGCATACATTTTCTAAACATTTTCTAAACTAGAACCAAGACAAGCCATGCTAACATGACCCAAACACAGACAGCAGACCCTGCCTTACAGATAGCTTTCTAGTCATTCTGTTTGGACAGCTAGGTCTTTATTTCTTCATTGGTTTGATTGACTGTTGATTTATTACAACTTTTCTCATATAGCAGCGGCCGTGTAAACATTGCTGTCACCGTACACTGCTCCTAATTATTCCTCAGGAGCTGCTATAGAGCTCTTGGTGGGACACACTGCTGGTGGATTTTACATGGGAGTAGCTTGTATGTTGGCTTTTTTTTTTAAATAGAACGGTATCTACCATAATATAAAAGACACGTCTGCATGGAAAAATCCATAGAAAATATAAAATGTGCAAGAAACGCAGTGATCATACTGCTGTATTGTGTTGGCATATAGAAAGATTCCATCTTGTATGACTTAAGCACTTCCTGATAGCTTTGAGCCTGAGAAGAATTATTATCTGCTGAACTGTGGAGAAAGGAGTATGGGAGTGGGGAGATTTATAATGTCATTCAACTTTTAGAATTTGACACCTCCCTCTTTCTGGCTCAGAAAGCGGCAACTCACAATAATAATTGCAATCTTTCTCCTGCAGAAATGTAATTGCATAAAAATATTTTTTCTAATTCAGAACTAGTTTTTCTGCTTAATTAAGCTCTTAGTCAAGTTCAAAGCTTCAACATTATTGGAGTTTCACCATTCATTGGTCCTTTTAATATCAATATGGTTTACACTTTACATTTCAGATTAATATATATTGTACATAAGTCAACTCATCTAAAATTATATTAAAAGCAAGAATAGTACAGTACTATTATAGTATAATAATAGTAAAACTATTACAGAGTGAAGTTGCAGATTTTATATCATGTTCTTAACAGAGTGTGTTTTATATATTACAGCCACTTCATGTCTCTTTATCAGGGGCATAGGAACTGGGGTGTGTGGGTGGCAGGTAAAAATCGCCCTCCACAGATTAATGGTCTTATTAAATTGTGATTTGGCCAATTGAATAGGGCTCTATATAAGCACAAAGCATATATGTTTTACAGAAGTTTTTAGTTAGTGAACTTCTATTCAAAAGCAAGGTCTTCACTAACTAAAAACTTCTGTAAAAAAATATACTCTGTGCTTATATAGAGCCCTATTCAAATGGCCAAATCACAATTTAATAAGGCTGTACATGAATAGGGGACACAAAGAATAGCAAAATTAAACTTGATCATGCATTACCAGACTGTCCACTAGAGGTGGCTATGGGGTATGTTTTTCCCATGAAAGCTTTGACCCATAATGTATTTTATATATATATATATATATATATATATATATATATATATATATATATATATAATTGAAGAGTGAAGCAGCCGTGAATGTCCAGTAATTTAGTAATTATTAATCCATATATATATATATATATATATATATATATATATATATACATAGATTAATAATGAGTATTGCAATATAATTTGATACCTTTTGTATTGGACAAACGTCTTATTTATAATGACGAGCTTTCGAGAGGCTTAACCTCTCTTTATCAAGTCTCAAGCAATACTACATGAGATGGAACCCTCAGTTTGAATAATAACAGCAGATGCAGAGAGAGTGGAGACAGCATCTGACATCATCAGGTAAATACATATATGGGGAATAAACACAACATAGCAAAGGAAACATATATACATATATTATATACACATATACATCATTATATACATGAAAAAGCAGAGCACTGTAGTCCACAGTGATATCTTTCCTGTTGGACAGACACCTCACTAAGAGAGTCTGTTATAGTATAAGAAGAAAAGAAATCACATGAAATTCTGATAATGTGTTAGAAAGCCCAAGTCTATATTAAGTCCTGTGTTTTTAGAGTTGAAGAATGTGATCATCTTTATTTCAAATGCTTTTCTCTCTTGGATGCTTTTACATTTTCCTCTGAGTATTTTGACTTTTAAGTTTTGGATGGAGTGATCAATCTGGCTAAAATGGTGTCCTACTGGGTTACAATAACTGTCTTCATTATGTTTTCTTATTGAATGCCTGTGTAAATTCATCCTTAAATGCATTTTTTGGCCGGTTTCTCCAATGTAACAGCATGTGTCACATAAAGTACATTGTATCATATATGGTGTTTTTTCCAACAGGAAAGATATCACTGTGGACTACAGTGCTCTGCTTTTTCATGTATATATCGATGTATATGTGTATATAATATGTGTATATATGTTTCCTTTGCTATGTTGTGTTTATTCCCCATATATGTATTTACCTGATGATGTCAGATGCTGTCTCCACTCTCTCTGCATCTGCTGTTATTATTCAAACTGAGGGTTCCATCTCATGTAGTATTGCTTGAGGCTTGATAAAGAGAGGTTAAGCCTCTTGAAAGCTCGTCATTATAAATAAGATGTTCGTCCAATACAAAAGGTATCAAATTATATTGCAATACTCATTATTAATCTATGTATATATATATATATACTAGCGACTTGCCCGTCAAAAATGACGGCAATAAAAACTGAAGCCTGGCAATGCTGTTTGCCACACAATGTAAGCCTCTCCCCCTCTACTTTACTGGCCTTGTGATGAGCGCCTTTGGCGCTCATCACAGGCCTTGCAATGAGCCCCTTTGGAGCTCATTGCGAGTCTCTCCCTCTATCTACTTCCTCCCTCGTGTCTTATTTCCCCCCTCCTCTCCCTCCCTTGTGTCTCCTTCCACCTCGTCTACCTCCTTTGTATCTCCTGCCCCCCTGTGTTTTTACCTCCCTCTCCCTCCCGTGTCTCTAAACCCCTCCCCTGTGTCTCTTTCCCCCCTTCTCTCTCCTATGCATCTCTCCCCCCCCCTGTGTCTCCCCCAACCCTCCCGTGTCTCCCCCAACCCTCCCCTGTGTCTGTTCCCCCCTGGCCTGTGTCTCTTTCCCCCTCAGCCCTGTGTCTGTTACGGCCTTCCTCGTGTCTCCATTTCCCTCCCTTGTGTATCTTCCCCCCTGCACTCTCTCCCCTGTGTCTCTTCCCCCTCCTCTCACTCCCCTGTGTCTCTTCCCCCTCCTCTCACTCCCCTGTGTCTTTTCCCCCTCCTCTTTCTGTGCCTCTTCCTCCCTGTCTCTTCCCCCTCACCCTCTGTGTCTCTCCCCACTCTGTGTCTTCCACCCTCTCCCTCTGTGCCTCTTCCCCCGCCTCTCTCTGTGTGTCTCGCCACTGTGTCTCTTCACCCCTTCCTCTTTGTTTCCCCCCTCTGTGCCTCTTTCCCCCCTCTCTCTGTACCTCTTCCCCCCCTTCCCTCTGTGTCTCTTCCCCCCTCACCCTCTGTATCTCTCCCCCCTGTGTCTCTTCCCTCCTCTCCCTCTGTGCCTCTTCCCCCCTCTCCCTCTGTGCCTGTTCCCCCCTCTCCCTCTGTGCCTGTTCCCCCCTGGCCTGTGTCTCTTTCCCCCTTCCCCCTGTGTCTGTTCCCCTCTCCCCCCATTTCCCTCCCATGTGTATCTTCCCCATGTTCTCCCTCCCGTGTGTCTTTTCCCCCACCTCTACCTCCCCTGTGTCTCTTTCCCACCTATCCCTCTGTGTCTCTCCCCTCTCCATCTGTCTCTTCCCCACTCTCCCTCTGTGCCTCTTCCCCACTCTCCCTCTGTGCCGTGCCTCTCCCCCCCCTCTTCCCCACTCTCCCTCTGTGACTCTCCCCCCACTCTCCCTCTTCCCCCCACTCTCCCCCCCCCCTCTTCCCCACTCTCCCTCTGTGACTCTCCCCCCCCTCTTCCCCACTCTCCCTCTGTGACTCTCCCCCCACTCTCCCTCTTCCCCCCCACTCTCCCTCTTCCCCCCACTCTCCCTCTTCCCCCCATTCTCCCTCTTCCCCACTCTCCCCCCCCTCTTCCCCACTCTCCCTTTGTGACTCTCCCCCCCTCTTCCCCACGCTCCCTCCACTCTTCCACACTCTCCCTCCCCTCTTCCCCACTCTCCCTCTGTGCCTCTACCCCCCCCTCTTCCCCACTCTCCCTCTGTGCCTCTACCCCCCCCTTTTCCCCACTCTTTTACCTGGTCTCGGGCCGCGCTGCGCGCAAGCGCGGCTTGCGCCGCGCTCTGCGCATGCGCGGCTCGTGCCGCGCTCTGCGCATGCGCGGCTCGGGCGCAGAGCGCGGCTCGCGCCGCGTTCTGCGCAATGCGCAGCACTTTATAATTGTCTAACTGCGATTCGTCTGAAGCGTGACGACGAATCGCAGTTAGACAATTATAATATGTGATATATATATATATATATATATATATATATATATGGATTAATAATTACTAAATTACAAAATTACTGGACATTCACGGCTGCTTCACTCTTCAATTATATATATATATATATATATATATATATATATATATATATATATAAAATACATTATGGGTCATAGTTTTCATGGGAAAAACATACCCCATAGCCCCCTCTAGTGGACTGTCTGGTAATGCATGATCAAGTTTAATTTTGCTATTCTTTGTGTCCCCTATTAATGTGCAGCCTTATTGAATTGTGATTTGGCCATTTGAATAGGGCTCTATATAAGCACAGAGTATATTTTTTTACAGAAGTTTTTAGTTAGTGAAGACCTTACTTTTGAATAGAAGTTCACTAACTAAAAACTTCTGTAAAACATATATGCTTTGTGCTTATATAGAGCCCTATTCAATTGGCCAAATAACAATTTAATAAGACTATTAATCTGTGGAGGGGGATTTTTACCTGCCACCCACACACCCCAGTTCCTATGCCCCTGATAAAGAGACATGAAGTGGCTGTAATATATAAAACACACTCTGTTAAGAACATGATATAAAATCTGCAACTTCACTCTGTAATACTTTTACTATTATTATTCTATAATAGTATGGTACTATTCTTACTTTTAATATAATTTTAGATGAGTTGACTTATGTACAATATATATTAATCTGAAATGTAAAGTGTAAAAAACATATTGATATTAAAAGGACCAATGAATGGTGAAACTCCAATAATGTTGAAGCTTTGAGCTTGACTAAGAGCTTAATTAAGCAGAAAAACTAGTTCTGAATTAGAAAAATATATTTTTATGCAATTACAGTTCTGCAGGAGAAAGATTGCAATTATTATTGTGAGTTGCCCCTTTCTGAGCCAGAAAGAGGGAGGTGTCAAATTCTAAAAGTTGAATGACATTACAAATCTCCCCACTCCCATACTCCTTTCTCCACAGTTCAGCAGATAATAATTGTCCTCAGGCTCAAAGCTATCAGGAAGTGTTTAAGTCATACAAGATGGAATCTTTCTATATGCCAACACAATACAGCAGTATGATCACTGCGTTTCTTGCACATTTTATATTTTCTATGCATTTTTTCATGCAGACGTTCTTGTTTTTTATATCATGATAGATACCTTTCTATTTTAGCTACTCCCATGTAAAATCCACCAGCAGTGTGTCCCACCAAGAGCTCTATAGCAGGGATATCTTGCAAGTGTCAAGCCAGCTACTGAGGAATAATTAGGAGCAGTGTACGGTGACAGCAATGTTTACACGGCCGCTGCTATATGAGAAAAGTTGTAATAAATCAACAGTCAATCAAACCAGTGAGGAAATAAAGACCTAGCTGTCCAAACAGAATGATTAGAAAGCTATCTGTAAGGCAGGGTCTGCTGTCTGTGTTTGGGTCATGTTAGCATGGCTTGTCTTGGTTCTAGTTTAGAAAATGTGTGTAGTTTGCATTTGTTGTGTTACACAGCAGGCATATCACATTTTTCATTGGGTATCAGCTAATAATCTGGATGAGATATTTGTGAAGACTGAGCTCAAACATACTCGAAATGCAATTCCAAGATCAGGGCAGGTGGCAAACAAACAGAATCATACTCAATGCAGAGGCCAGGGCTGTCCGGGTGAAACCCTTTAGGGTTGAAGTACCAGAGGATGGCAAGTCCAAGGTAACAATTCCAAGGACACAAGCAAATGAATGGTCAGGCAAGCCAAATATCAGGGACAGGGACAATCCAGGTCAGCAGCAAAGATCAGTCCAACAGGGAACAGGAACTGTAGTAAACAGAACAGGAAGACCCAGTGGCAACCAGAAGTACTACCTAGAACAGGCACTGAGAGGAGGTGGGCAGCAATAAATAGTTCCAGATGAGGCGGGATTGGCTGGTAGAAAGACCTGGTGTTTAGCAACAACCAATCAGGACAAACAGCATCAAAAGCTAGGAGAGGTACTTCTGACTATCTGTCCCTAGCTGCTGTTGCACAAGACTATCATACATGTCATACACCTGCTAAGCCATGAGATCGAACCCGGGCATTGACCTTGACATCAGGAATTAAAAACGGCAAACCCTGGCATTTTCATATTGAAGAATACTTTGCACAGGCAACAGATGAGCCCAAACAGTGAGTTAATATGACAACACACAACTAGATTATTAGTAGTCATGTGACCGAGTAAGCGTCTAAACATCAGGCCATTGCAGTAAGGTAACAAACTTTTAACGGAACACTTAAAGTCACAAATATGCTAAAATTCATGTAAAAGAGCAGGTTTTAAATATTATAAAAAATATCTTTACATGAAAAATAAATGCTGCTAGTGCTATGTTCATGCACACATTACTTTTGGAACAAAGTTAGGACCTTCCACTAACTAACTCTTATTAAAGTGTGTGGGGGAACTGCACCAGTTGCGTTATGAAGCTCTATAACAAAAATAGAAGAAAGTCTTGAGTTTCTTCCGAAAGTTGTTTATATAGGGATTAAAAGAACAAATGCAATTATTTTTTCATACAAAGAAAATATTTTGTAGTGTTCTTTGAAAGACATTAGAGCCCATTTGTGACATCAGTTCTTCAAGGCGATGGCTAAATAAGCCTAAATAAGGACATTGAAAGTATAAACCCTGTAATGGCTAAATGGAGATCTGCAGACACAGAACATGGGACAGAGACATTTTCTTCTCTAGACTTTATAGTACAGAGGACTATGCCTATACAGGAGCATGAAGGACAGTAAAACCAATATGGCAGGTGGCAGGCTAAGAATTTCAGATACTTGTTACATATCTGCCCAGTATATTGCTCTTAAAGGGCCTGAGAAAAATGGTCATCTTAATATTGCTCTTAGAGAGCAGGTTTGAGATCCAAAGAATTATCATAACATTTTCATCCAATTTTGCACATTTGAATATCAATTTACTATCAATAACTATGACTAATGGTAGTGGTATGTTTAAAGTTTATATTTGAATACTTCTCCATCCATTTTTATCCTTGAGGAACATCAGATAAGGTCTCAAGGACAGCACGAGTCCTAGGGTTGGGTGTTGGGAATCACTGCTTTAATGGCTTGGACCAACATCTAGTGAGTCTATTTGTCAAACGACATCAAATAATTATCTAATTGTTCATGTAACACAACTCTATTGAGCTCATAGGATTGCAATGCAATCTAGATTATGGCTTAATTTAGCGATTGCTGGATTTTTCCCATGAAATGAGGTCTTTTCAAGAGCTTCAGAGAATGCTTTACCACCATAGTCTTGAGTGAAGCAATTCAGTTCTCCAGCGCACCTTAGTGTATCTAGGATTACTGATCAGACACTCTTCTAAAATATAATGCAAAAAAAATATTAGCCCAATCATATTTGTGTACAAAGGTCGCAAATGTCCAATGAGATTAAGCATATCGTATGCCAAGCTTGTTCACTGATTCTCGGATTAGCACCATATGAACCATAAAAGGTATTATCAATCTGTATAAAATTATTTATACTAATGGGCATAACAAAATGACAAAATGAGTTATAAAAAGAACCAAATAGCTCAATAATTGTAGAAAGAAAGATTTACAATGTTGCTTATACAATAAAAACCTGAAACCTTCACCATCTCACATCTATGGTACATCAGACTTTGAGGATTTGCATTTCCGCCTTTATTACTCTTGGATTGTCGCTTTTTTCTTGAGCTATAATTGCAAATAGCTCAGGACATCTGGAGCAGCGCAGCACTTAGACATCTTGGCAGAACTATTGTTTCCCACATTGCTCCATGTCGGCTGCTTCAGAAGTCTCTGCACTGACTTAATCTCCGTCCTTGCTGATTACAAATGCCGGGTCTGTTTTGTTGTTTAGACACAATCTTGAAGTCAAGCTCCTGTCTTCCAAATGAAAGGTGCCCTTGGGTATAGGATGGCACTTGGCAGCCCTTCAATAACATAGGAGACTTCCATAAAACGGATCACACTAACAAATACACCGTATTGTAATGGCTCCATTATGATAAAGGATGGAGGAGCACATGGCAACTGTATTACTTCTTAGTAGAGTCTCACAGTGCCGGGAGTAATCAGCTCAGTTTGCACAAAGAAATGTGCAAAGAGAAAAGAATAACCAGACTTCATGAATCGAAGGTTTGCAATATAGATACTGAAATATATAATATATTTTACGGTGGTAATTAAATAGACACTGAAGTCAACATCTGCTCTGCACCATCGTATAGAGAATGTAAAAGCATGTGAAAAAAAAATATTTCCTTTTTAAAAATGCTGCTAAATTTATTGTGTTAGGATTGTTTGAAGTGGTTTTAAGCTAATTCTAACCTGCACTTACATTGTAAGAATATTAGTTAGCTGCAGTGGCCAGTGGTAATGACAAGGAGAATGAGTGGGAAGATTAAGTAGCAAAGATCGGCCAGTGGTACTAATAAAAGTCAAGTTGTGCTGGTTGTGGAAGGAACTATTACATTTCCATTATTACCTCTATATCTCTAATATAGTTTCCAGGGTGTGTAATGCGGAGTAGCGCATGCGCACTACAGAAACTATATTAAACAATGGGCAGTGCGCTGCGCCAGCTGCACACGCACACTAGGGTGGGGGAGAGGGGAAAGAAACATGGGATGGAGGGAGGAGGAGAAAGAGACACTGCGCATCAACTCTAGCCTTGCATTGCTCACTGGGGGGCAGAGGATGGAGGGAGGAGGGGAAAGAGACACAGGGGAGGGAGGGTGTAGGGGAAAAACACACACGGGAGGGGGGGTGAAGGGGAAAGAGACATGGGAGGGAGAAGGGGGGAATGACACAGGGGAAGGAGGGTGACTTCTGAAGGTAATTGGTTGCACCAGAGCTTTTTATGGGCTTCATAACAGAGGGGGTGAATACATACGCACATGCCAATTTTCGTTTTTCTATTTCTAAAAAATAGTAAAAAGTCAAGGGGAGTGAATACTTTTGCAAGGCACTGTAAATAATTTTTTTGTGTTCTGCAGCTCACTAGCCTCCTCTAACATAGACAATGCTTTCTTCAATAACATATACATACATATATTACGTTATCTACATATTTTTATATAACAATTACATAACAAAAAATAC
The DNA here is from genome assembly GCA_027410445.1 of Discoglossus pictus. Taxonomy (NCBI): domain Eukaryota; kingdom Metazoa; phylum Chordata; class Amphibia; order Anura; family Alytidae; genus Discoglossus; species Discoglossus pictus. Next base: position 21,733,828 of record CM050165.1, on the reverse strand, counting down.
TGTTGAGAAACAATCTGTGATTGGCTAGTACATCTAGTACCAATAGAAACACTGTGTGCATGAACTGCTGGGGGCAGACCTTTACATGGACTGTTTGGAAGGTTTAAGTGAGTGAAAACATTTAAGCATTTGTTAATAAAATCAATTGCAAACTAACACTTAGGTTGTTAGGTTTTAATATTAAAAACAGGGAAACTTCCATGACCTTTAAGTAAAACCAGTTTAAACTTCCATGAAATAACAGGAAGTGCTTCTCTGTGGCAGATAAGTATGACATTTACTTGAATATACTTGTTTCAGATGTAACAAAATAGAAATGCTTATGTTTGTTTTGACATGCAAGCATATTGTTGCATACTATGGGCCTCATTCAAAAACGATTTGGCCAATTGAATAGGGCTCTATACAAGCACAGAGCATATTTTATTTTCAGAAGTTTTTAGTTAGTGAAGACCTTGCTTTTGGATAGAAGTTCACTAACTAAAAACTTTTGTAAAAAAATATGCTTATATATATATATATATATTTTTATTCATTCTTTTTTTAACATACAAAATTACATAAAAAATACATACATCTATCATACAGTCTAAACACAAAACATAATAAGAACAGTGTAATGGAATAATTCTATTTAGACCCAAATTCTATAGCTATTGAGAGAGGTTAAGACACTGACCCTCATGTTTTAAAATAAATAGATCACATTTTAACCATTTATTCTTATCCTTAAGAGTATCTTTAGGTGATCTCTGGGCAAAATCTCATTTCCAACAATCTATTCCTTTGCAGATTAGTCAAAAGTAGCCTCCAGGTCGGGATTTTGCCCTCCTTCCAATTAAGTGAGACCAACCTCTTAACCACCCCTAGTAAATTAATAATTAAAGGTTTGCTAGTAGGCTCGAAACCCTGAGGAAAAATATTAAATAAAACCAATTCAGGAGACAAGTCCACATTAAGATTACAGATATTCGACAAATTGCAGATGCACTCTTTCCAAAGAGAGTGAATCTTTGGGCATTTCCACCACATATGCGCCTGAGTTCCCACACTGCCACACGACTTCTAGCATTCTGCCGAATTTCGTACAGGATCTAGGTCGTGTGACAATGCAGAATCTTAAAATATATTTCCTGCAGGGGTACACAGCTTATATTTCTATATATTACCGACAGGACACTCTTCCATTCATCCATCTCTAAGCAGAATTACATATTATAGATGGTTGAGAGTTATAATTAACTAAGAGAGAGATTGGCATAATAGGAGACGGGAAGGATGTTAAGTTACATTTCTTATTTAGTCGAAACCAGTTTTTAATACAATGTGTAACAACTATTGCTAGGCCTCTTAGTCTTTTATTTTCATCAGGGCTACTCCAAATCGCTTTCACCAGACACTCACAACAATGGACTTTTCTATCTCTACAAATTTCAGATCCTCATTATCATTAGGTAGTCTTAAAATATGATATAGAGTTACTGCCTCATAATAATTTCTTAAACATGGACTACCAAGTCCACCTTTAACATATATCCTTCTCAAAACTAACTTTCTATTCCTGAAGGATCTATGTTTATTTATAAAATTATCGAATGGGATTTGAAATCTTTCAAGTAGAGTTCTAGGTGTTAGAAGTGGAATACACCTCATCAGATATGACATCATCTGAAAAAGTGTAATTTTAGTATTAATCTCTCCAATTAGTACTGCTTTGACTTTAAATTCACATCTAAATCTTTCTGCAAGAGGCTCTATAATTAGAGCAAAGTTTAAAGGAGACTGGGGGCATCCCTGTCTAGTTCCATTGCCAATCATAAAATTATCAGTTTCAAACCCAGGGCCTACAACAAAAGCTGACGTATTCTGGTAAAGGCTCATTATGGCCTTAATTAATCCAGGGCCAAAGCCAAACTTCTGCATCATTAAAGCTAAAAAATCATGATAAATCCGATCAAAAGCTTTCTCTGCGTCAACTGCTAGCGCTACCATAGGGATATTTCTAGATTTACAATGATTAAAAACATCAATTAGTTTACGCGTATTGTCCAGCCCTTGTCTGGACTTTATGAAGCCTGATTGATCGAAATTAATAAGGTCTTTTTTTATCCTATTCAATCTAGTAGCCAAAATTCTGGCATAGAGTTTAATTTCCAGATTTAGCAATGATATAGGCCTTTAGCTAGCACAATCCTCAAGTGGCTTGCCCTCCTTATGGATCGTCTTAATAGATGCCTGTACCACCCCATTGGGCGCAATGCCATCCTCTTTAATTTGATTAAACGTTTCTTTAAGAAGTCTATTTAATAGATTCTTATATGTCTTATAAAAACAGCCACTTAACCCATCCGGGCCTGGGGCCTTGTCTAATTTTAGTGAGGTGATTCCTTCATCAACTTCATCTAAAGTAAATTCCCCCTCTAGTTCTTCTCTTTGTACATGAAAAATTTTCAGTCCCAAATCATGGCCACTCCCAGGAAGTGCTGAGTGAGCACTAACGAGGGAGCTGAGTGCGCCCATTGCAGGAGTGTGTAAGCACTCTCTGTGTTCAGTCTAATGAGCCCTAGAAGAACCAGAGGTGGAGGAGCTTGAGGCCGGCCATGCCAGTGAAGAGGCAGTGAGGAGGTAGCAGCATTTGTAGTTCTTCCTCAGTTATGCCTGCAGACTTGCACTGTATGAAGGATACAAAGAAGCAAGGAGCAGGTGTGATACAGCAGAGGGCAGTTTCAAGGACGGCTGCAGCTAGCAGTTTGCAGGTCCTGTGTGTGTTCAGAAGGTGTTCCAACAGGAAAACTGTAAGTTCTGCTTAATAGTGATATGGCTCACTGCTGCACGTTGCTGCTATTGTAAGAGATTGCTCAGTGTATGGACATCAGCTAGACATCTAATTAAGTCTAGTTAGATTGATGGCTTATAAGTCCTATAAGGAACTGCTTGCAGGCGGGGGATATTAAGAATTGCCCTGTGAAAAAGCCTGTGAAAAAGCCTTGCGAAAATTTAAAGTGATAGTCAATTAAATGAGCCATTTCTAGCCAGCAAGCCTGCCTTTATATTTGGACACTGTATGCTTGTACATTTTTGGTTACACTGCCAGTTTGGAGACCTGTGTATCACACAGTGTGTTTAAAAGATATCTACAGAGAAGAACAGTAAACAGCCATAAGGAACTGCTTGCAGGCGGAGGCTTATTAAGAATTGCCCTGTGATAAAGTTTTGCGAAAATTTAAAGTGACAGTCAATTAAATGAGCCATTCCTAGCCAGCAAGCCTGCCTTTATATTTGGACACTGTATGCTTGTACATTTTTGGTTACACTGCCAGTCTGAAAATCTGTGTATCACACAGTGTGTTTAAAACATATTTACAGAGAAAAGCTGTAAACAGCCATAAGGAACTGCCTGCAGGCAGAGGCTTATTAAGAAGTGCCCTGGGATAAAGTCTTGCGAAAATGTAAAGGGACAGTCAATTAAATGAGCCATTCCTAGCGAGCAAGCCTGCCTTTATATTTGGACACTGTATGCTTGTACAGTTTTGGCTATACTGCCAGTCTGGAGACCGGTGTATCACATAGTGCGTTCAAAATGATATCTACAGAGAAGAGCATTAAATAGCCATAAGGAAATGCTTGCAGGCGGGGGCTTATTAAGAAATGCCCTGTGATAAAGACATAATACTCAAAGAAACCGTTTAAAGGACTGGCTCTGTGGTTTTGGGACTAGGGGCAACAGGGATATTTATATCCGGCTAGTAAAGTTACTCAGCTTGCTGACCCTCCGGAGACCATCCAGCTGGCTGTTTCAGTTTCTATGGGGCTGTTCCTGTCAAGCTTGTAATTCTGATTTCAGCCACTAGATTTGAATCTGACTGTTGCTTTAAATTGGTCAGCTGCCAATAAAGTGTCAATAAGGCAGCAGTGGATACTATTAAACTTAGGCTGCTGCGGCAGATAAGAAAAATAAAAAATCAAAAAAATAAAGTCTCTAGTTAATTGAAGTAAATAAAGCCGTGTGGTTTCAGGGGACTGCTGCTGTAAAATACATACAAAATTATGATTGTTTGATTGTAACATCTGCTATTCCTTTCTTTCTATTATTATGTGTACTTGTAGCATTGTATAATGTTTCCATTTGTCTGCAACCCTTAAACAACATACCTGTATATTCTGTGTTAAGAGAAGAGAGAAAAGGGGAAGGGGAAAAAGAAAGAAGAAAGGAAAGGGAAAAAAAAGAGAGGACAAGGTGCTTGCCAAAAAGGGAAAACTCACAGGGGGTGTAGTTAAAACGTCATCAGTGTTGGGTAACTGAAGCGGGACAAATAAGCAAAAATGATAAGGAAGGATGTGTCAGTGGTAAGAAGTAAAAACAAGGGCAGAGATACCAAATTGCAGGGTGCTATCTCAAAAAGCCCACTAACAACTAGAGAAACAGTGAAAAGGAAAAAAGTAAATTTATCTAGCTCTCAATCGAATATATCCCAAACAGACACAGAAAACAGTGAACACGTTAATATATCAGAGATAGTAGACCTCCCCGAAAGATTGAACACAGGTCAACCAGAAGCATTAACTGTAGAGGCAATGGAAAGGTTGTTTTATAACTTTGAAAACAGAATCAGGAAAGATATACTATTAGAGCTTACAGAGAATACAAAAGCAGTGAATGCGTTACTAGAGAGAATTGGCCAGCTGGAAGGCAAACAAGAAAAGCTTGTGGAGGATCATCAGAGATTAGAGACCAAAGTTGGGAGGCTTGAGGATGAAGTTGTAAGTCTCAAGAACAAATTATGTAGAATTGAAGATTTCTCTAGACGGAATAATTTAAGGCTGAGGGGGATTTCAGGGAAAGTCCTGGACAATGAGTTAGGCGAGTACATGAATGAGTTTTTTAAATCTATCACAGGGAATGATAACACTCTGGAAGGTACGTTTGAGAAGATACACAGGCTCCCACTACCTAGGAGACTGATAGGGTGAAGAGAGCAGGATGTAATAGTAAAATTACAAAATTACTCCTTCAAAGAACGGATAATTAAATTTAGTAGAGAAAAAAGACAGTTTGAGAGCCCTTATGAAAAGGTAGAAATTTACCAAGACTATTCAAGCGAAACTTTAGCTAAAAGAAGAGAATTAAGTTCTATCTCTAAAGTGCCCAGAAGAGAAAAGGTATTATATAAATGGGGGTTCCCTGTTAAACTAATTATAACTAAAGGTAACCAAACTGAGGTGATCAAGTCCGTCGCAGAAGGTGTGCATTGCTTGGAAAAGTGGGGTTTTGAAATAGAAAAAGAAGACACGAGAAGGGATGGGAAAGGCTCCAACTTCGATGGAGGTGGTAAAACGGGAAAGTGAAAGTGAAGTACGTAGGTGAATAAAGAGAAAGGAAAAAAAAAATGGAAAAGAAAATGTATAAAATATACTACTTATCCGAGACAATTTTGGCAAATGTTTCAATATTTTATTGTAGAGTCAATTAAAAGTTTTGGCCGTGAAGGAAACACTTAATGTATAGTTGAGTGCTTCTAGGAGTAGGGTGAGGGGGCAATGGGCACACTCCCAAGGTTCTGCCGGGGTCTTTTTTTTTTTCTCTCTCTTTTTTGAAGTTTTTTCTCCGCCCCGGAGGACCAGACATCTTAAAAGATGGCATTAAGTTTTTCTTGCCATCGGGAGGAAACGGTATGTGTGGTGTTTGTATGCTGTTGGAAGGGGAGGGGAAGGGAAGGCAATAAAAATTGTATGATAGGGAAGGAGGGGACTTGGAGGTTATCAAGTAAGTCACTTTGATGTTAAAAGTGATATCGCACAATGCTGGAGGCTTAAATTCACCCGGCAAACGGCACTGTGCCTTCCGTCAATTTATAAAAGAGGAATTGGATGTTATTTGTCTACAAGAAACCCACTGGGTAAAGGGGAAAGAACCTAGAATAGGATATAAACAGTTTGAGTTGGGTTTCTCGTCTAGCTTCAGGAAAAAGGCTAGAGGGGTTGCTATTTTGTTTCATGATAAGAATGTGATTGTAACGGATCATGTAGAATATGATGAAGAAGGGAGATTTATCATTTGGTTAGGACAGGTAAATGGTCAGTCATTTACAATAGCAAATTTATATTCTCCGAATGTGAATCAAATAAGCTTTTTGAGTAAGTGTTTAAAAATGATTTCCAAACTAAAAGTGGGTAAGCTTATTATATGTGGGGATCTGAATATGGTCCTGGACATAAAAATTGATAGGACCACGCCCTGGTAAAAATAGTACTGCAAGGTCGGGGGACTAGCAATGGAAAAAAAAGAGAAAATATTAACTCAGAAGTATGTTATACAATAGAAGAAAAAAAAAGAAATTAAGGAAGTAATTGAAGAGTTCTTTAGAGTTAACAGTGGCTCTATAACCTCAGATTTAAGTATTTGGAATGCGCACAAAGCGTATATGAGGGGTATTCTGAAAACAAGAATGATTAAGAAGAGGAGGGTCAGGGGGAAATCTCTGCATGATTTATATTTAGAACTCTACAAGTTATCATATGCCAACAAAAAAAGCCAGGATAACATGTTGACGGAACAGATCTATAAGATACAAGCACAGATAAATATGATCTTACAAAGTCAAATAGATAAGAAGTTAAAGGAGCTAAAAATAAAAAATTATCATCTAGGTAATAAAGCAAATAAATCACTAGTGGATCTTATTGGGAAAAAGCGAAGCAACAAAAGGATAGTGAAATTCCTCGATGCCAAAGGAATTATGAAAAAGGATCCTATTGAAATAGGTAGAATTGCGGCGGAGTATTATAGCGCCTTGTATAATCTGGAAAAGAAACCAGGGTGGATTAAACCTGATAAAGGGCAAATACAGGATTTGTTTAAAAAATTGAATCTAAAATTTTTTTCCAAGGAGCAAAAGGAACTACTAAATGGGAAGATTTTAGTGGAGGAAATCGAGAATTGTGTGTCCGGTTTAAATGTCCAAAAATCCCCAGGACCAGATGGGTTCCCGATACTGTATTATAAACAATTCTTACCAGAATTGGGGGCTCATATGGTAAAAGCATTTAACAAAATTAAAGACGTAGGATGGGCTCCTAAAGAGACATTAGAAGCAGCAATAATTATGATACCGAAGGAGGGAAAAGATCTGGCAAATTGTGCTAACTACAGGCCCATCTCTTTACTCAACATCGATATCAAAATATATTCAAAGATACTAGCACAAAGATTAAATCCTCTTTTAGACCAGTTAATTGAGTCAGATCAAACAGGTTTTGTTAAAGGCCGACAAGGGACAGATAATCTGCGAAAGCTTATCGATATATTGGCACATGCTAAAGATAATAAAATCCCGTTGGTGGCAGTAGGGTTAGATGCGGAAAAAGCCTTTGATAGGCTCAACTGGGAGTTTATCAAGTGTACTTTAGAAGAAATTGGATTGGGCAAATTCGGGTCAAGTGCGATTATAGCGCTATACTCTAAGCCTTCATAAAAGGTACAGACTTTCAGTCGGAATCGTTTGAGATTAGCAATGGGACGAGACAAGGATGCCCGCTATCACCAATGATCTTCAATTTGTGTATAGAAGTGCTGGCTCAAATGATAAGGAAGAATGATAGGATAAGAGGAATCATATGTGGAGCTATAGAATCGAAGATCACTCTATTCGCAGACGATGCAGTCGTAGTCTTATCAGAGCCACTAGAATCATTGGTGTATCTCATGAAGGAATTAAAAACTTTTGGTTGCCGATCATATTATAAAATTAATTCTTCCAAATCAGAGGTTATCTGGCTAAATGTGAACTTGGAAACTAAAACCTTGTTACGAGAGAAATTCCCATTTAGATGGTAGCAGAATAAAATAGAACATTTGGGAATAGAGTTGACTCCGTGTGTTGCTTCCATGTTAAAGAATAACTTAGAAATAACTTTTGTTTCAGTGTGCAAACTACTCAAGTCATGGGAGAGGCTAAACCTAACCTGGTCAGGCAGAATCGTATGTGTTAAGATGTTCATTTTACCAAAACTTACTTATGTTTTAAGAGCAATCCCTCTATTTATATCCAGAGGAAGTATTACTAAATTTCAGAAAGTGGTAGATCATTTTATATATAAAGGAAATAGGGTTAGAGTCAGTAAAGACCAAGGGCCTCATTCAATTGCGATTTGGCCAATTCAATAGTGCTCTAAATAAGCAGATAACATATTTTTTTAAATAAGTTTTTAGTTAGTGAAAACCTTCTTTGTGGATAGATGTTTACTAACTAAAAACTTCTTTAAAAAAATATGTGATGTGCTTATTTAGACCTCTATTCAATTGGCCAAATTGCAATTGAATGAGGGCCCAAGGAAATAAAAAGTATATAGAAGGTGGATTAGGGGCAATCAACCTCTGGAAGTATGCAGAGGCTATAAAATTGTACCACTTTCTGAGATGGACAGAAGGAGTGGAAGGACCCAAGTTTGTCCAGTTAGAAGAAGCATTAAGCCCCAAAATAGTTCTGCAGCAAGCTCTATGGTATAAGAAATCGTCCAACTTTAAGACTCAGATAGAGTTCAGAATAGGGAAACAATGTTGGGCTAGTTGGCTCAAAATGAACTCAAAATTGAAGTTGCTCCCTTTTCCATCTCCATTAACACCACTGGAAGTAATTTATGATATTCACCCCGAAATAGATAAGGTAGAGTGGGGGAAATGGGGTATTGACAAAATTAAGGATTTAATCAGAAATGAGGGCTTTATTAAATTTGAGGAACTGAGGAGAGTGAAAGAGGTCCCAATATCAATGTGGCTGCAATTTCTGACCCTTAAGAAGATATTAACAAAAGAAGGTTTTGATGTAAGATCAGTCAGGGATTTGACACCTCTCGAAAAATTCCTGTCCTTAAGAACAAGTAATAAGAGTTCAGTGTCGAAATGCTTAAAAATTTTAGACGAGTACAGAAGTTCTGGAAAATCTGTAGCCATGGAAAGCTGGGAAACTGATTTTAGAATTAAGAAAAATTTGGAGGACTGGGGAAAAGCGTATCAGCTAACAAAAGATAACTTGATTTGTACAACTTACAGAGAAATCCACTTTAAAATTACACAAAAATGGTACATAGTTCCAGAGCTTCTGTCTAAAATAGATCCAAGCAAATATAGTGAGCTGTGTTGGAGAGGGTGCTCGGAAATAGGCACCCAAAGCCACATGTGGTGGAAATGTGTTAAGATCAAAGGGCTTTGGGAAAGGTGTGTCACCAAGTTGGTGGGTATGGGATGTAAGGAAGTTACCTTAAACCCAGAAGCTTTTCTATTACATATCTTTCCAAGGGAATGGTCTAGTGAAACAATTGGGATAGTGGTGCAGGTTCTCATGGCAATTAAATGGTGGATTGTACGGAGATGGAGAAGTGGGGAATTGCCTAAATGGAATGAGATTTGTAGTACTATGGAAAGGAATAAACAGTATGAAATGGAATATTTAAGTTTTGATTCCAAGTTAAGATTATCAGTGGTTAAGAAATGGGCAAGATGGGACGAAGAACTGTTTGCCGGGCCTTTCTGTTAATAGATATTTTTTTGTTTTGTTTTTGTATTTGTTGCCTTTAGCGAAGTTACTTTAATTATATAATAGGTTTCGGATATTGCCTCCTTCTGTAAATAATGAGAATATTGCCAAGGGGTGGGTGGGGGGTTTGTAGGTGGGTGATGGTGTATGATTTAGATGTAAGTATTGTTTTACTGTATGTATTTTATTTTGGTTGTCTGTTTCTAAAAACAATAACAATTAAAATATAAAAAAAAAAAAAATTCGCTAATTTAACCATTTTAAAAAAGTGGAAATTTGATCTGGGATCTGTGCTTATATAGAGCCCTATTCAATGGGCCAAATCGCAATTGAATGAGGCCCTAATTATGGAGTCAATCTGGTCTGTTAGCGACAGTTGTTTGACAAAAATAGAACAATTGTATGCTTTTAATGGTGGTCACACCAGTCATCAAACATGAAGCAGTAACTGACATAGTTCCATAATATTAACAATAGATAGATTATCTTCCCTGTGTCTGATCTTTAATATAAACACAATTTAAGATTAGATGGACCTTATCTTTTCATGTTACAAAGCATGCTACTAAGGCTAAAGAATGATATGTGCTCATCACAAATTGAGAGTGGTGAATATATCTCTGGTATTAATATTAGGTTAATATCTAAAGATTTTTAATTTGAGAAAGAAACTTTAAATATAAATGTGAGATCTATCTTTATTAACTTAATATATTGTTTTACTGAATGCATATTTCTAAATTCTCATCTCAACCTTTGGCAATTTTGGGTACCTGAGTACTATTTATATCTGCTTCTTGTTGTTTAATCATTCAGTCATGTCCGACTCTCCGTGACCCCAAGGACCACAGCACGCCAGTCGCATCTGATCAACCACAGCTCCTCTGATCACCCACAAGCTCATGTTCATTGCTTCAATTACCTAATCTATCCATCTCTGCCTCTGTCCTCCCCTTCTTCATCCTTTCCCAGCATCAGTCTTCTCTACGTAATCCTGTCTTCTCATGACATCACCAAAATATTTACACTTTAGCTTCATGATCAAACCTTCCAGTGAACAGTTTATCTTGATTTCTTGTAGTATTCATTGAACTATTCATAGTAAAGTGTAATTTATTTCTTTCTAATCAATGTCTTTAAGTCTGAGTAAACACAACCGATTGACTCTGCAGATCCAACAATATGCTCCATGAATAATTTCATGTCTGAAAGATCTGTTAATTATTGGAAACTAGCTACTTGCCCGTCAAAAATGACAGTAATAAAATGTTAAGGCTGGGAATGCTGTACCTTCAGCGCTCATTGAAGGCTGCTCCCCCTGTGTAGTTTATAGGCCTGGCGCTTGAGTGTTACTGTCTTGGGTTGTGTTACTGTCTTGGCTTAAGAGCTATTAGCTTGGATTCAGTCTTAGCAACTTGGATTAAGTGTTACTGGCTTTCGGTAAGTGTTACTGCCTAGGGATATTTTCTACGTCATTCGGGCTACTTTTACGTCCTTGGGCCTCGTTTTCGTTGTTTTGCGTTTTTTTTGGCATCCATTTTTAATTATTGGAAATGATCAGGTCACTTTTTCCTTTGACCATTTTACTTGTTAATAGAAAATCTGTATACTTTTTAATACTGTAAATAGCAAGAACAAGGTAGCAAGAAGGAGGTTAGGGTTGATGGTGGGGTTTAAGGAAAAGTTATGCAATGAACAGCTCTGCCTGAGAGAAACCCTTCATGGGTGGGCAATAGGCAAAGGAATGGTCAGCAGGCCAAAAATCCAATGGCATAGATTATCTATTTTAAGGATGGATTTTTTTCATCGATATTTAAACCATGTAGTCCAAAATGTGTCCATTTTTTTTATTATTGCTTACAATGTTTTATTTTACATTTTACCTTTTTTTGTTACATTTATGTTATTTTTTGATTTTGGAACAGTTTGCACACTTTTAAACTTTTGCCAAGTCCAAGTAAAATTAAAACATCAATATTTTATTTTCAATAAAGCTTTAAATGACTTTGCTTTTCATGTTCCTTTACTGTAGGAATTATTATACGTTTGCCAAAGTATATGATATATATGAAAATGTTAAAGGACCGCTGCAGTGTCCTAACAACAGGAGCGAAGGGGATCCTTGCGCTGGTGGAGATGAGCACCATAGGCGCTCATCCCTACGACCCCGTAGCACTTCGGCGCTCCCTGCGCTGGTGGAGATGAGTGCTGCTAGACTGGTAGCACTTTGAAAAAATTGGCTGCCGAAAAAAACGAAAACGAGGCTACCCGACCCCTAAAGCCGCAAAACACCACCAAGCACATACGACTTTTACAAAAAGCCGTACAAGGTACAAGATACATGATTAGCAAGGACGCTAAATCATCCACACATGCGTACCACACACATTCGCACACACATTACAACACTAACACAATGCTGAAGTACACAGCTATACTAACGGCTTCCCCTCGCGCACGCAGCCTATTTACACTTCACACATTGCTGACACTTACACCTCAGCTCTACAACACTGCAAACCTACATTATATGCTGCAGGAACATCAAAACAGATGGTTAGCTCTTCAGCACATTCCTTCCTGCATATATTAATTACAAAAAGGTAAAGTATATTAATGTATGATTTAAGTAATTAATTAATTATCATGAAAAACTACATATACACAAAAAAAAAAACCAAAAACCCACAGTATCGAAATAAACAGTAAAGCCCTTCACGGCGCACCTCACAAGGAGCGCCAAGGGTGCTCATAGGACACAAACTACACCAGAGAAGAGGCTAGCAATAAGCGCCAAAAGGAGATCAGCGCGGACCTTACAATGACAGCAGAATCGCCTCTGATAACAAAAAATACACCAACCGAGAGGCTCGCAATGAGCACCAAAGCCGCTCAGCGCAAGGCTCACAATGAGCGCCAAAGGATCTCACATGACCAAAACACTTACTGTCTGTGGCAAACAGCATTACCTGCCTTACAATATTATTGCCCCGTCATCTTTGACGGGCAGGTCGCTAGTATGTTATATTAGGTACTGATTTTTAATGAAATTCATAAACAATTATTTATAAAAGCACATCCAACATTACACTTACTTTCAATATTCAAACTGAGCAGCTGCCGGTACCCATCCACGATCAGGTCATGGGGAAGTGTTAACTTTGTCATATCACCGAATTGCAGATGTAGATTTTCAAGTATTTATTTTTCCTTACTGTTTATTTAGCCACCAAACTATTATAGACCTATAAAATAATGTATTGAACAATCCAGCACAGCCATATATCTAAATATTGTGTTTGTGAGTTATTAATTCTACATCTCAGATACATTTTCATGGAAGATGTTGGCCATGGAAGGTGTTGCAATTAGACTCCATTGTGATTCAATTGCGTGTCTTGCTGTGATATTGTTGTGGCAGACAATGGCGGTTGCATGTTGGCTCATTTTCTGTTTTGTTTAGGTTAATAAATGTATGTTATTTTATGTAGCAAATGATAAACTTCTTATGAAATTCAGAATGCAGCTATATGAGTGATGGTCCACAAGAGATTGTATTTACCAAGTGCTTGGGTTCTTTATTTTTAATTTACATTGTAAATATAGGAAAAATAGGAAAATCGTTATTCAAGTTAATGAGTACAAATAATGCTGCATTAAAATAAGGGCCAAAAAAGCATGAAAGTGGGAGAGTGGTGCACCAACTGGCAGTGTAAGCTGGTAAATGTAGGTGCTCAACAGTAGATATGAGACAATTTCCATGTGCCCAAAATCACACAAAACCACAAGATAGATCCTCAGGGGATCCTTCTAACTGGAAGGCTCTACATTTTAGATGCCCCAAAGCTTCCTAGTGTCTCTATGGTAAGAGCAAAATGCCTGTCTTGGGGTGGAACAAACAAAAGTGGTAGTGCCTATGTCCCAACTCTGAGCACTATTTCCATTTAACACCCAAAAACATGCTAAGGGCCCATAAGTATTTTAATATTTGTAAATCTTTTTCAGCTCCTCCGTGCTTCTTCCGGCTGCGTCTTGACCCGGCCAATGCTAATGACCTGACGCCCATGTGACGTCACGTCATTAGCATATGCCGGGTCCCGACACAGACGGAAGGAGCGCGGAGGAGCGGAGGAGCAGCTGTAGATGAAAGGTAAGTGAGGGGAAAGGGGGAGGGGTAAAGTGAGGAGGGGGTTTTCGGATGAGGAGGGGGGTTTAGGATGGGGGGTTGAGGATGAGGATGGGGGGTTGAGGATGAGGATGGGGGATTGAGGATGAGGATGGGGGGTTGAGGATGATAAGGGAGGGGGAGGGAAAGAGCCACGGGGGGAAAGCGAGACACAGGGGAAAGAGAGACACGGGGGGATAGAGAGACACGGGGGGATAGAGAGACACGGGGGGATAGAGAGACACGGCGGTGGTGACTCGAGTATAAGCCGAGGGGGCCCTTTTCAGCCTTAAAAAAAGGGCTGAAAAACTCTGCTTATACCCGAGTATATACGGTATATGGTTTGGCTGAGCATCTCACTATTGTATGCATTTTATATGACTCCATTCCCCTGGTGTATTATATATAATATATATATATAATTTAAATTATTTTTGTTATTGAACAAACATGCAATTCATAGTGGCAATAATATTGCCTTTACAAAAGGAGAAGACTTGAAAAATAATATATTTAAGATGAAATTGTCCTGTTTTGCATTAATGAAATGTATAGGTATATAGTTCTCCTAAACAGAAGCAATAGGCAGCAGCAGGTGTATAATATTATACTATCATGAAGCAGACACATTGCGTGACTGTCACATCTGGTGGCACAGTGAGGCTCTTATGAAATTTACATGAACCACTTAAGCACCTAGCACATTTAGGATAATAACTAAAATCATTTATGAATGCAGAAGAAAATATTCATATTTGTGTTTTTTTCCCTTAATCCTTTAGCAAATGTCTAAAAATATCCCAATAAAAAAAGCTGGTTTTGTTTAACTATAATATTCATTCATTCATATAATATTAATATCTGCATTACAGGTCTGTGTTAAATACAGAGAGTGTAAAAATAAATGGTTATGGATAGTGACTTGACCAGGAATACTCACCATATCCCTACAGATATCTAATACCAACAATCTTTTTTGTTTGCATGTTATTTTACTAAGCAAAAACATTAATATAATAATGTCCTTAAAGACAACATGGTAAAGACCCCAAACACACCTCCAAGACGACCACTACCTTGCTAAAGAAGCTGAAGGTAAAGGTGATGGACTGCCCAAGCATGTCACCAGATCTAAACCCTTTTGAGCATCTGGGGGCATCCTCAAACGGGAGGTGGGGGAGTGCAAGGCCTCTAACATCCACCAGCTCCGTGATGTCATCATGGAGGAGTGGAAGAGGACTCCAGTGGCAACCTGTGAAGCTCTGGTGGACTCCATGCCCATGAGGGTTAAGGCAGTGCTGGAAAATAATGGTGGCCACACAAAATATTGACACTTTGGGACCAATTTGGACATTTCCATTTAGGGGTGTACTCCCTTTTGTTGCCAACAGTTTAGATATTAATGGCTGTGTGTTGAGTTATTTTGAGGGGACAGCAAATTTACACTATATATATATATATATATATATATATATATATATATATATAAGATCTTGCGTGTTTCACCAGTGCAAGGCTGGTCGGGGTTACACCCCTCCCAATGCTCTGTCAAGCAGAAAGAAAGAGTGTTATAGGAGATCAGAATGGGGGCCCAGGGGGGGAGCATAACGACTTTGTTGCAATGAGCGCCGAAGGGCACCACTTTGCTGCTATGAGCGCCAAAGGCACTCATTGCAGGCCTCGCCTTTCCCTCATTCACTCTTTCATTCACACTCTCCTACTCTCCCTCATTCCCTCTCTCCCTCTCTCTCCCTCATTCCATCTCCCTCATTCTCTCTCCCTCTCTCCTTCCCTCTCTCTTTTACTCTTTCTCTCCTTCACACTCTCCATTTCTGTCTTCCTCCTACCCCCCTCCCCTTTTCTCTCCCCCCTCTCTCTGCACTGTCTCTTACCTCCATGCTGCTTCTCATGTCCCTGGTGTGGTAGCTCCCCCTCTACCCGGAAGGGGACAGGAGGGCCATGGGAGGCCATGGGATGCTGAAGACTGCGCATGCGCGATGGGGAAGTATTTGATTGGATGATACCTCCCCATTACAATAAATCGTTAATTAGCTTTCCGCTGCAGCTATTGGCTGTTTACAGACACACAGTTTGGGCTTCTGGCCGCGGAGTCTGGGGGCATCCTCAATATTGTAAACAAATAGAATCAGCATGAGGTGAAAAGTAAACAAACACTAAACACTACAAATAAAGAAAAGCTTTTTAACATTATAACATAACTTTCTCTGCCAGATGCAGTAGAGCAAGTTATAGGAGCTTACTATCCCTTTAATATCAATATATTAACACTTTATCATGGCCTTTAGCATTTAATATTAATTTAAAAAAGGATATTTTTAAACAATTCATTACCAGCCTGGCAACCAGCTGGCATCAAGCTCTATCCACTAACTTCCTATTTTTAGACAAGAGCTGGTCCAGCCAAACTTTCACATCAGTGATATAACACACCAATCATGGACAGAATTGTGAAGTTTATGTGCTGCGCTTGAAGCCATCAGCTTACCAGGCTGGTAGCTTTTAAACATTTCTCAATATAAAATGACGGTTTTGTTTAACTACTGTATTCAGATATGCATAGCAGGCCCATGTTAAATACAAATAGTATAAAAATAAATGATTATTGACCAGGAATATTGTCCATATCCATATAGATTTTGAATACCAACAATCTTCTTTCTTTGAGTGTTATATTACTAAAGAAAAACACAAATATATTAATATTATTAATACTTTATTGTGTGCTTTAGGATTTAATATGAATTAAAAAAAGTAAATATTTAAATTTAAATTGTAAGATTGTGAGTTTTCAATCTTATATTTATGCCTTGGAAACAAGCTCTATGTATGTTTGATTTTAGGCTCAAAGACACAGCTATCCATTCTTTTGCAATGTGTTAATATTGTTTTGGCCTTGTACTAAACCCCATTATAGCGCTAAGGAATATGCTGGAGCTTTACAAATAAAAGATAATAATAATAACTTATTAAATTATTATTAATATTACTATCAGCCTGGCAACCAGTTGGCATCAAGCCACACACAATAACTTCCTGTTTTTACGCATGAGCTGCCCATGCCAATCTTTCACCTTAGTGAGATAGCACAACAATCATGAACAGACTTGTGAAGATTATTAGCTATACTTGAAACCACCAGCTTGCCAGTCCAACAGCTTTTAAAAATTTCTCTCTTTTTAAATGAAAGGTGAATGATAAAAATACATTATTATACTAATTATTAGATTATAAAATAAGTTCTTAGATTATGTTATTAAATATAGAAAAGAAAGAGATATGGCCAAAGATTGAGAGAGAGAAAGAGGGAGAAAGAGAATTATAAGGGTAGAGGAATTAGAATGAGAGGCAGTGAGAGAGAAAAGCAATTTATAGACAAACCTCTGGACAGTTAGCTGAATTGCACCTTTCCCGTCCCCCAGTTGCTGTGCCAATCTCCGGTGGGTATAATCAAGCGAGCGGTGCACATCGTCCTCACTGGAGCATGACAGTTCTGCCAGCAGCACATCTTCCTGGTGTTTACAAGAACAGTTAAAGGAGGAACAGCTGCTTCGCTAAATTTATTTTATGATTATGACAGAATTTTTAAGAATGACAGAACGTATAACTGGGGATGCATTTAGTGCAATTATTAGACAGCTCCTTTTCAATTTTAACATCAAGCAAAAGAGACAGATTTTATTTGCAGAGTTGATCTTACACTTAGAGTGTAAATATGCAGTATGTGAGATGCAGAACAAGCTCACGTTTGCGTTATTAATCCATTTACTGTAGCAGAATATTAGCAGATTTGGAACTTGCTGGAGGCTTTTCTGACTATGAACAGCATTTAAAAGCCTGGAAATAGCTGAGAGGCAGCTGTGCTATTTATACAGCTATTTACCTTTGCTTTTAAGGAGACACTGTCTGCAACTTTACATTAAAATTTATACAATATCTGGCTTTCCTCAAACTATATGTAAAGTTCAATAAAATTCACAATGTTTTCATTAAAAGTGTGAAAAGTCAAGGCAGTGTAGGGAAAATATCAATTGTATGTCTCCACTATTATGTATATATCCACTGTACCTTATTATTACACAAGTCACTAATTTATATCCTATATCCATGCATGGCACGGTAGGCATAGGATCCATTTTTGTTTCAGTTTTCTAAGTTGTTTTTCTGTGACAGTCAGAGTCTCGCACAGGGGGCTGGAGACATTCATTTAGCATGGCCTCGCCATTTCTTGTTATCAGTTCTAAGAACCAACCCAGTGTATATGTGTATGTAACTGTATCCCAACCTGCTTAATAAACTATAATATGCTATGAAATTATGAGATCAGATCACTGCATATATTTTTCTATGCTCTCCAAGCTTGAATAAAGAAACTTGATTGACGTCACTGGTTTCGACTCCTTGATTGAGTGAAGTTTGTAGAACATTTTTGCAGGGAATTTTTTTTCAGCATTAGATTGCTCCCTATTGATATTATGTTTTATTTGTAGCGCATCAACATATTCTGTAGCGCTGTTCAGGGGTTAAGAAAAAGGAAAAATACAGCATTATACAAATATTAGCAACTGAAGAAAATGGAGGGCCCTGTTTTGAGCTTCGATCCTTGTAAAAGTGTTTTTTCCCAAAGCACCCTACTAGATTGGAAACTCACTACTTACAATCTAAAGGGAATTTAATAGGCAGAGACTTGGGGAGGAACAAGACAAGAAATACCAAGGTTCAGGAAGGAAGTGAGGGTTACATAGGTAGGAAGGTGTGAAAAGTTAGAAGGTTATTCATTAGTTGGAAAGGGAAGGGATCTGATGTAAAGTCATTGTGAAGTTAATGGCTCTAGTATGCAATATGTCATCTGACCATTTACAAATGTTCTCATCACAAATAATACACTGCAATCGGTTCTGGAGACTAGTTGTTATAGTGATATAAAATAATTATATATTAACCACTAATGGTATTAAGAATACATTTGGTAATGCATTAATTAACTATTAATTCACATAACAAGGATAAAAAAAAATTCTAAAAAGGTTGAACTTAATGGACTAAAAGTCCTTTTTCCATCTGAATTACTATGGAACTATATTGTTCCAACAGCTGCTAATTACAATGTTTCTATTATGGTGATAATAATATAGTAATGAACATATTTTTTATTAATTCTCTTGGAGAATATACAACTAGAATTAGCTATAATTATAGGATTTTCAATAGGCACTTTGCCTGTTTTCCAACTGTGGTTTTGAATATTTGTCATTCAGTGGATTTAGAAGACAAAAGGTCTCAGTGAATAGAGTGATTTTGGAAGTTAGTGTTTTATAAACAACTTATCTCTAACACTTCCCTAAAATTTTCCAATAGTGAAGGCTCAAATACGGACAAGAGGTTACCAGAATTTTTAATGTAACATGGTTTCTGCATCTTATACGTGTGTGCGTCTAATATGCAAGTTGGTTGTAACTTCATAGATAAATTACAAATCGGTTACAGATAAATTACAGATTTGTTTTGCAGATTATTTTAAAAATAAGTAAAAAAAATAACCCAAAAAAATTAGTCACAGCAGAATAAAGTTTGTGAATATTAAATTAAAGATACCGTATATATACTCGAGTATAAGCCGACCCGAGTATAAGCCGAGGCATCGATTTTACCACAAAATACTGGGTAAAATGAGTGACTTGAGTATTAGCCGAGGGTGGGAAATGTGCTGCCCCCTGTGTCCCTCTTGTGCTCTCTGTGTCCCCCTCTCTCTCCGTGTCTCTTCTCCCCTCTCCCTTCCCTGTGTCTCTTCTCCCCTCTCCCTTCCCTGTGTCTTTTCCTCCTCCCTTATCACCCCCCTCAACCCCCCTCCTCCACCTAAAACCCCCCTTCAACCCCCCTCCTCCACCTAAACCCCCCTAAAGACATCCCCCACCTCCCCTCACTTACCTGCTTGTGCTCCGGCCTCCGCTCCTTAACCCGGCGCCGTCACGAATGTGACGTCACATGCGCGCCGCGTCATTAGCATATACCGGGTGCTTGCCGGCGCCGGGTCAAGGAGCGGAGGCCGGAGCACAAGCAGGTAAGTGAGGGGAGGTGGGGGATGTCTTTAGGGGGGTTTAGGTGGAGGAGGGGGGTTGAGGGGGGGTTTATGCTGAGGAGGGGGGGTTTAGGTTGAGGAGGGAGGAGGGAAAGAGACATGGGGGGGTAGAGTGACTTGAGTAGAAGCCGAGGGGGCCCTTTTTGCCTTAAAAAAAGGGCTGAAAAACTCGGCTTATACTCAAGTATATACGGTAATAAATAAGTGGAAGAGCCTTCCAGTGGATGTAGTAGAGACAAACAAAGTTTAGGGATTCAAGCATGCCTGGGATACACACAAGGCTATCATAAGGTTTAATTAAGCCAGGCTTTTACCATAGTATGGTCAGACTGGATGGGCCTTTCAATGATTATGTATCATCAAATATATATATGTCTATATTTTTTTAACTTTGTCCATTATCAGTTTTTTGTTCCTCAAACCTAAAACAAAATTAGCACCTGCCATAGCTTTGCTTCAATATTCCTAATAGTTGCCGGTAGAAAAAATGTGCAACTAAAAACAATTCTTATTCTTACAAGGTTCAGGATGAGATATTTCCAGTACTAATAATCCAATGACCGGACCATTTTATCCTGGACGTGTTTTATCTGTTTTCTGTTCTTTCCATTGTGAGAGCTAGACACTGTCATAATAAGACTGAAACCAATTGTTTTTCAAAAGCTCTTTATTTAATCTATGGGAATCTTTTATGCTTTAACCCAAATGTGAAACCAACTTGTTATGTGTCAGAAAGTCCAACAAATTATTGAGTGTCAAAAAGCTACAAAGGCAGAATGGAGAATTACTAAGAGGACGTGCATTAAAGGGATATGGCAGGTTTCTGGATTTTCCTAGGTATATAATATCCCTGTGTATCTATTTACTTGTATATACTTTATTCTAAAAAGAAGTGCTCATTAGATCTTTTTTTAATGCCTAAAATTATACAAATAGTCCCTGTATGAATTTGCTCACAAAGATGCAGACTGTGCTGTATTTGCTGTGTCTCATACTAACCAATCAGTGACCATCTGCAACATACAGCCGAGACGTGGTTCCTGATAGGCTAGGACACTACATTGCACACCCAGCACTATAGAGTCTGGGTTTGTATATGCTGTAGTGGGCAGGCCCATACATGGACTATTTGTTTGATTTTATGCTTATAAGCTCTGTTTTTACTGCCTAAAATCAAACAAATCATTCTTAATAAAATAAAGTATATAAAAGTAAATAGATGCACAGGGATATTATATGCCTAGTAACTTCCAGGAACCTTCCATATCCCCTTAAGCCGTGATCTATTGCAGCATATCATGCATTAGCGCTATTCAGGTCTGCATGCAATTTACTAAAAATCAGATATTATAATTAACTACTAATAAAAAGTTTTCAAACATAAACAAGAATAGCTTATTTTCAGCATGAAATAAACATCTACTTAAACGTACTGGCTTAACATCAGGAACACCCTTGCTAGCCCTGAAGTCGCTTCTCGGCCTTCAGGTGAAAACATAGAGTCTTTGAATAGTCCATATTCAATAGTTTAAAGCGTCCTTTCTCTGCGGACAGTTGTCTTTCAATTTTATACCATAGGGTGGGGTTCTGGCCCACCCTACACTCCAGATACCCAAACCTCCAGGGACCCTTGACACCCTCTTTTGGTGAAGGCTACAAATCTGTTAACTTCACAGACTTCTCCCTGGGGTGTATTATCAGACTCTGTAATTGTACCTTTACATCCAGTGTCTTTCTCTCTCCGCTGTAATGGATCCTCTGCTCTGCTGGGATAGCACCAATCAGTCTCCTCAGTAAATATTGCTGTGGCAAAATTCTTGCAGCAGCTCCTTTGCAAATCCATTTTTACTCTGCAGCAAACAGTCTCCTCTGTAAACTTTGGGGTCTCAATGTCTGCTTTCAGCGGACAAAGACACTGCCTTCACTCTCACTGGCAGATGCATACAAGCGTCCTTCTTAGCTTGTAGTGAGGTTTTGGCCTTACTCTGCTTGGCCAAACAGAGCCTTATTGCAGGGGCACCAACTCCCATTTCTCTGTGTGTGCCTTTAACAGGCTTACAACACCTGCAGGTTCAATTAGTCGCTTAGCACTGCTCCAGTAAGTTAACTCTTTCTTTCTGGGAGAAAACTCTTCATTACGTGTCTTGCTCTCACCTCTGGGGGGCACTATGTTACAGCACCCACAAAGCTTTAGTCAATATTGCCCATTGTCAATACCATATTAAAGGAACACAATTGTAAGAAAATCAAATATAAAGACAAAATATAACATTTACTCAGCTACACTTACTATAGTGTAGCAGTGCTTAGTGCATAAACATTACTTGCAAGTTTTTTCAAATGTTATTTAATTTTAGTATTGTTTAAAGCACATTATTTAAGTGTTTGTTAGACAATGTGGGGGCTGTATGGGAGAGTGTCACTTTGCCGTGCGTCAGTGCGTTCTAATACTTTTGGGAAAATGTGTTATTGTAATTGTTTGCCTAAACAAATTTGTTAAGTGGGAAAAACACTTCTAAGATTGTCCAGCTGTTTCAGACACATGTGCTTAAAACATTCAGACACTAATTCAGAGCTGGGAAACAAGATATATTTAACTGATACAACTGTCTGATACACAATGTCAAGCATGCTGTGAAATTTTCTAGATGCATTAATAACTATTATAATATCCACAAATGGTACAGAGCACACAGCTGCAGCAGATCAGATGAATGGGCTCATATTTACAACAGTTTATATTGGGTGTCAGCTTTCCTCCGAAGAAAATGCTGTATGTTCAAAGCATATGGATCTGAGGAAGATAATTTCTTAAAAGTGACATTTATCTCTTTTTCAGTGTGTAATACAGTTGTAACTGACCCACATAAAATAGACAGGTTACACCAGAGCAATCACTTTAGCGCTTCCTTTCTAGACACAGACTGACAAAGATTGATTTCCCTGGAAATAGTTTTTTTTCTACCTGAGGCTAAGCAAAGTTTGGACTACGTGTGATTAAAGGCACAACATGCGCTCTGTACAATAATATGTATAAAGCTGGTAATTGTGTCTGTCTGTTTATATATATACAGAATTTATTAAAGTGCGACTATAGTCCTATATTTAAAATATACTTCTGAAGGACTACACTATGTTTATCGCATATAATAGTTGTCAATCTGCGAGTTGTCGTCATGATTGCGGTCTGTAGGGCTGCAAGTGCGAGCCTCGCAAAGTGAGGGGAGCAGTTGAGGCACGCCACGGGACTTAGGCTGCAATGAGTATCTTTGGCGCTCATTGCACTGCGAGCCTCGCGAAGCGAGATTAGCAGTTGCGGCACGCAGGACTTCGGCTCCATGGGTGGACACGCGGGACTTAGATGGTGCTAATCCCGAGACATACAGGATTTGGCAAAAATTACGGGCCATGTGACTTAGGACCATAAGCACGTAGATGGACTGCGGGGCTCGCAAAAATATGACTTTAACAGCCGAAACACTGAACTGGAAAAACATGCAAAAACACACAAAGATGCCTCAAATTCACTTACACACACACAGCACATGGGGAGAGCCAGGGAGCATGTGAGTGAGGTTGCAAGTTAATTTGAGGCATATTTACCTTTTTTCATGATTAAAAATAGCTGAAGCAAGGAAATAAATGGCTGCTGAAAAAACGTAAACACAAAGAAAACGAGGCAGAAGGACGTAAATACAAGCCATAAGCACTAAGACTTACTAACACCAGTAACACTTAATACAAAGCAGTAACATTTACCTCAAGCCACACTGAACCCAAGCCAGTAACACTGAACCCAAGCCAGTAACACTGAACCCAAGGCAGTAGGCTCCTAAACTACACAGGCATATAAAGTACAAGGTGCTTAGAGGGGCCATATCCTCGCATTTTGTGGCAAACAGCATTGCCAGGCTTCAAATTTATTTGCCGTCATTTTTGACCGTCAGTTCGCTAGTGTATATATATATATATATATATATATATATATATATATATATATAGTACATTTGTGTTTACCTTTTAAAGTCTAAAACAAGTTAAAAAAACTTGCTTCCTGCTCAGAATTCCAAGAAATACAGTTATTACACTGCATTCTGGGAGCCCGGGAGCCCACAAAAGCTTCAGTCTTGCAATCCATAACCATTTTAAACATGGCTTCCTTTAAAGGGATATATCTAAGTGAGCTGGATTAATACATTTCTGCACTCTGTAGGCAAAAAGCAGCTTATGTGTATGCAGCACATCTCATAATTTTTTTTATTTTTATTAAAATCTAAAATCCCTCTAATGATTATGTTGACACCCCCAGGCGGTGTCTACACAGGCCCCTGATCCCCACCCAATCAGCATGCAGCATCCGGGGAGCAATATTAACCCACTATTTACCTGCTCTTGCTTGCTCTGCTAATCTCCTTGCAGCTTCCTCCTTGCAGCTTCCTGTTACATCAGTGATATACTACATTTCCCAGGCTGCTTTGCTACATATCCCATGCTGCTTTTCACCACAGACAGGAACTCAGAGTTAATTCAAGAGTTTCAGCTAACCTAATTGGCCAAAACAAATCATTTTCAATTTGAGGCTAATTTAGCCTGGGTTTGGATGGGTGTTAACCTTGATTTCAACAGAAATTACTAAAATTAGAAATTACTATTATTGCTAAACACTTACTCTGTATGCACAGGAATAAAATTATGAAAAGGAAGTGTATGAAAACGTGACTTCCCACAGTAGGGCAGAAATCAGGTGCATCATTCCAAAACAAAATTATACCATGCTACCTTTGATTGGTCAAACTGAATATGACTGTTATGCTAATTTTAGAAGAGATTGGCTGGGTGTGTCAACTTTGAAAGCCAACTGTTTGCAAATGTAAGAAATTCAGCTGACTTCAAGGTGAGTGTTTAAATGCATATTTTGATATTTTTTTCATGCAAATTTTTTTTTTTCACACACTACTGATTCTCCTCCATCAGATGCTTTCAGAATCCAGCAAACTTAGATATCCCTTTAAGCATATGCTCGTGTATTACACAGCTTTTTTTCAAAGCTCAGGATGGATTATAAACAAGCCAGGAATCATATAGGCATAATAAGGATACTAGATTTCTGCTGATCAACTTATTGAGGTGGGAGACTTTGAAATGCAGATTTATAAGGTCACGACTGACTGACTAAACAACAACAATGGGCAAAGTAGATAAGTCTGTTCTATTTCTATGTCTTATTAAATAGTCTAGGTTTGATCACCCATCACCGCACAATACAGTGACTTCTGTACAGTGGGGGCTGCACCTCACGGGCCTCCTGACCTAGCCCTGACTTACAAATTACCTTAAAGAGTAGTTGAATGCTACAAAATGATGAGTTCCTCATGCAAATCGTCCAGGCTTACACATAACTTGTCGTTCTGCGTACCGAGACAGTTGTGTGCGCTGCAGGTGTAGTTTCAGGGATAGAATTTTATGGAGTGTTTAAAGACACTTCTTTTTTTGTCACGCTAAATAAAATTGAGTTTCGATTCTGCCGGGAAGTTCCTCCTGGGATCCCAGAGAAGTGGGGTTTAATTTCATTTCAAGTGTTATGACTGTCAGGATGATGGAGCTCCTTGTTTCAGGCACCTTATCCTCTCTGACATGAAGAATTATATTGACATTTACGCTTTTTGTTTTTCTCTCATTTTCCTCCGCTGATCTTTTGTTGATGCTGCACTTGGCAAATTATTTGTATTATTTATTTGGCATTACAAATGTTCTGCATGTACGGCCCTGAATATTATTCAGTTTCAATACTTTTGGTTATAAATCAGTGGAACTCTAGATATGAAATGTGCTTAGTTTATCTGCTAGTTTTATATTTACAGAGTTACAGCGCCATTCAATTCGCCGATTTTACGATCCGGGAACCTGTTAGTGTGGTCGCAGGCTAAATTGCTATTCAATTGGCATCTTTTTGCAGGCTTCGTTCGGGATACGAGTTACGGGCTTGAAAAAATTGCATCCATCAAACTCGTAACTTACAGCCTTCAGAAGCCTTTGATCTGTCGCTTTTGCCAGGATAAAATTGCAAATCGCCATTCAATTGCTCAATTTTCCCAAGCTCGTAAATGTAATCCCACTCGTAAACCGCAAAGGAAGGAGAAAATATTTTTCATTTGATTTATGTGGTTTGGAAAGAATGATGAGGAATCACTTTTTAAAGTTGACAATTTTTAGGTACTCCTTACATTGTATTGCTGGTAGTAGTTATTAAAAGGTATTAATCATCCTAGAGCAGGGACGTAGGAACTGGGGGGGATGGTGGGGGCCAAATCCCCCTAGGTTCAATGAAGAGAGGACAAAAAAATCGCAAAGTTAAACTAAATTATGCATCAGATTTGGCCACTAGAGGGCGCTATGGAGTAGAATATCTCTACCATAAAAAGCTTTATATTTATACTTATTTATTTAGTTGGCATATAGACATATATATTATAAATATAATTAAATATATTGTGTATAGATACTGTATGTCTATGTATATATATATATATATATATATATATATATATATAATTATTTTGGGGGGAAGACATTGAGAATTTAAACAAAGAAATTAAAGAGATTTAAAAAAAGAAAGCCTTTGGGCTGCACTGCAGCAATGGGGCCACTAAGTGCAGGGCCCCAGTGCATTGCTCTGGGTGTGCCAGTGATAGATCCGCTTCTGGGAGTAGAGTTGAATTATCCCCCCCCCCCCCCCCAGATTATTTTGTGATCTTACGCCCATGTCCTAGATTTTGTTTCAGAGTAGTAGCTTCCTAGGTGACTCAAGGGTTTTTATGACTATACGGGTGGTTGAAGCAACTCAGAGCCGTTTCGCAAATTACACGCAGACTACCGAGTTAACTTCCGAGAGCTTGAATATCATTCTAGGAGACATATAATTGGTACATTATCAATTTTAGTTCTTTAAACGAGCACACTGTAAATATCTGACCTCAGTCAGCCTTTAAGCATTGATTGCTTTTTTTTCTTAAGCTGTCTGATACAACTAATATTTTTGATATTATTTTTGGAATTGTAGAACTATACTGATCTTTAAGACTGATCTTTAAGACTTTTCAACTTAAGCACTTTTACAAAATACTTTTTATCCAGAATAAATATGTTGTTTAAAATGAAGAATGTTGGACCGAATGTTAGCGGTTTTGTAGAATCAATTACATTAGCATAGGAGATAAACATTAGTTTGGCAATGCCACTGTACATAATGTCTCTGTCATGCTGGGAAGGAGAGCAGGTGAGACAGAAATTGAATCTCATTTGGAATTATCACATGTACACAAGTTCTCGGCTGCCAGCAGCCACATCTGTCTTCTCAGCTCTGTTTCACATTTTATTAGTTTTAATTATTATGCTAGGTTTCGAAAGTCATTCTCATTTTTGGATCTCTGACATTCATTTATAGTTTGGGTGCATTCAAGAATTTAAAATGGCACTATAATATCTTTAGAAGGTGCTAAAAGTTAATATATTACACTATCAACAAAGGTTTGCATAGGTTGATCATTGGTATTCCCAGTAGCAACATATGGATGTGAGAGCCGGACCATAAAGAAGTCCGAGCGCCTTTCAGTTGTGGTGTTGGAGATAACTGCTCAGAGTCTCTTGGACTGCAAGCAGATCCAATCAATCAATAATACAGGAAATCAAGACAAACTGTTCACTGGAAGGAATGATCATGAGACTTTATCATGAAACAACAGACTTCCATAAAGAAAACTCTGATGGAATGGGAAAGATTGAAAGCTTATGATGAATAAGATGACAGAAGAAGACATGGATAGATGAGGTCACTGAAGTGATGAACTTGAGCTCATGGGGCAGTGGCTGACAGATAAGGCTGGCGCCCTGCAGTCGAGATCTTGTTAATAATGTTCAGTATGAACAACTTTTCAGTATATTGTGACTAAAAAGAAAAAAACATACAAAAAAAATAAACTCGTTTTTCTCTAATATTAAAGCTGAAGATAATCCCACCCATCTTTTTCAAACAGTGGCAGAGTGTGCGGTACATTTCCCCATGCTCTGCCACTGAAACTGTGCCACACTGAGAACCGAGGAAACTGCATGTGCTGCATAGTTTAAACAAATTAGAAGAGCTCAAGCCCAACATTGGTGGGAAAAACAGCAAAGTAAGTGACGTTTTCTTGGAAAAAAACATACGACAAAAAGAGCCATAAATGCTTGACTATTACAGAGGCAATTTAAGAGGAATTTGCTTTCTTCCTCCAAAGTTGCTAAAGTACCCTTTTTAGTATCATTACAGATGCCAGTTTCGATACTTGGAGCTTCACATTAGTCCAATTAATTATTTATCTGTTGACTATTTTTCTATAGCACTAATAGAAATATTCAACCCAATGCATTATAACTTAATTAGATGATTTTAATTATCTTGGCTCAATAATACCTCAGGATATTACAGGATAAATCAGTTAACACAGAGTTTTACCTGCTCAGTATTACTATGGATATGTCTAGTTTAGTGTTGAGCCTTTGATATATTCTCCCATACATGGGATATCCAGTCCAGTTTGTTTCATACAATAACTCAACTGGACAGTGATATCCAATAAGCCACAAGCAGTTGTAAATAACATCTGAAAACTTTCATTTATTTAGATGATCAAGACCTTGAAGAATCCGAAGAGCCGCAGATCATGAGCTTCAATTAAGGGTTTTTCCAGCTCTGGGCCTCATTCATATTCAATTTGGCCAATTGAATAGGGCTCTATATAAGCACAGAGCATATTTTTTTTTAATAGAAGTTTTTAGTTAGTGAAGACCTTGCTTTTGGATAGAAGTTCACTAACTAAAAACTTCTGTAAAAAAATATGCTCTGTGCTTATATAGAGCCCTATTCAATTCACCAAATCGCATTTGAATGAGGCCCTCTGAGCCTAAATGGAGACTAACGACTGAAGATTGGAAGCATTCGATATATAATTATCTGTAAGCCTGTTAACATTAACCACAATAATATTAGATCAATATTAATATTTTTATACTTTAAAAAAAAATGTATAAATCAAACAGTGAAATGTCATGGTTTAATGGCATTAAATATACTATAATTAAACTAAAAGGACCAAGGCAGTGCCAGAAAAAGACACTTGTTTGTCAAGTATGTACCAAACTAAAAACATTAGAAGCTGTGAAAGTCAACATGAAACACATTTTGGGAAATTTAGACTTTTTGAGGACTCTGCTTATGAGTAGAGGAATCCATTTTGTGTTTGTTACATCCTGAGAGCTGGATGATGGTGGCATGTTTTTGTAGTTAGCAAAGGAGGGAAGGCTGGGGGAGGAGGGAACAGGCAAGTGTCCAGATGCTTTGTTTAACAATAAGATAAGATTGAAATTGACACCATACCCCCTCCCTCACTGGCATAGAAGCAGACACCTTACACCATTCAATGCAGAAATATAAACACTCCTCTCTCATATACACAAATCTGACTAATGTTACATGGATCCCTCCAGGGCCCTGCAAAGGTATCAAATTGCATTTTTATCGCATTCGTTCCACTGTACAGAGGTCCTTTAACAGTAATAGTTTTGGATCCTGATCCAAAAAGGATCAAGTTTGGAACAATTCTTTGACATGTCCCATTGATCACAACACTTCATGACGATATGTGTGACATATGTAAAAGTATTAACAAGATTTACTTATCACTGCATCCTATTCACACTTCCAAGACTACTTTTGTGCTGCACCCTTCACCTGGAACTTAACCCATTATATTTTTTTTAAGCCTCCAATTCTTCAAGAACACCCTAAAACTCACCCACACCCAATTCATCTTGCACGCTACCGGATACCTTGATGCCTAACTGCGCCTAACTAACCAAAAGGAGGCTTGGAAGCACTGGACAAATCTTTCTTACAACTTTGTCTCAGTTTGCAAGACATGCTAAGCAACATCACACACACAAAACAAAATTAATTATAATTATGGTCTTTTAAGTCCTTTTATACATGTATGCATGTATAGCTGAGGATAAATAACTTGTTAGTTGTTGTGTTTTTTGACCAAGATACTTTTTTTTCTTTCTTATTGAGCTGAGAAGTTTAAGTTTGTTTGGTCAGAAACCTTTAAAAGAAATGATCGCTCTTCTGTACAGCACACTTTGTTGCCAGTAGAGTTCTATTGATTTTTTTTTATTTGAACAATCCATTTCAGGTCTATTTTCTTTTTTTAGTAGTTTCAAGAGTTTGGTGACCTTTGCTGTCTTCATTCTGAAATAGAAAAAAAGTTTACAAAGATTCCAAATGGAACACCAGAAAGAATCCAGAACTAAGGATAGGACTTGTGGATGGAATATTAGATTGTTAAAGGAGCCCCGTAGTTTAGGAATAGCTTAAAATATTATGTTGTATCTAACTTAGTATGATTAATCGTGCAAGCAGAAAACATAAGGCATCTTTAAAAAAATCTTAATTTTACTAGACTTTGCTAGTGTATATAGGTTTTCATGACAGTAATCCTTCCTGTCCAGTGCATGACTGTGATGTTTTAGAGCAGGATTTGCAGGTTAGGGTGCAAATGTCTACTGGGCATGTGCGCAGGAGAGGTCAAGGTGTCATACACAAACACACTCAATCAAAAGTAAGATACTAAGCCCTGTCATCCCCCCGTGCTGAATAAAAAACACTTCACACCGTCATTTTATTAACATGTAGCCATGCATTTTAATCACATTCTAATTAAAAAGGTGAGAGTATGAGGCATATGTTTCATCTATTATTAAACTGCATGCTTATTATCAAGTCCAATATGCATATTTTGGGTTCAGCAAATTATCTCTTTTATTTACAAGCTGATCTGTTACCTGCAGGTTGAAGTAGTTTGACTTTTTAGTTATAAAGTGTTTCTTTAAGATAATTATATTTTTGGAATGCATGTACACATCAGAAATATATGTACTCCATCACTAGCAGCCTCATTCAATACAGGGCTGTAACTCGATCTCAAACGGGCAAATGGCTGCGATTGAGTTGAGTCCGCAAGTTAGGCACCCTTCGCGAGAATCGGAAACCATGCTATCGTCAGTAGCATTTGCGGGCTTGAACTATGACGCAAGCCTGTAACTCGTGGCTGAAGCCTGAAAACTCTGAGCACTTTAAAATCAAATATGAAATCAATCCAGCACTGTGAATGATGGGGAACGCAATGGGTGACATTAGAATTAAAAGCACAACATTCTCAAGCTTGCACATCGCAAAAATAAAATACTTTATTTCATGTTTAATTTCCATCCGAAGTGCTACGGGCTCCAACCTCCAAGCCCGTAGGACTTTGGAATCCAACCACCATATTTCATTGAAGTCCTAATGAGTTATGAGCTTGGAGGTCATTCAAGCCAGTAGGACTTTGGACGGATATTAAACATGAAATAAAGTCATTTTATTTTGCGATGGTCTAGCTTGAGACCTCCTTGGTACCATTAACTTGCGGTTGGATTTTGGCCATTTGTGGGCTTCACGGAGGGGTTAGCGAGGGGGAATCGCAGCAATTGAATAGCGATTTACGATTTTTGCGATCGCAACTCTTGCGGCCTTGAAAGATCAAAGGCTTTGAGGTAAGTAAGTTGCGTAGGCCGTAACTCGATCGGAGGCTGCAAGTCTTTGCCAATTGAATAGCAAAGTAACCTGCGACCTTCACTTGCGAGCCCAGATCCCAAAATTTCAGCAATTGAACGAGGCTGTAAGTCACATCAAGTTGTATTTTTGTTGTAACATTTCTGTCTCTGCATTTTCTATAACTATTATAAAATTCTGTTCAAGCAAAATAATTTCTCCTTTCATAAGACAGAATTAATTTGTTCTCAGACTGGTTGCGAGAGATTATTAGTTTAAGATAATCAAGGTTTACGTCCGATTCTCCAAGGTACAAGGTGTCCCATGTCATCGCAGTGTAACCTAAACTAGTCTCTAAGTAGTTTTTCAAATCAAGTTACAAAGCTGTAGATTTTTTTTCATTAATGTTTTACTTTGTACATGCTACAGTGTTACCCTGGCCAGACTTCCCACAGAAATCTATCTCTGGATAATGTCCAATTGTGCTTATAGGACAGGGGCACTGTTGCATTGAGACTATGGGAGTGGCAACCAGAGAAAAATTCTGTGAGTACAGGCACACTCTCACTCTCTTTTGGTCCTGAAAGTACACATTGTAATAACATACTGTATATAGTTTTGCTTTGGATTACTAGTTAGTATCCATTCCCTTGAAAAATCCACCAACATTGCGGAGAAATGCGCATCGGGTGGTGGTACATGGATACTGTCTTTATAATGTATCCAAATAGCCTCTTTGCTACAATTTAACTATACACATAGAAACATATGTGACCACATTACTGAGAAACCTAAGGGAGGAGTACACCACATTTTATCTTCACTTATGGTAACTTATTTATTTATTTTTTTAATATATATATTTATGCAAAATAAAATATATGTTTTAAAATATATATTTTTTTTATATTTTTGTTTTTAGTGGTCAATAGTATTGCTTATATGAACTAATGTAATAATACTGCAAACCTACTCTATTATTAGGTGTCAATGCCAGTGTGGCATCTCCATATAGTTGATAAGAATCTATAGAGAAACATTTTTCATGTAGCCTCACTGCTAGCTAGATATGTAGGAGCTGGTGGGAGGGCTGTAAGGGGAATTACTGTGTTATATAAAAATTACAATTCTTTTAGAAAAAATAAAACATCATGAGTATCAGAGCAGTAGTGTTGAACAATTATTGAGCCCTACATTCTTTGACATAGAAAATCAATGGAAGGTTGTACACCATCAACGAAGTACATGCCCATCTGATTCATACAATAGTCTGAACCCAGTGTTTCTGTACCTACATTTGCAAATAATTTTATAATTCTATAGAATATTGATTGTACAGTCAATAACACTTGAGGATAATTTATGAAATCCAATATGTTTCAAAATGGAGGCAAAGTCACTGTAATAACATCCACCATGTATTAAAAATTATTTTTGTTAATAAATCTACAACAGTACTTTATGTTAATTTTGCATGTGTGGGAGTCTACTTCCACAAATGCAAGGACTTGAGATGAGCGTAAATGTATTCTCTCGCCTTTAAGAACTCATTCTAAAGCTTCCCAGAATTACATCTCCAAATAAAACTGGTGAAACATGCACTGTGGTCTGATATATTACTGGGCTGAAAAGCCACTTTGTCTTGTTTATATTTCTTTTTGAAGTTATACTTAGATTCTTGGTAGCTTCTTAAATAGTTTGCTTGAGTACATCATGTAATGACAGCATGCTTATCATCTTCTAACTGTAATGAACAGACTACTGTCTAGATCCTGCTTCTCCTTGTTTCTTTCTAGCCCCTGGTTTCCTGATCCAGTTAGTTGTCTTGACCTAAAGAAATCTTCCCTAGGAGACAATATTTTTTTGTATAGATTCTTGACTTCTCCAGTAACTGAAATCCACCTCTACTTGAGATCCAGTATCATAACATAATTATCTTCCTTCTTGACTTCTTCCAACATACAAAATCTATCCAATGTTCTTCTTTACATTTAGAGTTATTCCATTATCCTTTTACTCAGTGGTAGTCAACCTGGTCCCTACTGGGCGATTCAAGCTTTCAGTGACAAGTGACGTCACACACCAGAGATCCACAGTACCATGCCTGGCTGGTTGGAGAGCTGGTGAGAGAGCCTAGTGACAGCAGTCAGGACCGGATCATTATCTAGTAAGTACAGGGTGATACATAGCTATGGTCATATGATTTATGCAACCAGAAATTAGATAGGGCACCGGTGGGCGGTAATGACATTTTACCATCAAAAATGGGCAGTAGAAAAGAAAAGGTTGAAACCCCTGCTCTAACTAAACCTCATGTAAGCATTCAATAAAAATGATTTATTCATGGTGACCATGATATTCGGCATATACTTTCCAAGCACACCCTTTAAACTCTTGAGTTCCATCTTTTGGTTGGCTCAAGCATTCCCTTATGCCTCTGAACCTACCTTGTGGCTGGCTCCAAAATAATTTTGTGGCTTGCTCAGAGTCCAGGGGTCCTATTAAATTTCAGGAGTCACAGAGCGATTAAATAGGGGCGTATACCATTCTGATTGGCTGGAATCTGATTGACAGATATTTTAGCCAATTAGAATACTCCAATGCATTTTATATGCAGGAGCATGCGCGGGAACCGCCATTTGTGGCTGGAAGCTGCTTAAGGGAGGAGCTCTTTTAGATTTAGTGATTCATTTTTTTGGATGGCCCTTTCCTGGCAAGGAAGATGAGGACATGGGCTTCAATCAAGAAAGAGGAGTTTTTACCTTCTACTATCAACATGGATAACACGACTAGTCCAAGGCAGAAGACTGAAGATCAGGGCATTTTGGCAATGTTAGTCGACTAATTAACCCTTTCTTTTTTTAAAGTTGCAAGTCTTTTTTTTATTTTAATGGTGTTGTTTTTTTTATCTTTTAGTTTGTTTTTTATTTTCTGTAATGTAGCTTTTTTATTTTTTGTAATGCATGTTTTTTCCCCTTAATTAGTGGGTTGTTAGGGATGTAATTGGGGGTTAATAGGGGGTTAGGGTGTTAATATGGGGTTATAAAGTTTAATTAGGGGGTTAATAGAATAAGGTAGAGGAGAGGTTAATAGAATAGGGTGGTATAGGGGTTAATAGAATAGGGTGGAAGGGGTTAATAGAATAGGGTAGAGGGGGTTAATAGGGGTTAAAATGATAGGGGTTAATAGTGTAGGATAGAGGGGGTTAATAGGATAGGGGTTAATAGTTTAGGATAGAGGGGGGTTAATAGAGAATAATAGGATAGGGGTTAATAGGGTAGGATAGAGGAGGATTAATAGGGAGTAATAGGAAAGGGGGTTAATAGGGTAGGATATATTGGGGTTAATATGCTCTTGCAGCATATGTAAGGGCTCTTAAAGCCCTTACAAGTCCTATTCTGAACTCGCAATATTTTGGCCAACATTTGCCATTTGCGGGTTTGAAAGCAAGTGCGTATTTGGGGAATTGTAGGAATTTAATATCGATTTGTGATTTTAGGGATTGTAACTTTTGCGGGCTTATCTGGCTCAGAGTTCCGATTCTGACAACCCGTAGGATTTTTCAGCCTGTAACCGCAAATATTTTGCGAGTAGCTAAAAGGGGGTTAATTTAATAGCAGTAACTTTTGTGGACTTCTTTACGGGCTCCTGTAACTACAATTTGGGGAATTATTAGGGGCTCAGATCATGTATTTCCAACAGATGAAAAAAAATATCCTAAGTGTTCCAGGTATATTCAAAAGCTGTATTTACACAGGTATTACAAGTGTAGACTCTGTGGAAACTGTAGGTCAGTGTCACTTTAAAATTGTAACTAAAGAGTCAAACTGCATAGATTAAAAGTGGGTTTATTGGTTTCATAGAGAAAATATTCTGAATTGTATTGTTTGTATTATAGTAAAGCACAGCAAAAAGACTATTTATACTTTGGAAACTGTAAATAGTCTTCACATTACATAAATAGTTAATAGACAATCTCTAATATAAAATTCACATATGCAACATTCATTTTATTAATAGCTTTTTCTTAAAGCAATATCGTTTTTTAGTGCCACAGCCTAGTAATATTCCTAGAATGATGAGGTTGCAACGACTTTTGCATTTTCCTTCAGTGTGTAATACAAGAGATAATTAAATGTGCTTCACATGGTTACTATTCTGAGGTATTTGGTCATTTTTTATAAAAATATCTTTGTTAAAAGTGTTGTATCTGCAAAATAAGGATTCAGATTGTGAGCCTGGATGGGAACACGCGGGCTTCTGATACTCATCAAACAGGAGCAGACTTGCTCTGCATTATAATTTGAGATCTCTTGTTTCTTATTCAAATACAGAAGTCAACATATTACGAAGCAAGGGGAAAATAGAGCTCTCTGGTTGGCTAATCAGAATTCCAGTCCTGTATTCTGATTGGTTAAAAATCTAAGCTAATCAGAAAAGTAATATGTGATTGTCTTAAACAAGTTAAAAAAACGTTTTCATGTCTAGAATTCTGAGAAATACAGTTATTACACTGCATTCTGGGAACCATGGCAGGGACGTGTAAATGTGCCCACAAAGGCTTACGCTTAAGAGAAACCACCACTAGTTATAGTTGTTGTGTTGTGTGTAAGCTTGCAAAGTCTGTGGGTTGTGCATTCGCTTAGCGCTCTCCAAGGCCAGCAATGGGCCCCAGAAGGGAGAGGGCGGGAGAGGGGTGACAGATACACTGGGGAGGGAGAGGGAGGGAAGAGACACAGGGGAGGGAGAGGGGGAAGAGACACAGGGGAGGGAGAGGGGAGGAAGAGACACAGGGGAGGGAGAGGGGAGGAAGAGACATAGTGGAGAGAGGGGGAGAAAGAGACCCAGGGGAGGGAGAGGGGGAAGAGAAACAGGGGAGGGAGAGGGGGGACAGATACACTGGGGAGGGAGAGGGAGGGAAGAGACACAGGGGAGGGAGAGGGGGAAGAGACACAGGGGAGGGAGAGGGGAGGAAGAGGCACAGGGGAGGGAGAGGGATGGAAGAGACACAGGGGAGGGAGAGGAGAAAGAGACATAGGGGAGGGAGAGGGGAGGAAGAGACATAGTGGAGAGAGGGGGAGAAAGAGACCCAGGGGAGGTAGAGGGGGAAGAGAAACAGGGGAGGGAGAGGGGAAAGAGAAACAGAGGAGGGAGAGGGGGAAGAGACACAGGCTAGGGAGAGTGGAGGAAGAGACATAGGGGAGGGAGGGGGAGAAAGAGACCCAGGGAAGGGAGAGGGGGAAGAGAAACAGGGGAGGGACAGGGGGGAGAGACACAGGGGAGGGAGAGGGAAGGAAGAGACACAGTGGAGGGAGAGGGGGAAATAAACACAGGGGAGGGAGAGGGGGAAGGGGCAAAGTGACACAGGGGAGGGAAAGTGGGGAAAGGGACACAGGGTGAGGAAGAGACACATGGGAGTGAGAGGGGGGAAAGACTCTGGGGAGGGAGAGGGGGGAAAGAGACAACAGGGGAGGGAGAGGGGGGAAAGAGACACAGGGGAGGGAAAGTGGGTGAAAGACATGAGATAAGAGGAGGAAGAGACACAGGGGAGGGAAGGGAGAGACACAGGGGAGTGAGAGGGGGAAAGACACAGGGGAGGGAGAGGGTGGGGAAGAGACACAGGGGAGGGAGAGGGGTAGAGGGGGGCAAAGAGACATAGGGGAGGGAGAGGGGGGACAAGACACAGTGGAAGAAGGGGGGAAGACAAAGGGGAGGGGGGAGAAATAAAATATTATCCCATGATTTGTGAAGGGAGGCCTACAATGGGCGCCAAAGGCGCTCATTGCGAGGCTTGCAGAGAAAAGAGAGAAATTTTATGTTGTCATTTTTGATTGACAATCAACTAGTGTTTGAAATAGTTATGGATTGCAACAGAGAAGCCTTTGTGGGAACATTCGCATGTCCCTGCTAAGGTTCCCAGAATTCAGTGTAATAACTATTTCTCAGAATTCTGGGCATGAAACAAGTTTTTTACTTGTTTTAGACATTCAAATGTGAACACAAATATACTTTTTATATACTGTACTACTGTATGGTAGAGACTTCTATCGCTCTTTTGCCCACCATAATATATATATATATATATATATATATATATATATATATATACACACATAATGTATTCTTTTGAACTTTGAATATTACATAAAAATGTGTTATTATTTTATACATCATTTATTTCTGCATCATTTTACTGAAGTGCTTCCTAGCCAGTGATCTATAGAGGTTTGTTCTCAGGTTTGGTATCTCAGATATTTCTGTGCGGCAGCAAACATTTACTCAGCAGTAGCCTAAGGTAACAGAATCATCACTTAGGGGCTTTTGCACATTAATGTAACACTTTAAGTCTGCAGGCTGCAATTTTCACTGGTGGAGAGGTATTAAATTGCAATTACTCTAGATGTAATTGTCACACACAATAATTATGGACATGCTGAATTAAATGCTCATTGAAGCTATGGTTTTATTGCGAAGGCAAAACCGAAACTGATGCTGAATTGTTTAATGGCATATGTATTTTACAGCTTTTTAGCGGTCATTTCAGGGACATGTTTTTCATGAGAATGGATGTATTTTTATACAAAGTATTGAGATTACTTTGACTACCTGTTACTCAGGAGTATTGTTCTGCACCATTTCATTAGACGTACAATAAATATGCGTAATGTGCAATACTTACAGTGCGTACTTGTCTGCCACTTAGATACTTTAACACATTAACCTTGAAGGACATGGAATTTACATATTCTAGTATACATTTTTTGTGTGAAGAAATGAGCGCTGCAAAGGTTAACAGACTGCATTTGTAATCCCTCTGACAGCTGTTTTTCCAATTAACTCTAATTACAGTTTGTCAGGACACTGCACCGGCTGAGTTATAGATCATTATGGAGAAATTGTTTATTCCCTAGAGACTGATTGGCTGCAAGTGACATTCTGTAACAGCCTGTTATCTCCAATAAATGAATGCTGTCAGGGATTCCTTTTCAAAAACTTCTTTATTTTTAATTAATAACTTATTTACCTTGTCAGTAATACTAAAAAAATATAACATTTATTTTGCCATATGTTTATACAGTACACAGACGCCTAACACATTCCTGACTGAGACTAAATTGGCCTGCCTGAGTGTCAGAAAGCTAACTTATATAGCTCTCTAATTAAAGTTAATTGTATTAACAGGGAAAGGATGTGTTCAGCAAAGGTAGAACAAGATGGACAGGTTATCACCCTTAATGAACCCTCCCTCTGCAATTAACTACCTCTTTACACCAGTGAGGGGTCTGTGGCCAAAAGATACTTTCAACATTTTTAGTACTCATGTTTGAATAAAAAATATTTAATTCCTGACCTTTAGTTGTAATCTAGACAAATAAATGAGTTTATGTCCCTTTTATAGTAGATACCCTCTTGGTTTCAAAATTAAAATAATATATATATTAAATTATTCACACCCCATCAAGAGCTGCTTTGTCTTGAAATTAGATTTGGAATAGAATATTCTAAATTAGTAAAATATTGATTCAAATTTATTAAGTGAAGTTTTGAGGGGAAAACTCTTCTGTCAGTGCATCTGTGCAGGCCTCACCCAAAGAAGGAGTCGATACCAGTGACGTCAATTAAGTTTCTTTTATTACAAGCTTGGAGATCACCACGCAGTCCCACAGAAGGAAATATGCTGTGGTCTGCCTCATTAAATTAGCATTAGCCTTATATAACTTTCTAAGGAAAATACTGTTATTACGCATACATACAAAGAGAAACTAGAATCTACTAGAAACGGATGTCCTTGTATGCGGCATATTTTTTTTTTCAAAAGAAAACCGAAGATTGACTGAAGAAGTGATAGTCATGCACGGATGATAGTCATGCACTCCAAATTATGACCTGTGTGTGGCTCACAAGAACTGATCTTGCCTACCCCTGGACTAAAATAACGATTATTGGGAGGCAAGATGCCAAATAGGAATAAGTCACACAAGGGAGATAATCAAGAAAAGGCTTAATACTGGAAATATTCTGTAAATTAAAATAATTACATTATTTTATACATTAAGAAGGACCCCAAATTAGCACATTATCTCTCTTGTGTTCTCTATCGATTCCACTGTCCATTGATGATGAAAACATTTCTTGTCCATCTCTGGATTTAACTCTTTATCAGTGATGTTAAAACCTGTTAAAAGTGAGTAATGCTTGGGATTGGAGTCCAAAATGTGGCCCCCATATTATGTGTGTGACAACAGAAATTAGTAAAAAAAAAGTAAAACTACTGTAAGACCCCAAATGAACAAAATCTCTGATGTACGTGATGTACATGACCAGCAGTATACTACAATGAATTATTACATGTTGAGTACATATAATGCCTTTACCTTTTGGTCTTTACCTTTTGGTATCTTTTTGCATGTTGTAAGAAAAAAAAAGTTACATTTAAAATGCTCTATTAGCCTTAAAATAAAATGCTGGGTACTTATCTGCCATCAAATCTGTTCTATGCTTAATAAAATGCCAGTTTACTTTCTTTTTAAATTCACATTCAATTATGTTATTTTCTTCCAAATGAATAAGACTCAGTAGATTGCACCTCATATACAGTACAATGGGAGTTTTTATAAAGCAAGTTTCAAGGAACCCTCGTATGAATCAACCCTCAAGAGATTATTTCTGAATTTCAACAGAGAGACATTCACATTTTTTCACCTTTTTAAAACTCTTAGCAACTGACAAAAAGCTATCAAAGCAATTTTGGCGCCGCATTGACACATTTTCTGTCATTTTCATCCTAAATCTTGTTTAAGACTATTTCAAGCTTTTTGCTGCAAGGTCTTTCAACCAAATACGTCAGTTTGATATCTGTGAAGTTTGGAATATAAATTATCATATGATTCATTTTCTCAGTTTTTTAATCTTGTATGTGATTGAAAATTGATGTTAAATTTTGTTGTTCAGCCGTTCAGTCTCCATGACCTTTATAGTTTTCTTGGCAAAGATACTGCATGGGTGCCAGTTTCTTTGCCAGTGGACTGTGATTTATCTGACCTCTCTGCTTTGACCTGGCCATCTTGGGTGACCCTACATGGTATAACTCACACCTTCAATAAAATACACAAGCCCAGAACGTAACAATCCAGAACGATTTTTTATCTTAGTAGCCAATGATTTTGATTAATATTGGAGCACTCGTTTTTAAGTGGCACAAAGATCCCAATTTTATTGTTTTTTTCCTAAAATTATGCTGTAGTTTACACAATAAACTGCCACTTTAATTCTTGATTTTTAATGCACCAACACATATGATTAATCCTTTCAAATGGATAAAGCCCTCAGTTAGAAATTAGTGATAAAACCGTCAATGTCAGATTAAAACAAAGAAGAATTAAAACACTTCATTAGCTGGCAGCTGTGATTTTCTGACTAATAGCCTAGAGAGTAATATGTTTATTTTGAACAAAAAAAAATCATTTTTCATGCTCATATTTTCAAATTAAATTTGTCCAATTGAAAAGACTTTATTACGTAAATATAAAAATATAATGAAAATGTTAGATGGATTTCATTATGATCGTGCAAATCTAACTCCAGCTTTGGATGACTATGACATCTACTAATCGTACATAGAAGAGTGTACAGGGTTAAAATAAAGGGGTTTGGGATGAAACACAGATTGAATCTTGTGACGAAGTGCCCTTCGCCACTTTGTCTTGGAGAGGACTGTTTGCCAGCCTCCTGCCCTGCGACTATGGCCCTGGTACATATTGCCCTTCAAACACAGTATTCGGCCATACCAGAGTGTATGTCACTCATTCTGGCCCTTTACATACAGGGGGGTCATTCGGTACTTGCCCTGTGTGAACCATGATACCACAGATAGCTATGCCATGGAGTCCATTCATATAATGAAAGACTATGGGAAAGACTTTAGCTCCATGGCAATTGAACTGTGTGAAGAGGATATGAGC
Source organism: Discoglossus pictus (assembly GCA_027410445.1). Classification (NCBI taxonomy): domain Eukaryota; kingdom Metazoa; phylum Chordata; class Amphibia; order Anura; family Alytidae; genus Discoglossus; species Discoglossus pictus. The sequence goes on along the minus strand of CM050165.1, from coordinate 21,692,448 downwards.
GCTATTCGGTAGTTTTGTGTGCTCAGACCCCAGCTGTAACGGAAACCATCACTGTTTTACCCTGTTTTATGATTATTTAATTCTTGGTTAAAATATGATCACATTGCTGTACTGTAGATATGTTGTTTTATGTTCTACAGAATATATTGGCTCAGAATATCAAAGCTACTAGGCTAATAGATAATCCTGTTACAGATAAGAAAAGTCGATTGTATAAACTGTTTTCATTCTCAGATAAGAACAAAGAAGGATGATCTAATCATTGTCTGATTATATCAAGTTGCCTCAGGGAGGGGTGACCACACCTATTGTCCTATATGTGTATTGTGTGGGGAATATGTGACATGTCTGTGTGTTATGTGAAAAACATACTTTTACTAACTTTTGAACCCCTGGTCTGATTCATGCCATTTTTTAATATGTTGTTCCCCTGGGTGAGAGATATTTAACGGTGCTGGACTTAAAGGTGTACCACCTGTTTTTGGGGTACATCCAGAATGTGGTTAAAATTGTGTCTGTTTTAATTGTGTTACCTGTTATCTGAGGGGAGGAGACGTGGGGGTTGAACCATGTATCTAATTGGCTGTGATAATTATGTGGGCGTAGCCCTTCAGAGGACACCATTGCATAAAAGGAGATCCCCTGTCATTAAAGGATAGTTCTACTTGACCCTTCAAAACGTAGTCTCATCTCGTTATTGGAGGGGATCGCTATCATACTGGGGATTGCTATGCTTTTGCATACTCCCTTGAGCTGTAACTACTGAACGCTTGTTCCTGATGTACCATCCTTGAAGGAGAGGTCTTCCCCACATGGTCCTGGATGCTAGAGATTCATACAGGGTGGAAGGAAGTCGGCGCGGCTCCAGCTAAACTACGGCGGTTGTGGAGTCTGTGGTGGTTGAGGTGTCCGGTGCGGTGCTTGTAGGCCTCGGCGCAAACTAGGACGCGTCTATCAATGGAGGTACCCGGTCGGGGTGCCAGGAGATCCGTTACAAATCTGATTACTTAAATACACTAATATGCCAGTAGCTCAGTGGCCGAGCTAGTGAATGGGGTGGGGGATCAGTGCAAAATAATTTGGGCCCCCCTTGAAACTTCTCTATTTACCACTTGGGGTCAATTAAAAAGCCAAAAATATAAGTAGATGACCAGATCACCCCTATGGTAATCAGATCACCTTGCCATGAAGTCATTATCTGCAATCTTCGTCTAATAAATCAAGATTCATCATGTACTGCCAGTAACATAGGACCACCACCATGTTGTATGCCCCAGTGTACCTGCTGCACTGCAGTAGCTGGGTTCCATGTTGTCGGCTTTCTGCTTATCGTTCTGGCTTTATCTACCATTCTGGGTCTATCTATCTCACTCTTCTGCTAGTCAGCCATACAGCATACTGTATATAGAAAGGACAGAAGCACCATATGTTGATCAGTATCAAGCTACATATGTCTTACTTCTCTCTGATATCACAACGATCTTTGGGCCAACCTTTCTAAGACACAACGCTAACATCAACCTTAGGCAAGCCTACTGTTGCCATCACACTCAACATACCATCAATGCAATTACAGTGTTAGCATCACAATCAACACAAGCTTGATAGATCTCAGAAGAGCAGTAGATGACAGATGTGTCTGGAGTGCTGTGGTCCATAGGGTCGAGTCGACTAAACAACAATTCCAATCAAAACTGCTACCTCCATAACTCATTGAGCTTGGACCCTACCTTAGAGGTTCACCCTACTTCTGCTGTAAACCTCTTAAAACAAATTGATTCCTCCCTATTTAATTCAATGTTGTGATGTTTTCTCCACTCTTAGTTCCATTTTCAAAACTTCATATTCCAAGACCAACTTCAAGAACAAAACTGACACAAAAATATGGCCACAAATACTTAGTCTCTCCCATCACTCAGGAGGTTATGTGAGTTGTTACCTGAGCCACAAGCTGCATGGCTTTTAAGATATTGAAATGACTAGTTTACAACTACCTATACAATCTTAGCTCTTCCAACATTTGACTTGTCTAGTAGTTAATATAACTGTCTATTACTGCAACTACTTACTGTTACAATTAAGGGAAACGTCCATACTTATGTAACATCTCCTTCAGTCTCAACGCCCAACACAATGGCTCCTTTAGGTTCCTCTTCCTCTTCACTATCGCTACTTGTAGGAGTCCTGTAAGTCTCATTCTTAAGACCCTTTCTCTTTTCCATCTGCAACTTTTCTCTTGACTCATTTGGTTTTACTATCATGTATATACTTATAAGAGCCAAGACTATCTCTCTTCCTCTGTTCTTAATAATAGCTCCATGCAAGACTCTATAATATACAGACAGGCCACCAGGTACCACCGCATGTGTTCTGCAGACATACGGCCTTATCCTGCGAGATACGGGCTTGCAATTGAATCAGGCTCAGTGTCTTTTGCTCGAGGAAGTCACCAAAAAAACTCTAAGTCACTTATTTTTCCTTTCCTACTTTGATATCTGTATCTCCATCCTAAATGGCCTTTCCAATACTAAGGCCATTATAATTAATCACGAATGACCTATTGTTCTTGCCTCTGTTTTCTATTAGACATGGCTTGGGACTTGTCTTGGAGTGGGAGATTACCACTGCAAGCAAGATTCATGTCTAAGAGCAGTTTTGAGATTTCAACTTCTATTTAAAGAAAACATCAGGGTAATAAAGAATAATATATTTATATATATATATATATATATATATATATATATATATATATATTTATATATTTATATATATATATATATATATATATATATATATTATATAAATATATATAATATATATATATATATATATATATATATATATATATATATATATATATATATACTGTATATGCACACACACATCCTCGTTGTATTGCTACCTTGTCCATCTTGGGTAACCCTACATGGTATAACTCACACCTTCAATAAAATACACAAGCCCCTCCACCACGGCAAAGTAACAATCCAGAAAGTTTTTTATCTTAGTAGCCAATTTTGATTAATATTGGAGCACTCGTTTTTAAGTGGCACAAAGATCCCAATTTTAATGTTTTTTTTCCTAAAATTATGATGTAGTTAACACAGTAAACTGCCACTTTAATTCTTGATTTTTAACGCACCAACGCATATGATTAATCCTTTCAAATGGATAAAGCCCTCAGTTAGAAATTAGTGATAAAACCGTCAATGTCAGATTAAAACAAATAAGAATTGAAACAGTGAACGTGTGAGCTATACCATGTCTGGTCACCCAAGATCATATCAGAGATGTCAGACAAATAGCGGTCCACTGGAGAAGGAACTGGCAATCCACTCCAGCATCTTTGCCATGAAAATCGTATGGATTAGCACACAGAGACACAAGATATGCCCGGCGTGCTGCGCCCAGAAGTGTCACAAAGAGTCAGACAGTACTGAAAGACTTAACAGCAATATATATAAATAAATGTATATATATATATATATATATATATATATATATATATATATATATATATATACATATATATGCACAAATATTGTCTTTATATCTTTTTATATGTCTTTATATTATTTAATATGAGGAATAAGGTTCCACATTCCAATATTCCCCTTATCACTGTTTTAGGTTATCCTATTTGAGTACAGCTAGTCCTGTAAGTGGCTCAATAGTAAACAAGCATGTTACAGAACAAACCAATCCTTTAATATTGTTGTTGACGTTATACTGAATGAATCAATTAATTTAGCTTTCATATGCTAATTAAATTCTGCATTTGAATAGGCTATTGCTTTAAATGCTAAAAGGCATGAAATAAATGGCTTTATAATTTCAGCATTTTCCATGTGTAGTGAAAGTAATAAAATATTTAAAAGAGTTTCCTTTTGTAACAAGATTAATTTCAGTGCTCCATAGAAATGCTTTGATGTTATGGAAGGCAATTTTAAGAGATACGACTACAAAGCTTTCAGAGTAGAAAAAAACAGCCTGCTACGTCTAGGGATGACATTTATCCTGTGAATCTGGGGAAATTGTCTTACATCCGTTCATTTGTTATTAAAACTTTGCATTTCTATTCCGTACATAAAAGCCTTAAGCTCGCGGGCTGCTGATAATGCAGCGGTGGGGAAGGGTGACAACGCGTTTCATCACCTACCCCGGAGATACAGACAGCTCTGCCACTGACTGCTATTGGATCTGCCAATCTTACAACAAGGCAGGAAATCCAGCAGCAGAACAAGGGCTCTTCATTGGGTTTTTTATTCTACTTTCTTTTTTCTTAAATAATACACATTTTGCTTCTGCATAGCCAAGAAATTCAATTGCTTATTAGATGAAGGTTTCCAGCTCTGAGAGTCTCATTACTGAGCAATTATAAAGAATAAGGAGGTTTGTCTGCAACACTTATCTTCAGAATTGTACTATTATTAAAAAGATTCTTCAGCAAGAATGAGTTTTTGCAGATTGATAAAAGCTTAAAGAGACTTAGATAACTTTCTGTCATACAGCAGGAAGGCCCACTTGTTTTGTTTCTTAAAGGGATATGGAAGGTTCCTGGATATTACTAGGTATATAATATCCTTGTGTATCTATTTCCTTTTATATAATTTATTTAATAAGAAGTGCTTATTGAAAACAAACAAATAGTGCCTGTATGGGTCTGCCCTCTGCAGCATATGCAAACACAGAATCTTTAGGTATCTATGTGCAGTGTCATGTCCTAGCCTATCAGGGATCATATCTTGTTACAGAATGTTTCTAAGAGATGGCCATTAATTGGTTAGTATGAGATACAGTACAGCAAGTACAGCAGAGTATGTGTCTTTGTGAGCTGCATAAAATCAATTGTTTGATTTTATGCCGTTTAAATAGAGCTTGTAAACACATTTGAATAAAATAAAGTACATAAAAGTAAAGTAAAGTGCATACAAGTAAATAGATACCTAGTACAATCCAGAAACATTCCATATCCCTTTAAGCTGTGATACATGCTTCCAAAATCTCACTTTGCTTGTTTTTTTCACTTTTGCACAATTCTGAACTGTAACACTAGACATCCGTTGGGCTACTGTACATTAGTAATGCAGTAACAGGCACTACACTAGAATAAACTAGCAAGGTGGCTTTCTCTCAATTCATAAAGCAGTTCGCTAGAGATGTTTTTATAATACACTCATACAAATTGCACCACATGAGCACACAAGTAGTGAGATCTTCTGGAAATGGTTTAGTGGTGATGGTTCCAAAACTTTGCTTTGAAGGTTTACTTGAAGTTGAGGGTCTTGTTTAAAGCCCACTTAAATATTGCTGAGGGTCTTGGAAGCCCACCTAAAGAGCCATTTACCTCACTGTAAGTGCCCATCGTGATATGAAAGAGCACACGATTGTATGTTAAAAATATATTTTTTACTTTTAATTACACTAATAACAGATACAAATCTAAAGTTTTAACATCTATTTACATACAAAGTGTATCCTGCCTACTGGCTGTATCATGAGTATTGACAGATGACAGAGTCCAGCGTGCAGTGTGGTTATTCTCTATCAGAAAGACAGTGATTGATAGCAGTTTTTACCTTCACTGACCAGTTAACCTATGGCTGACCTGTTTAGATGAGTCCAGCAATCCATGGCGGCACAGACAGATTTGTTAGGGGTTATTTTTTTTTCTGTTTGGTATCTACACAGACAGCACTGGAGCTAGTAGATCACTGGTCTGCATTTTCAAATTCCAGAGAGGCAAGAGAGCAGAACCTTCATTTTCTGCCATATGAAATTACAAATATTATAATGTTTGTTCCCTTCAAACTGTGATGTGGTCCAAATGGTGCTGAATTAAGTGGCCCTTTAATCATTGCTGAGAGTCTTGGAAGCCCATCTGAATATTTCTGAGAGCCTTGGAGACCCACTTGAATATTACTGTGAGTAGAGTATTGGAAGTCCACTTGAATTTTTCTGAGAGTCTTGGAAGCATGCTTGAATATTACTTAGAGTATTGGAAGCCCACTTGAATATTGATGAGAGCCTTGGAGATCCACTTGAATATTACTGAGAGTAGAGTATTGGAAGCCCACTTGAATTTTTCTGAGAGTATTGGAAGCCCACTTGAATATTGATGAGAGTCTTGGAGATCCACTTGAATATTGCTTAGAGTATTGGAAGCCCACTTGATTTTTTTTGAGAGACTTGGAAGCCAACTTGAATACTGCTGAGGGTCTTGGAAGTCAACTTGAATATAATTGAGGGTCTTCACTAACCCCCAGAATATTGCTAAGGATATTGATTTGCCATTGGGATATTTATTAGTGAAGGTTTTGTTCAAACAAATTACATTTTGGTCTTGGCTGAACATACATTGATAACTCTCTGCTAAATTAAATGTAGTTTGTGAACTAATAAAGATTACATTCTGCTATCTTGGTACCTGCACCATTATTTATGCAATTTTAATCATTTTTTTTTATAAAATCCCAGATGATGTGTGCACCTCCTAAATAAAGTTCTTTCACCACTGGTAGTCCATGGACCACAATTTGTGAATCTGTGGATTGAACCATAATAGAACATTCTCCATTATCCACTTGCCACAAGTTAGCGTTTTAGTAAATATAGGTCATTGGGTTTGTAAAAGTCAATGTTATTATACTTTTTAACTCATACTGTGATATCTCTGCTTTTTGTGAGACACTGGAGAATCACATTGAGGCCAACCATGGCACCACTGAGACATATGATGAATACTCTATACAATGTTTTAGAATCTTTTAAATGGATACAAGTAAAAATGATCTTGATTTCTATGAATTTGGATTCCATTTGCATGAGAAAAAAGTGGGACTTAAGGGGAACCTGCATGCCCAAATTCAAGTTATTGTTTTTTTTTTTTTGTTGTTTTTTTTTTGTTATGTTACTCGTTTTTTTAAAAGCGAATTTCCTAGGAAATTACATGTTGTTGTTGCTGTATTTAGATGCCAATGAGGGGCTACCACATATATGTGTCAATTATGATTACAGTCTGCTTGTCTGTCTATGTAGTGGCACATTAAAGACTCTCAATGTTATCTAGCAGTCAGATCCCTCTCCCATCCTTAACAAGCACTCTGAGTCACTCATTAGCATACAGGAGCCGCACATTAGCATACAGGAGACGCAAAATTAGTGTTAAATATTTCAGAAATTATTTACTGTAAACGACTTGCAAGGGGGTGAAACACCTGATCGTAGCACTGTAAATGCAAATATAAAATCAATACAGCACTTTAAAAGACGGAGAAAGTGATGACAGACATTAGAATTAATCGCACAACAGTCTCAAGCTCACAAATCTGCAATAAAAAAATATTTTTGAAATGTTTAATTCCCGTGTTATATTAATCTTGGAAATCAAGAAGTTAATACATATCAGGCCACCCACATGGACTAGAACATTTCCTCCATTCATTTTTATTATTTTGTCAATTGCCAGATTGCGAGTCTGATCGTATATCGGACTTCTAAACACTAATTGATTACCATTTAACCTCCATGTTTTAATGATGTCATGATGACTGTCTCATTTACTACTGGCTTTTCTAAATCAGTAGTCACGGCCTTGCTTAATTGATTACGATCATGCTCTGAAATGCTACTTACGGGTGCATGGTTTTACGGTTTAGGCTTTCGGCCAGGTAGCTGCGAGTTTGTTCAATTGAATGGCTCTGTAACTGTTGCAAATTGAATAGGGCCCTTAGTTTTTAATGCTCTTTACAATGAAATAAATTTCCTCTTGGGGTGACAAAGTCCCTTTAAGGGTTACCCGAAGATTACACTTTTTTTAACCTTGCAGTTCTCATTTTATAAAAAAAATGCATTCTTTGGTAATGTTTAAAAGCTACACTATTTTAATCACATATATAGTTGTGAGCATGTGAGCTGTTGCTAACGCTTGCGGGCTCGAAGGCCGAAGGCGCTCCATGCCAGCAACTGCGGCCCTCGCAAAAAATACGGGACGCGTTACGACGCATCACGACCGCGCAAAAAACGCCCGAAACCGGTGCACATGAAAACATGAGAAACACAATTAATACACACAGCAAACACATAAAAAACTTACCTACAGCAAGGGCGGGTGGGGGGGGGGGGGTCACCCAGGACCTCTGCAAGTGAAGTTACACCTCGATTTAAGTAAAAAAATACGTGACGCGTTACGACTCATTCCGAACACGCAAAAAACGTCCACAACCGGCGCACATGAAAACATGACAAACACAATAAATAAACACAACAAACACATAAAAAGCTTACCTACAGCAAGGGGGGCATCCAGCACCTCGAAAAGTGAAGTCACACGTCAATTTAAGTAAAAAAAAACGGAGTTTAAACATCCGAAAATCACCAAAGCGAGAGAAAAAATGGCAGCCGAACAAAACGAAAACGAGGCTAAAGACGCAAAAGTATTACAGTGACTCGCAAAGCGGAAACAACGCTCCAGTCAACTTCACGAGGCACGTAACACACACTATGCGGCACGTACCACACTGATATTAACCACCATTTTACAGGAAAATGACAACTATTACGCCTAAAATGGCGGCTGGAACGCAAATTGTACGCTGGAACGCAAAATGTGCATACATATTGCGTTCTAATGGTCTGAGGCACCACAAAGTTTATAAATACTGCCTACTTTCCAGAAAATTCTACATTTCTCCTCAATAACTAAACAACTTTACAAACATACACATCTCATTGCCGTCATTTTTTGACGGGAAATACGCTAGTACTTTATTATTTGTGACCCAAAGCTCGTTTATAACCAAATCCCATATTACTTCTCTTCTCCTTGTAGCACTGGATGTCACATCCAGGAACTGAAGAAAACAGATCTAATCTCATCAGACTCTAATCAAACATATTGCATAAAGGTCACGGCTGCACGAAACGTAAATCTAATTAAAAGGAAAAATGATGGTGAAATTACGTAAATTATAACAGATAAATGAAGTAATTATTTTCTATATATAATCACTATTATTCCTACCAATATTCATTTAATCAACACAAACAGAATATATACTGTGCTATTAACAGACATTAGTGATATAACCATTGTATGCTCCTATATATCAGTGAACTAAACTAGTATTATTGGTGGGTGATAGATAGTATTTGGGACAATATTTAGGTTAATTGCTGTCATGGACTAATTCATTACTCATTTACTATTTATCTTTTCCCCTTGCTATTGCACGTCCCAATTTTAAGATTATTATGCATTAAGAAACATAAATATGGCTATGTCAGGTACAAACAGTGACAGATATATCGCTGCATATAGACCTTTTGTACACATGCCGACTCTTCCATGGTACTGCAACCTAAAGCAGCCTGTTGCTTCTAAAAATGTGATGCCCTAGGCCTGGCCTTGTTGTCCTAATCAGAAATGCACCACTGAACTTTTACGATAATAAGTGATTTTACAAAATGTTGCTTCAGGAAAATTGCGGTATGATATTTTTTTTAAACAAAACTAAATATGTTATATCATGCCTCATAATTGTCCCAGCTTTTGGAGGGACAGTCCTTCTTTTAAGATAAAATCCATCTTTACCTCCAAAGCTCCCCAATGCCAAAGAGAGATGACCCGAAATGTGCTGTTTTATCAGTCTTTCCATTCCAGTCTGAACTTGCCCCTTTATCTTTATCCACTTATTTTTTGCCAATTTCCAGCAGAACTATGTTATATGGGTAGGGCCAGATTTACATCTCTGACGCCCCTATGCACAGCAGCTTCCTCCCTCTTGTAACTCTAGTTCCAGGCATTTGACTCCTAGCGCCAAGTCTGTGAACTGCAGAATTTCCTTTTTACATTCTAAGGAACATTTTAAAGTGTCAAATGAGGCGTCCTTCACAGGAAAGCGACCCTAGACAGCTGCCTATTTTGCCTAATGAGAAATCTGCCATGTGTCTAATATATATATATATATATATATATATATATATATATGTCTAGGATTTGGACACTTTGCTCAAGCTGTTGATATATAAATATACATTATTGGTGAATAGTAATAACTCTAAACTAATATGTCTATAGTAAATAATCTGTCCTTCCTTTGGCCACTTGAAATGTCAGGAGGTATGAAGTTGTGAGCTTCAAATTGCATTTAAATACACACCAGCCACTTAGTTACATGAAATTGTCTAGGCGTCCTTCACAGGGAAGCGACCATAGACAGCTGCCTATTTTGCCTAATGAGAAATCTGCCATGTGTCTAGGATATATATGCATATACTATGCAATATATACTTAGTTCAGAGCTTCAAAAACATATATATATATATATATATATATATATATATATATATATATATATGTCTGGGATTTGGACGCTTTCCTCAAGCTGTTGATATATAAATATACATTATTGGTGAATAGTAATAACTCTAAACTAATATGTCTATAGCAAATAATCTGTCCTTCCTTTGGCAACTTGAAATGTCAGGAGGTATGAAGTTGTGAGCTTCAAATTGCATTTAAATACACACAAGCCACTTAGTTACGTGAAATTGTCTAGGCGTCCTTCACAGGGAAGCGACCCTAGACAGCTGCCTATTTTGCCTAATGAGAAATCTGCCATGTGTCTAGGATATATATGCATATACTATGCAATATATACTTAGTTCAGAGCTTCAAACACATGTTAATTATATATATATATATATATATATATATATATATATATATATATATAAATATATATGTGTGTGTAGGATTTGGACACTTTCCTTAAGCTGTTGATATATAAATATACATTATTGGTGAATAGTAATAACTCTAAAACTAATATGTCTATAGTAAATAATTTGTCCTTCCTTTGGCCACTTGAAATGTCAGGAGGTATGAAGTTGTGAGCGTCAAATTGCATTTAAATACACACCAGCCACTTAGTTACGTGAAATTGTTATAACTAAAGATAGACGTGGAGCTTCTTAGCAGAATCCTAAGTATCTGAAGTAGAATAAAAACCCAGAATGAAATGTGAAGTTTAGGACATGTGTATAAGGCATATGATAATTGTTTATGAATGCTTTATAATTTGCCTTGAAGCGACACTTAACATATAAAGACATAACCATCCATGAATGGTAGATGGGTTTGCTATGACTATGTTCATTATTCCTAAATGAAAGTGAGATGTTGCTGTTGAATTCCCAGACTGATATGACAGCTATAATACTCACTGGAGGAAAACAGCTGAACAAAAAGATAGCTCAATATCTAATAAATATTTAAGTCTGCCAAGTTGTAACATAGTCCCAAGTTGTCACTTTTTACTGAGAATAATTAATCACATATGACTGACTCTAAGCAGTAGACCTCTTACTCCTTGAGAATGACAGGCTTGGAAAATGACAATTGTTTAAAGCTGATCATATGAACATAAATACGCTCAGCACAATTACAGACTACAAAGAGGAGGGCACATAACTTTCTGACATATTGCACTATACAGGCTGCCTGGTTTTCCATTATATAGCTGAAATGTTATATTCTGTTTCATTAGACTCATAAAAATAATTGGTTTGGAGGTAGGAGGTTGTATCTAAACCTTTACATGCATCAGTAGCTCTTATAATAGGAAATTTGACAGTAATAAGAAGGGGAGAAAAAAGTACTTTGTGCATATTGAATAAATGGAGACTAGGTTGGGGTACTCCCTATTTCTTAGCCATAATCTTTTATCGTAATGCAACACTGCTTTAACATTATATATCTTAAAGCAGAACTTTTCAACAGTTGTTCTGCATATCAGTCCAGTCAATGGGTTCCGTTCCATGGCTCATATGGGTAAATAATGATTAAAGTTTACTTGTAATTCTGCTCCGCGCTAGCACTTCATGTAAAAAAACTGACACGAATGTCTTCTGATTTCTCGTGAGGTACCTAAAATCATAACCCGTGAGTACCGGTCCCATTGATCTTTTCAAAAAGGCCATCAATTGCTCCAGTAGTGATTTCACAGCACTCCTAAGGTTACTTGTAAGTACTTATGAGCGCTGAGGTTTATTTAAAATCCTATGTGTACTTTCACCCACCTGTAGAGACACAAAACATGCCTCTGAAAACACTACATGCATCAAAACGGACTCTATTATCAACCGAACACCTTAATGGTATCGGTTTTGAGACTTGATTCCTTAAATCCAACAAAAGTAAGGGGTTATTACTGCCATCCCCATGAGCCAGGGCATCCCTGGGATCCCTCCTCAATACCCGCTATCTACTATGAAATAGATCCCCAGGGACCCCCCCCCCCCTTCCCATGTGCTAGCCCCTATGACTCCGGGAATCTATAATCTAAAGTATAACCATGGGGGTCCATATTGGCCCACATGGCACCTCAAACTAACCCCTATACCACGAGGGTCCTTAACAAACTCCAGTGGCATCTATCTACCCCATGACACGGAGGTCCCTAATGGACCCCCATGGCACCGATGGTTAACACCATACCATGGAGACAATCAAGTATACCCCAGAGTATCAATAACTATAACCGTTGCCATGGGGGTACTCAAGAGAAAGTAACATGAGGACAATGAGTGGTGGGAGTAGAGAGGCATGAAAGGGGTGATACTGATTTAATAAAGAGTAAAGTTTGAACTCTTAAATGTGGTACTAGAACAGCAGTAAATGTGGTTTTGAACAAGTGGCCTATTAATAATGGTTTGTATCTGAAAGTCTATCAGGAGAAGTTTTCAATAGTAGCCAGTCTGGTCTTCATAAATATTGAGAACCACTGTCTTAGAGGACTTGGACTTAGTAAGCTTAGACTAAGATATGAAGGAAAAGATGATAACATTTAATTCTGACATACAAATATGTAATAATGTACTTTAAATATTCCATAGTGTTTATGGTTTATAATAATCTAAATGTACATCTATATTCCATTTGTTAAAAAAATATAACCATTTATCATAGTTTTGACAGATTAATGTAACAGTGTGACACATGCGTTTCGTATGATATACGTTGTGAGGCGTCTTTACTTACATTACCATTTCTTTCTATTTCAGATGCACTGAATTGCGATACCAATCAGATCTTCCACCTACCAGTATCATTATCACCTTTCATAATGAAGCCAGATCCACGCTCCTGAGAACCATTAGGAGGTGAGTGGTATTATACAGTATAAAGTGACATGATTGTGCTTTGTGTCACATAATGACAGAGTATTCTGAAAATCAATATGGCTTTCACACTTCTACTATGTGACATTTCAAGTTTCACCCCGGATTCATATTAATTAAAATAAGAAAGTCCACAAAAGTGAACCAACTTTGCTGAGATGTGATGACAGTCGGATTCAAGGTTTCCGTCTGTGAAACAATTACAGTGCGATGTGTCTTTTGTGTGGGGCTTGTGACATTTTATTTCTATCTGTTTTATTACAATAAAATGTGAACATTTACTCTTAGGTTTCAAGTTATCAGCAGTAACGAGACAGGTTGTAAAATATACACTGACTGGCCTAAAAATGATCCTGTAATGTATTTTTTCTTTCTTAACATGATCAACAAAATCATCAAAAAATAACAGGTATACTATACTATATTATAACAATAGCTTTTAAGTAACTTTAAATCTGCATGTAGCATGGGTAGTATAAGATTCTCCAGCACCAAAGTAGTTAACAGGGGAGCTATTAGAAAAGAGGAGGCAAATTTATTTGCCAATAAAAATGTGTTAAAAATAAACAAAACCTTCAAGAAGATAATATCCAGTTCAGGAAAAATGTTTGGTTTGAACCTTTGAAAATATCTTACTTGTTTTACCCATTCCCCCTATAACCGCTTGCTATGACCTGACAGGACCTGCTGTATTACCTGATGTAAAAGTCTCCTGAGATACAGTATAAGTATGGTTGTGTCCCAAGGATTCTCATTGCAAAGAAGAGTAGCCGATAGTGGTACAAACATCTTGGGACAGCTTTGGGTGGAGTTTACCTTGCAAGGGTGTTTTTACACTGGCTCCTCCACATTTTAGATGTGTTCTGCTTCCCTGGTTAATTTTAAATTGTTAAATCTATATATGTATCTAAAAAAATTTGTATTTTTCCTTAAACCTTTCAATGCTGGAAGAAACAAGGAGCCGTTTAATATACCTTTATTTACTCTAGCTCACCGTGTATATGGTGGACTGGGTTGAGCTCATAATCTGGACACATATGAAGTGAACTAAACTATATGTACATAGTAGACACACACAACATTGACTGGACAGATGTGCCTAGAAAATGTAGGTGGTAAGGAAGCAACAGTCCATACCTAACAGTTAGAATTATAGTCTTATGCTTAGACATGGAATTCATTAACACTTTCCACTTGACCAGAAATATTTTCAGGGATAATTATTATGTGGACATAGAGGTTTCACTCACAGTCCCCGTATCATGATATGGGACCAGCAAGACCAGCTCTCTCTGGTCCTTGTATAGGGTGGATATGACTATACTCAGTAATAGTTTCCCTGAGCTAACAAAGTACAGGTCTCATACTTGCAGTCGTTGACCAGAATTGACTTTATTGGGGATGGGTGGGCAGTTTTATAAGGGACTGAACAAAAGGCCAGTCAGACATTAAACAGGAAATAAACATGTCCAACTTGAGCCTCTCCAATTGCCCTCTAATTAACCAGGCTCAGTATGTTGATATCATAAGGGGGAAAGCCCATGTGGGACTGTGGGGCCAGAAAGTCTAATCTTTTATCGTAACTTCCCCCATTACATCTCCCACCCCGGGTGCAAGCAATGGAAGATTCACGGGCATTGTGTCTGACATCAAGTCCATTACCACACCCCAAAACATGGACACCTCCGGTCACTCTAAAATATATTCCCTCTCCCAACTACCAAGCAGACTGTCTTCAGTCTATTTGACTTCAGATACTTTCTGACACAGTGAGACCATTTTAGATCAACAACTAAATATTTTAATGTTATATATAATTTGAAGTTTTTTAAATTTAATAAAGACCTAAACATTGTCAGTTTCTTTTAACTTTATTAGTAGCATTTCTATATTTACTATGACCTCAGTACTAAATACAATGTATTATGTACCTCTATCTATCTATCTATCTCTATCTATCGATAGGGGTGGACATTTTTTTTTACTTCTGTCTCCTAAATATTGTCCTCCGTAAATGGTTCTCCCCTGAGGCTCCAGAAAATATATTGTATGAACATACAGATATATATATTCTACTTAAAGTGTAGAAAACTAATTGGACGTATTCACAGTAAATCAAATCAGTTCAAATAATATTACTGAGGGGTTAAGTTATTCTCCATATTTTTCTGAATGCTAGAGGTATTGTAATTACAATATGGATGAGTGTAAATAAAAAGGTCATATGGTGAGAAAAATAAAACTTGAATTAATTCTTCTCTTGCTATAGTATTGGCCGGTCTTCAGCCACCGTAGGCTAACATATTATTAGCAGAATATTCACTCATTGATTTATACATATTATAATGCCAAAATAGATAGAGGGGCAATCATGTGTAAAAGACAGTGATAGAAAACAATATAAATACAAATTATTTTCAGCATAGTACAATATCTGCCCCTAGTGGTCAGATAATGTAACCTGCAAAAGTAGCTCATGGGAGCATACAAGAGGAAAGAGAGATGGTTATGTTGGAGACATGATGTGGAAATGCTGACAAGAAGAGCCTGCATAAAAGGAAAGAAGTAGTCTTAGAGGAAGAAGAAGGCAGATGGAAATATTTTGGAAAGGATTATTAGGAATAGTTATCAGGTGTTGCTAATTGATCAGCTGTAAGAAATTTGTGTGACATAATAAATTAAGAGTAAACTCTCCCATACCCTTTAGATTGTAAGTCTGTGAGCTTTCAGTCTTGCTATGCGCTTTAGTGAAAGCATTGTGTACATTTGATTTTAAGCTCCAAGACAGGGCACTCTATTCTTTTTTTCTTAATTGTGTTAACATTGTTTTGACTTGACCTTACCCCTGTATAGCACTACGGAAAATGTTGTTGCGTTACAAATAAAGGAAGTAATAATAATATGCAGGGAAGAGAGGGAGTATATCTATTGGCATCACAAACCAGCCAATTAGAGAGCAGTATTGCTTTCTCATTCTCCGAAATACCCAAGGCTTCCTGAATGGAGCAGTGTGTAAATCAAAATAACCTTCTAGGTTTTGTTTGAAGAACCAGAAGAGGGAGGCAGGAATACAAAACTTCACCCTTAAACAATTGAGTTTCCTCGTAAAGGAACATTCATGGTTAAGGGTGAATTAGTGCCCCACAATTTTATGGATTGGTTGAATGCTAAATCAGTATGAATTCTCAATGAAATAAAGTATATTTGTGCTGCCTCCCTTTAAAGGTAGATATGTGGAAAATGTAACTGCATCAACTTGCATCTAAAATCATAAGCTTTCAAACTTTCACAATTTAAATATGATTAGTTTTAGTATTTATTAATATTTATTATTACAAGTAGTAGTATTAAACTGAGATTAGGAAAATTAAGATTAATTATATACCCATAATTTACAAATGAGGAAATGTTCTCCTATAGTGAAAATAATATATAATCATTATAACATTAACTCATAACCAAGCTAAGCACCCATCCCTCTTATTTACATATGATTGTGGATAATTGTCAAGATCCTTTTCCAGTGGTTTAGTAAGGTTCCCCTTGAAAGGGTTAACCACAAGAAAACAATATATTTGCCATTTACGAGAATCAAGAAGGATTTTGTGAAACATGATTAGCAGATGTTTATTATTTAGCTATTTCTGGATCGATATAAATCAAGCGTGAGTATCTAATCCATTTAGAATTGGATTTAAATTCAGTTTATTTTTGCTTTATCCTCAGGTAATTTAATCTGTTCAAAACTACCATTAAGGTCAATGAGGATTTTCTGTTTCAGAGAAGAAAGAAAAATCTCCTGTTTCCATTCATATAAATGCCTGAATGTATAAAAAAAAAAACATTTTCTATTAGGTAATCTTGTGTCAAGGATCCATGACATTAGCTTTTAATATACAGTGTATATGTTGAAGCCATGCATGGTGCTGATGCTTGGGTACCATGCACTCAATATAGTACATGAAAATAAACATGGACCCACCACCTTCTTTATAAGGTGGGTTTAGGAAATAATTACCCATAGAAAGAAGCATCTGTGGTTTTTATAATAGTGTAAAACATATTATGGCATATGGTAAATCAAACAGAGGGTCAGTTCAGGTAGTAACAATCATGGTCAGAATACAAAGACAAAAGTCAGTAACTGGAATGTCCGAATAAGGAACATGTGCAAAGTACTTGATTGTCAACAATTCTAAAGTCTACTGCCCTCCCAGTTTAACATTTCACCAGCCGCCACTGGATTCCCTATGTACAGATGTAATTATATTCAATCAGGATCACTTGTACTCATAAAATATAAATATATTAGACCAGGCCTCTTAATATTATATCAGCATTCACTAAGCTCCCACTATAATTATAATGCAAATATATACATAATCAGCTAAGGTCCCTACATTTAAATATTGATACACATATTCATCCATGGTCTTGTGCAATGAAATAAATATGTACAAATTTACATATTCAGATCCCTCTCATACTATATATGCACACATATTAAGCCAGGGTCTCCTATATCCATATTAATGTTTAAATATTCAGAGAGGGTCACCTGGAATCATCATAGTAATACAGTATATAAATATATAGTCAGTGTCTTTTACAAACAAACACAAAGTCAGCTAATGTCTTCTATAGACATATACAGACATAAGCCAGGGACCATATTATAATGTAAATATTCAACCTCAAATGTCAATTAATACATTAACTAGCGACTTGCCCGTCAAAAATGACTGCAATAAAATTGTAATGCTGGCAAAGCTGTTTGCCACCTAATGTGAGCAACTTCGGTGCTCACCGCGAGCCTCTCCACCTGTCTACGTTCTCCCTTGTGTTTCCTTTCCACCCTCCTCTCCCTCCCCTGTGTCTCTTCCCCCTCCCTGTGTCTCTTCCCCCCATTTTTCTGTTCCCCTTCCCACGAGTCTCTTCCCCCCTCCCCTGTGTCTCTTTCCCTCCCCTCACCTTTGTTTCCCCCCTCCCCTGTGTCTCTCCCCCCATGTCTCTTCCCCCTCCTGTGTCTCTTTCCCCCTCCCCTGTGTCTCTTTCACCCCCTGTGTCTGTTCCCCTCTCCCCTATGTCTGTTCCCCCCCTCCCCTGTCTCTCTTTTCCCCCTTCCCTGTGTGTCTTTCCCCACCTCCCCTGTGTCTCTTCCTCCCCTCCCCTGTGTCTTTCCCTCTCGTCCCCTGTGTCTCTTTCCTCCTGTGTCTTTTTTCCTCCTTTTCATCCTCCTCCCTCTCCTCATCCTCCTCCCTTCCCTTATCCTCTCCCTCCCCTCATCCCTCATCCTCTCCCTCATCCTCCTCCTCCCTCCCTCCCCTCATCCTACTCTTCCCTACCTCCTCTCATCCTCCTCCTCCCTCCCTCTCCTCATCCTCCTCCCTTCCCTCATCCTCTCCCTTCCCTCATCCTCCTCCTCCTCCCTCCTCCCTTTCCCCCTCTCTAATTATCCCTGCTCCCCTCACTCACCTGTATTGCGCTGCTCCTGCTGCTGTCCAGCGCGTCTTCTGTGTCGGAAACCCGGTATATGCTAATGAAGTAATGCGCATCACGTCATTAGCATATACCGGGTCCCTACACAGAAGACGCGCTGGACAGCAGCAGGAGCTGAAGTAAGCTAATGTCTTCTATAGACATATACATACATAAGCCAGGGACCATATTATAATGTAAATATTCAACCTCAAATGTCAATTATTACATTAACTAGCGACTTGCCCGTCAAAAATGGCTGCAATAAAATTGTAATGCTGGCAAAGCTGTTTGCCACCTAATGTGAGCAACTTCGGTGCGCACCGCGAGCCTCTCCCCCTGTCTACGTACTCCCTTGTGTTTCCTTTCCACCCTCCTCTCCCTCCCCTGTGTCTCTTCCCCCTCCCTGTGTCTCTTCCCCCCATTTGTCTGTTCCCCTTCCCATGAGTCTCTTCCCCCCTCCCGTGTCTCTTTCCCTCCCCTCACCTTTGTTTCTTCCCCCCCCTCCCCTGTGTCTCTCCCCCCATGTCTCTTCCCCCTCCTGTGTCTCTTTCCCCCCTCCCCTGTGTCTCTTTCCCCCCTGTGTCTGTTCCCCTCTCCCCTGTGTCTGTTCCCCCCTCCCCTGTGTCTCTTCTCCCCCTCCCCTGTGTGTCTTTCCCCCCTCCCCTGTGTCTCTTCCTCCCCTCCCCTGTGTCTTTCCCTCCCGTCCCCTGTGTCTCTTTCCTCCTGTGTCTTTTTTCTTTCCCCCTTTTCATCCTCCTCCCTCTCCTCATCCTCCTCCCTTCCCTCATCCTCTCCCTTCCCTCCTCCTCCTCCCTCCTCCCTTTCCCCCTCTCTAATTACCCCTGCTCCCCTCACTCACCTGTATTGCACTGCTCCTGCTGCTGTCCAGCGTGTCTTCTGTGCCGGAAACCCGGTATATGCTAATGACGTAATGCGCATCACGTCATTAGCATATACCGGGACCCTACACAGAAGATGCGCTGGACAGCAGCAGGAGCAGCGCAATACAGGTAAGAGAGGGGAGGGGTAAAGGGAGGAGGGAGGATGAGGGTTATAGGGATGGGCACTCCTTGCCAGCAACTGAGGCCCTCGCTATGCGAGCCCGCAGCAACTGCAGCCCTCGCTTTTCGAGCCCGCAGCTACGCGAGCCCGCAGCGTTAGCAATGGCTTTTGGCAAGCCGCACTGCTGACAACTATATATGTGATGTTAAAATATTCAGGTAGGTTAACCTATAGTCATATGAATGTATACATATTCACCTATAATTATAAACACATACATATTTAATTAGGGTAATCTATAATCATAATTCCTCCAGGATGTCCTGTTATTATTTTCTAAATACATATTCAGTCAGGGCTTCTGAAATTATATACATCTACATATATTCACCCATAATTATTAATATATATTTAACCAGCTTCACCTATAAGCATACAAATATATGCATATTCAACTAGGGTCACCAAAAATTATGATACAAATACATAAATATTTAACCAGGATCAACTATAATTAAACAAATATACACATATTCAGCAAGGGTCACCTATAATAAGCATAACGATATATAAATGTACATATAAATGCATAAATAAATATTAACCCAGGAATACCTATAACCATACAATATTAATAGCCTTTCACACAGAATACCTACAATCAAGTACATAACCTACCTCCAAGAATACATATAATGAAGGAGCTACTTTCTGCCAATATTCCCTTACATTTTGATGAAAAAACAATATACTGTATAAACATACATATGCTCCTCTGTTCAACTGGTGCAGATTCTTCCTCTACAGTCAGTAGCAAACGCATGGGATGAGGAAGGGAACACTGAGCATGCTACAATTTTGTTCCAGGCCGGGGCTACGTAGCCAGTCTGCAAACTTCAGCATTACGTTTTTAAGACAAAAAATGTATTTTTAGGGGATTTAACCTGTGTGCCCCTCAGAGGGAAGTGCCTAATTTGCTTAATGGGTAATGTGTGCATGAAATAATTTGCATGCATCTGAACATTAGCTAGAAAAGGCTTGCATTTCTGAAGACTTGACACTAAGGGCTTTATCAATTATGATTAGATTTTTCTCACTACTACAGTGAGATTACTTGTTGTAGCTATTTCTGAGTCCTAAATTGTTTTGATATTTAACATTATTAAATTATCTAATTAATGTAGGCCTATGAGTCACTTTAAAAGAATTGACTATGAAATGTGAGAACCGTATGACAATTATATTGCTTTAGAGGTTTAAACACAAATATTTTAGCTTTAGCTTATTCATGCAACTCATTTTTAATTACATTTCTGTAGTCTTTGAGGGTGTAAATAAAAAGATGGTGATTGTGACTCTTTCTTCTAGGTCCCTCTACAGATTTTTCAACAGGCAAATAAGGTGACCTAGTAACACAATCTCTGAAGAACTTGTCATGGGCCCTATTCTATTGCCCACATATATACACACTCAAAACCACTCTTAAAATTGCCACATATTACATTACAATCTGATTACGAGTTCCCAGCCCACAATCGCTACGGGCCAGCCAAAGACGCAGATTTGGGCTTAGAACTTGGTTTTAGCACAGCTTGAATATTACCAGTGCTAATTAATTAAAGTTACACAAAATCAATATTCTATTAGACCCGTAGCTTTAACTCGCAAATAAAGTCTGACCTGCAACTGAAAAAAGTATCAAGTTTCTGTCAAAAATATTACAAGTACTAAATAGGACTTGCAAGGGTTTTTTCAAACACTTATTAGAGCTGCAGCAGCAATTACACAATAGTGTACTTTAAAAGCAGAGGGAAGCATGGAAAGACATTTGCAGAACGGTCTCAAATCCACAGATATGCAAATATTATTTTTAACTGTTATTTCTGAGCATTATCAATCCTGGGACTCAAGGTGTTAATACATATCATGAAACTCACATGGACTAGAACAGAATATCTAATGCTTTTTATAGATTTCTAGATTGCGAGCCCGATCTGCAAATATTACTTATTGGCACTAATTAATTCTTATCCTCTGAATGCAGATTACGTGTAACTTCCATGTTTTACTGACATCATGATGATGGTCTCATTTACTATTGGCTGTATCTAATAAGTTAATTACGGGCTTGCTTAAATATTGTCAGATCATACGATCACGCCCCCTGAAATCCGACTTAAAAAGGCAGGGTTTACGAGTTTTGGCTTAAGGAGGTAAATTGCGAGCTTGAGTCAATAGAATACATCTAAACCTTTAGAGAAAAAATCACCTGCAGCCAAAATCATTGGTTAGAGGCATTACGGGCTTCTAATAGAATAGGGGTCATAGTTTATTATGGTCCACACAGTCAAAGGCTTTAGAGTAGCCAATGAAGCAGAAGTAAATGTATTTTTCTGTATCTCTGTTTATTCCTCCATTATACAGCTGTTTTTTTGCCTTTTTCTCATTCTATAAATTGCTAGAACCTACCTTGCAGGAACTTGAGCGTTACCTTGCTGGCATGTGAAATAAGTGCAAATATTAGATAATTGTAGCATTCTTTGGCATTTATGTTTTTTTTTTTTGAATTTTAATATCAATTTACCTTTTTCAAGCTACTATATTTTCCAAATTTGTTGGCATTTTGCCTGCAGCATCATCTTCCAATTTACCTGGTATACCATCACCTCCTACAGATTCTAGAAATGCAAACCTTTTACTGCAAATTATTTCATTCACACATTCAAAATGTAAGATGAAGCCCGAAGTAAGGACGAGATGCTTTCATATGAAAAGAGAGATCACTATAGTTTGGGAAAAACTTCACATCTTTTTTAACTATGTAACAAATTGACATTAGCAGCTCAAGAGCATAAAATATTATTTAAAAAAAATCTTATGTTTAGGAGTTTTTGCTGGTGTCTTGGGTACTTCCTTTTTGAAGCACTAGTATGAAACAATAATTATAGCCATACTATCGTTCCAGTGCTTCACACTATCCATCTAACAGAACCACAAACTTAAAACCAGGAACTTTATTATAAACTTTTAAAACGTATTATACCCCTCTAAGGTGCTTCATACATCCTGGTTGGATGAATCAATAGACAAATTCAGTAAAGGTACACGATGACCATTAAGAAGGAAAACAGTCTATTCAGCGAAATCCCTGTGTCTCATTACAGAGAGCTCCTATCTGAAGGGATATGGCGTGCCCCACAAGCTGGCTAATAGCCCTACAATAGAGTAATAGACAAGAAGTATAGCCTGAATCAAATTAATATCATACCAAACCAGAGATCCAAGTGTATTACAAACTCATTCATACCCATAGCCTATTATAAACCACATTGGGACAAGATAATGAACTACAATGGTAATATGGGTATTTTACAGACACCCGTAGTATAACCACCCAATTGGGTAAAGATAATGCTGAATGACAGTCTACTTCACCACTAGTAGTAAGAAAATACCTCTAGTATACCTGACATTTTGCCTTTTACGTTCCATAAATCACTGTAGCCTTCCATGCCAGGTAATGCTGTGCCTGTGAAATGTCTGCAGATGTTAATTAAACTGTTAAATAACTGGAGCATTTCCATTTTTTTGGAAGTGAAAAATAAACTGACCTTTTCCAGTACAAAGGTAACTATTGTGTTTTCCAAATGTCTGGGGTTATCCTACTGATTGCTGCCGTGATATTTATTTCTATTGTTAAGAGGCAATTCAAAGTGTCAGATTTTCCTCCCATTTCTCTATTTATATATTGTAAACTTTCTAAAATTGTTTTGCACATTTTCAAGTCATGGTTTTCAAAAACTAATTTGACCCTCCTTTAACAAGAGAGAGAGATGTATGTATATATTATTCTCATTTTATTTGAGAGTTTAATATGATCTTTTTTATTTGTGAACCCATCCTAATCCTGTCACGTAATTCTAATGGCACAAACAACTATTAAACCACTGCCTACTATTTCTACAAACATGGGCCCCTAATCAATTGCAAGCCCGCAGTTGCCTTCATACTGGCCATAAATCTGCTTGAAATTTACAACCGGTACAGAGCAATTCAATTGAACAAGCCCACAGCTACATGGCCAAAAAACAAAATCGTAAACCATGCACCCGTAAGTCGCATTTCAGAGCATGATCATGAGCAATTAAGCAAGGCCGTAACTCCAGATGTAGAAACAGCCAATAGTAAACATGGAGGTTAACCCACAACCAATTAGCGTTTAGAAGTCCGATATGTGATCGGGCTCGAAATCGGGCAATGTACAAAATAATACAAATGAATGGCAATGCTGTTCTAGTTCATGTGGGTGGCCTGATCTGTATTAACTCCTTGAATACCGAGATTGATATAACACGGAAATGAAACAAATAATTTTTATTGCAGATTTACAAGCTTGAAACTGTTGTGAAAATGTCTTTCATCACTTTTCCTGTCTTTTAAAGTACAGTATTGAATTTTTATTTACACCCCCTTGTGAGTCCTATCTAGTACTCGTAGCATTACTTTTCCCCATCTTTTAAAGTGCAGTATTTATTTTTTTATTTGTATTTACACTGCTACGATCAGGGGTTAAACCCCAAAAGCAAATTAATTTACAGGCTCCATTACGGGCTGCAGTAAACAATTGCTCAATTGAATAGGGACCATGGAGTAGTAAAAAACAAATGTCAATTATTTTAACTTTTACATAATGTGTCCATTCATATAAAAATGCTTTGGCTGAACCTCTCCCTTCATAGTGATGGTTTACCATACTATAATATTTTATGTGTGCTGTAATCACATTCTGCATTCCCTCTTGTTGGTGTCCTTGAGTAGCCCTTTGTATTTATCTGCCTTTATGCTCAGTCTAGACTGTAACTCTAGTGCCGGTAATGACTCTTCCACCATCGCCCTTGAAGAGGCGCATTCTCCACTGCTCTAATGACATTGCTGATATTGT
Source organism: Discoglossus pictus (assembly GCA_027410445.1). Lineage (NCBI taxonomy): Eukaryota > Metazoa > Chordata > Amphibia > Anura > Alytidae > Discoglossus > Discoglossus pictus. The sequence goes on along the minus strand of CM050165.1, from coordinate 21,667,841 downwards.
TTTTATGGCTGTTTCTTCTCTTCCCATTGGCTTGGTAGTCATTGAAATCACACAGCAATTTCTTATGTCATTTTTCCTATTACTTTCTCCTTGAATGTAACATACTGTGGGATGTTAAATCGCCATCCCCTGCTCCAATTACCTTTCTGTTTAATTTATTACATTTTTTATTTAGATGTTTATATGCAAAATTATGCAAATAGTGAGTGACTCGTCAAGTTGGGGTTTTACTTTTTGCAATAATTGCAAGAAACAATAATAATCTGATAATAAGAGCAACAAATATTTTAATATAATAATAACAATAGTTAATTATATTGTGATATTATTCTTAAGAAAACTTGCCAGTAACAGTACTTGTACCATTTATAGTGCTATAATAATGACTACAAAAATCCTCAATCCAGTGCTTAACACCAATTTATCAGATAAAATAGTTTTTTACAAATTTGGAACTTTATTGTTTCAAATATAACATATTAAATAACACTTACAAAAAAATACTAGAGGATTTATTGAATATTTTTGGGGTCAACAGATGCAACATGCAATTTGCCAAAGGGTGAAGGCGAAGGGGCGATGGGCTGACCCATCCTAAGGATAGAAGGCTATGAATTAGTTAAAAAATGAAGTGGCCATAAAAAACACTATATAAAAAAAAATTGCATGAAATAAAAAAAACTCCCAAAGCCTATGTCCCTCAAGGCGATCGTCCTTTCTTGAAGGCAAATAGCCACACCCTAATTATTGATAAACAAAAATCCTATACTCCAATCAGGTAGACCAATGATCCAACAAGTTCAATAGTTGCCTAAAGTAATAAAAATCAAGTTACCGTCTCCATAAGTAATATCCATATGTGAAAAAGCATAATAAACCGAATCCTTCCACTGTGATAATATTCAAACAATTAAAATTTTCATTCATACTATTAAAACCAAGAAGTAAACAAACCAGCCATTTATTCTCCCAATAGACAGGTAGATCTCCTGTAAGATCAATGCTGTGAAAAACATTTCTACAAGAGTTTGACAAACCCTAAATGGGCAGTGTATGTTCTAAATCTTTTACAATACCTTACGTCCGTTTCGGTGACATAACAGCGGCTTTCTCAAAGATTTGTTTGAAGTAAAGGATTTGACTATAGCTTCTTCAGTCATTCTGATTGACCGAACAGTGCATAGAAAGGAAATCCCCAAATCCAGGCCTATGTGTGGCTCTCCATAACTTGCTCTATTGCATTCATTTGCTAACAGCAAGTTCCTGGGGAGTTTGACTCTTTTTATTCAAGTTACCGTCTCCATAAGTAATATCCATATGTGAAAAAGTATAATAAACCGAATCCTTCCACTGTGATAATATTCAAACAATTAAAAACTTCACATTCATACTATTAAAACCAAGAAGTAAACAAACCAGCCATTTATACTCCCAATAGACAGGTAGATCTCCTGTAAGATCAATGCTGTGAAAAACATTTCTACAAGAGTTTGACAAACCCTAAATGGGCAGTGTATGTTCTAAATCTTTTACAATACCTTACGTCCGTTTCGGTGACATAACAGCGGCTTTCTCAAAGATTTGTTTGAAGTAAAGGATTTGACTATAGCTTCTTCGGTCATCCTGATTGACTCACCAGTGCATAGAAAGGAAATCCCCAAATCCAGGCCTATGTGTGGCTCTCCATAACTTGCTCTATTGCATTCATTTGCTAACAGCAAGTTCCTGGGGAGTTTGACTCTTTTTATTCTAGGAAATGTTTGACGTTAATTAAGAACAAAACTTCATAACAGTCATTTATTAGGAAGGTAAAAATGGAAATAACCTTTAAAGGATCGCTGTAGAGATATAAATATATACACTTTTGAAGTACTACACTTGATAATGACAAACTGTTTAAAAAAATCCAGTCTTGCATCTGTTACCTTTTACCTGTGGAGTCTACCATACTGGTGTTTGGTGATTTAATTCCATGGTCACTAAGCTCCATTAGGTATAATGTTTTTTGACATACAAAGAACGGTAATTTCCCCAAAGTTAACACCATATTTTTTTCGGTAAAAAAATGCAAAAATAATGTCCAGAATACATTTCATACATAAATACATAGAATACATATTTGCTTATTAATGGGGCTTATCATAAATGCTTTTTAAGCAAAGTAGCAAAGTACTGAGGTTCATAGCTGGGCCCATAATATATATTATTATTAATAATATGTCTGGAAAAAAACCTTATTTTTCCACATATTCAATGCGTTATACAACATGTAGTATATGTCCTTTATTAGATTACCAGTGCAAATGTGCATTTCCTGAAATTGTAGAGAAATTGCAGAGTTATAGAATTATATACCATAATAACTAATGATGCACATCAGAATGAGATTTAGTAGCTCACTGCTAGACGAGCAACATTCAGGTGGATAGCAGCAGCAGCAACACATTGACATCACATTTGCAGCCTTATTAAATTGTGATTCGGTAAATTTAATAGGGCTCTATATAAGCACAGAGCATATTTTTTTGCAGAAGTTTTTAGTTAGTGAACTTCTATCCAAAAGCAAGATTTTCACTAACTAAAAACTTCTGTAAATAAAATAAGCTGTGTGCTTAAATAGAGCCATTTTAAATTTACTGAATCACAATTTAATAAGGCTGTTAATGTCTAATTTGCTATTCAATTGGCATATTTTAGTTACCTGCAAACGATCTGCGGGTTACAGGCTGAAAATCCCTGTGGTTGTCAAAATCGTAACTCTGACCCATCTAAGCCTTTGATCTTTCAAGCCGTAAATGTTACAATCGCAAATTGCTATTCAATTGCTACAATTCCCAGAGCCTGCAAATGTTTTCACACCCGTAAATGGCAAATGTAGAAGAAAATCCTACGAGTACCAGATAGGACCCGAAAGGGGGTTAAACACCTGTTTGTAGCACTGTAAATGCAAATAAAAGATCAATACTGCACTTTAAATAAAGGGGAAAGCGATGAAAGACAGTAGAATTACAGTAGACTCTCAGTTATCCAGAACTCAAGCACAAAATGCTTACAGGCACCTAGATGTCATCCACTGTACGTCTCTGCAATTCAATGTTACCTGGAAGCAGACAGACGTGAGTGACTGAGCCAGGACAGTGTTGGGGTTACATTCCCCGGGCATAAGTGACTGAGCCAGGGCAGTGTTGGTGTTACATTCCCCGGGCATGAGTGACTGAGCCAGGACAGTGCTGACGTTACATTCTCTGGGCATGAGTGACTGAGCCAGAGCAGTGTTGGGGTTACATTCCCCAGGCATGAGTGACTGAGCCAGGGCAGTGTTGGGGTTACATTGCCTGGGCATGAGGGACTGAGCCAGGGCAGTGTTGGGGTTACATTCCCCGGGCATGAGGGATTGAGCCAGGGCAGTGTTGGGGTTACATTCCCCAGGCATGAGTGACTGAGCCAGGGCAGTGTTGGGGTTACATTCCCCAGGCATGAGTGACTGAGCCAGGGCAGTGTTGGGGTTACATTCCCCAGGCATGAGTGACTGAGCCAGGGCAGTGTTGGGGTTACATTTCCCGGGCATGAGTGACTGAGCCAGGGCAGTGTTGGAGTTACATTCCCCGGGCATGAGTGACTGAGCCAGGGCAGTGTTGGGGTTACATTCCCCAGGCATGAGTGACTGAGCCAGGGCAGTGTTGGGGTTACATTCCCTGGGCATGAGTGACTGAGCCAGGGCAGTGGTGGGGTTACATTCCCGGGCATGAGTGACTGAGCCAGGGCTGTGTTGGGGTTACATTCCCGGGCATGAGTGACTGAGCCAGGGCAGTGTTGGGGTTACATTCCCCGGGTATGAGTGACTGAGTCAGGTCAGTGTTGGGGTTACATTCCCGGGCATGAGTGAATGAGCTAGGGCAGTGTTGGGGTTACATTCCCCGGGTATGAGTGGCTGAGTCAGTGCGGTGTTGGGGTTACATTCCCGGGCATGAGTGACTGAGCCAGGGCTGTGTTGGGGTTACATTCCCGGGCATGAGTGACTGAGCCAGTGCAGTGTTGGGGTTACATTCCCCGGGTATGAGTGACTGAGTCAGTTCAGTGTTGGGGTTACATTCCCGGGCATGAGTAACTGAGCCAGGGCTGTGTTGGGGTTACATTCCCTGGACATGAGTGACTGAGCCAGTGCAGTGTTGGCGCTACATTCCCCGGGCATGAGTGACTGAGCCAGGGCAGTGTTGGGGTTACATTCCCCGGGTATGAGTGACCGAGTCAGTTCAGTGTTGGGGTTACATTCCCGGGCATGAGTAACTGAGCCAGGGCAGTGTTGGGGTTACATTCCCTGGACATGAGTGACTGAGCCAGTGCAGTGTTGGCGCTACATTCCCCGGGCATGAGTGACTGAGCCAGGGCAGTGTTGGGGTTACATTCCCTGGACATGAGTGACTGAGCCAGTGCAGTGTTGGCGCTACATTCCCCGGGCATGAGTGACTGAGCCAGGGCAGTGTTGGGGTTACATTCCCCGGGGTCAGTACCACATCCTCCAGCCCAATGTACCTGTGTGTAAGTGAAGAGTGAAAGCTGCTGCTGCTAGAATAGCCCTCACTGACAAATATACTTAGCAGAGGCCTCTTTTAATAGTGACTCTCAAGCAACCAGAAGCTACATTTATTCAGCATCCACCAATCCCTGTGGGTGTCAGATAAATGAGAGTCTACTGTAATTGCACAACAGTCTCAAGCTCGCAAATCTGTAATCAAAAATTATTATTTTTACATTTTATTTCCGTGTTATATCAATCTCGGTAATCAAGAAGTTAATACATATCAGGCCACCCACATGGACTAGAACAGTTTCATCATTCATTTTTATTATTTTGTACATTGCCCGATTGCAAGTCTGATCAACTTTGGACTTCTAAACGCTAATTGATTGACGTTTGACCTCCATGTTTTAACTGATGTCATGATGACGGTCTCATTTACTATTGGCTGCTTCAAAATCAATAGTTACGGCCTTGCTTAATTGATCATGATCATGCTCTGAAATGCTACTTGCGGGTGCATGGTTTATGGTTTAGGCTTTTGGCCAGGTAGCTGCAGGCTTGTTCAATTGAATCGCTCTGTAACTGTTACAAATTTCAAGCCCGCAGCTTGACATTTGCAACAGTTACAGTGCGATTCAATTGAACAATGCAATTGAATAGAGGCCTTACTTTTCATATAAAATGGAGACCATTCTACCTAACAGTGCATACATTTTCAAGAATATAAGGGCCTCATTAAATTGAGGCATCAGCTGATCTGGGCTCCCTTAATGGAAGCCATAACTTATTTTGCAATTCAATTGGCATCTTTCTGCAGGCTCCGATTGGGTTATGGGCTCTGGCCTCCGATTCCTTGCGATGGTAAACATTGCCAGTTAAGGCTCCTCCAAGCCTTTGATCTTTTACGGCCGCAAGAGTTAAAATCGCTAAAGAGTTAACAATCGCTAAAATCGCAAATCGCTATTCAGTTGCTCTGAGTCCCCCCCCCATCTAACCACCCCGTCCAAAGGCCGCAAATGGCAAAAGTTGGTTCACAAGTTACAGGTTTCAAGTAGGTCTCGCAAAGGATAAAAGCAAATCTAAAATCAATACTGCACTGTAAATGATGGGGAAAGTGATGAAAGACATTAGAATTAATTGCACAACAGTCTCAAGCTCGCAAATAGGTCTTCAAAAATCATTTAATTTTATGTTTCAATTCGTGGTTATCTCGGGAATCAATGAGTTAATACATATCAGGCCACCCATATAGACTAAAACACTATCGACATTCATTTTTATTATTTTGTTATTTGCGGGTTTGTGGGTCCGATTGCATATGGTACCACGAATCGCTAGTTGATTGACTTATCACCTCCACGTTTTACTGACGTAATGATGACGGGCTCCGTTTCTAACTTGGGAGTTACCGCCCTGCTTAATTGATCATGATCACGCTTTGAAATGCTACTTACAATTGCCTGGTTTACAGTTTTGGCTTTCGGACCATAACTTGCGGGCTTGATCAATTGAATAGCACCGTAAGTCAAAGACAGTGCGGTCCCCAAGCAGGCCTGCAGACATACGGCCTAGATCTCGGGAGTTACGGCCTCCGAATTGGTTGTTTGAAATGTTGAGAGGATTCTGTATCTTCCTAATAACATTAAATAAAGTGATATGGCATTGATTTCACTTGTATATGTTTTCTATACTTGATTAACTAGAGCAGCGCGTATACTCATACATTGTGTACCTGCAACAATTCCTTCCACAATATTCATGGATGTAGTGAAGGAGGGTTCACTTACTAACCTTACAGCCTTCTCTTGCATTTAAGGAAATAGGCAACAGTATTACAGGACATACTGGAGAGAAAAAAGGGTGTATTTCCTTCTTTGCATATATAAACTAGATGCCTTCAGATGTTAGATATATACAATGATTGCACTTGGGTTAGGAAGGTGCCACCAATCACAGGTCTATCCAAACCTGTTTTATTTCTGTGCACACAAATATAGTAACAATAAGCACGCATAGACCTATTTATTACTTAGCAAATGTCGCATGTGCAAGTGAGCATCTGAGAGGTGGAGAAAGCCACTGCCTTTACATTTCCTTATTTCCCAAATTCCATTAATAATATTTAAACATATATTATAATGAATAATTGCTTATGTTTAAGTATCAGATAGTGGTCTGATAATCTGAAAATAAGTGTATAAAAGATCAGTATACGCAACTTTTATTCTCACTGTAAACACAAATAATTTGAAACTTATATTGAAAATCACACATTTTTTTCTTGTTCCTGAATGTGCTGCTTCTTCCTTTATTCCAGTGTCCTTTATTGCTAGTGGTAATGGAAGAGTACAATAAAATCCTCAATGAGACAATTATAACATTTTTTCAACAGCTGTGTGATAGTCCTGTATCTGTTTCTTGTTAAAATTACTATTGTCAAATGGTAACATCCACCTTAACTTAGTCACAGGTATTTGAATCCCTCTGCAAAATGTAAGCACATTCAAGATTTCTTGATCTCTTTTTAAAAACATAAGTAATGTAAAGGTAGATTAAAGGGTTGTATAGAGCAGAAATCGCCATTGGTGGCTCTATATGTTCTACAAGAAGATCCAATCAATCAATTCTACAGGAAAGGAAGCCAAAACTGTTCAGGTTTGATCATGAGGCTAAAGCTGAGATATTGTGTCCATATCATGAGAAGACAGGATTCCCAAGAGAAGAATTTCACGGCAGATGGTTAGATGACATCATTGAAGCAATGAACATGAGTTTTAGGGAGCTCAGAAGGGCAGCGGCTGACAAATGTGCCTATGTGCTACAGTCCATATGGTCACGGAGAGTCAGATACAACTGAATGACTAAACAACAACAACAGTGACCACCTTGGTTAGTCAATGTTACTTTAATCCAACTGCAAACTTCAAGCACATTCAAGATTACTTATATCACTTTTTTAAAAAGAAAAGTTAATTAAAGAGTTGCCTGGAGCTGAAATCTTCATATTTTGGGAGATTTTAGTGGAGCAATGTCAGGTCTTCTTTGTCTCTTTTACAAAACATTTCACAGTAAGAGAAGATATTGTTGTCTTGGTCTCTATTTTATTACTGAATCGTTATCCACCACCTCATTATCCTCCGCACGGCATCATTTACCTGTCTGACGGAACCTATCACAGAACCCAAAGGTTATATGGGATCTAGATAGAAAACTGTCTAATTAAATGCCTTGTAGTAGACATAATGAGATTTATGTTGACGTGACTTGTGTTTCTTTCATACTGTATATTAAAGGAAAGAATCGCTCTGATGTTTCAATGCTTTTAATTTCCTGAGGCCAAAACCCGTATCCCAGCTTTTCAACTAAATTAATCAGTGAAAGTGCAACCAAATCAAACTGAACTAATTAAGATCATACATAATAATAAGAAACAACTTTGCACCGGCTGCAAATGGAAATACGCAGCTTCATAAAAAATAAATTGAAGAACTGATTGAATGTTTAACATTTGCTCTGTTGTTTTTTTTTTAAGCAAAATAAATGTTCCATGTGGGGTGCTAATAAAGACTCAATAAATAATGCTAGGACGCGGCAAAATACAGCTTCATGACTTCAGGATCTGGGCATGATTGCAGTTAGTAAGTGACTCTGTCGTAAGCACTGACTAGGAAATGGTTGTAATGCATCTTATTTCCTCACAATGTCTCAAGCACACAGCAATAAATAGAGAAGAAGTATTAGGTATCCATAATGTGAGAATAATGTTCTGAGCTCATGAGCCAAACAACAGCACTGTCCGAAAGCTAATGTTTACTTTGCAACTGTCACTGTTGCCATGGTAACCTGCAACACCACAGCACTTCACCTCAAGATTCTCCCCATCAAAGCTGTTGTCACAGGGGGCATGCTCTCCCATGCCAGAGAAAATGCTGGGGGCCTCGTGGAAAGAGCTTGATGGTCGTGTGTGGCTCCAGGGTCACCAGTCGCCCACCAATGGTCTATAGGGTATTACAGACATGGGCCCCCATATAATTGAACAAATTGCAGTTACAGGAGCACGTAAAGCAGCCCGTAAATGTTACTGATATTTAATTTGTGTCTTTTAGCTACTCGCATTTCAATTGCAAGTTACAGACTCAAAAGCACTGCGGTTGTCACAATCGTAACTCTGTCCTATCTTCTTTTTTGATGTTTCAAGGCCACAAATGTTACAAGTGCTAAAAACGCAAAACGATATTTAATTGCAACATTTCTACAAGCCCGCAATTGCCTTCATGGCCTGTTAGTAACACCGCAAAAGCAAATATACTCACAATTCTGTACTTTAAAATACTGGGAAAGCGATGAAAGACATTAGAGTTAATTGCACATCAGTCTCAAGCTTCCAAATCTGCAATAACAAATAAATCTTTTATGTTTTATATCCATGTTATTTCGATCCCGGCAATCAATGGTTTAATACATATCGTTGAACCCGCATTGACTAGAATAGTAGATTTATTGATTTTTTTAGATTCCTACATTTCTGGATTGCGAGTCTGATCGCAAATCAGACTTCTAAACACTAATTGATTGTTGTTTAAACTCCATGTTTTATTGACTTCATGATGACGGTCTCATTTATTATTGGCTGTGTCTAAATTGTAACTTACAGGCTTGCTTAATTGATCATGTTCACACCCTGAAATGCTACTTCATTGTTCATGGTTTGCGTGTTGGAGCTGTGAGCCTGTACTTGCGGGCTTGAGTCAATTAAATACATCTGTAACTGCACAACATTTCTAACCCGCAGACATATGAGCAGCGTGCAGGTAATTACGGGCTTGAAATTAGATGGGGTCTATGTACTGTTTGCTCATTATGCCTAGAGAGATCGGTGTCGCCTCAATGACAGACAAAAAGAGCCTGCAACATGTGTCTGAATCTTTGCTGTCTCGTGCAGATCAGAAAATCAGGCATTTTGGGTCTTGTCTACTCTTTTAAGCAGATCAGGAAAATATGCTACTGGAAATTTCTCGTCTGTACACAATGGAAGTAAAATATGAGAGACTGTGCATAGAGGAGTCTCTTTATTTAGACCTGTCTATATTTGACCTATACAGCTGTTAATATAATTAGTTATCTAATTTACAAATATGTGAAGCTTTTTTAAACTACAGTTCTCCTTTACTAAACAGTTCTGTATCCAACTACAGAAATTAGCTAATTTGATAAGTGGACTTCTTTCCTCACTCTTCTTATCTTATGTTCTGGTATACAACATTTTTTATGGTCATGGCAGATTCTCACCTTCGGGAGCCTCCACCTTTCTTCCTGTTCTCTCTCATAAAAGCTACATTGTGTGCAGTGAAATGGTGACACTGCATACTCATGAGATTAGGTCTTCAATGATAAAGTGTTGTGTTGAAGACCTATCGAAAATGTGCTTACTGGGTGTCTTTGCAACATATTTAAAGATTATTTTTGTTTGTTTTCCAAGTAGTTCACATCTGTACCGAGGTGTCAAACTGCCTATAACGCACATTTCTATTAGTCCTACAGCCTTATTAAAATCTACATTCCATGGCCGCAAATCCTTTGATCTATCAAGCCCTTAACTGCTATTAAATTGTTACGAATCCACTGGTGTTCAACCCCGTAACCCGCAAATAGAGCCAAAAAGCCAACAGGTCTAGAGAGGACCCGCAAGAGGGTTAAAGTCCTATCCATAGCACTGTAAATGCCAATATACACACACTACTGTACTTATAATTAAAGGGAAAGTGATGTTAGGTATTAAAATTAATATCCTATTTACTGATTTATTAATATTGCATTATTTCGGGAATGTGGGTCTGATCGAAACTCGTAATTGAGACCCGTAAGGCTTTGAAATCTAACCTCCATTTTTCAGTAACGTAATTATGACGATCTCAGTTGCCATTGGTTCCGTCTACATAATTGATCATGTTCACCATCCAACTGGTGCAAGAATGGTTTACGGGTTTGCGTCTCCGGCCTGTAACTCGCTGCATGGTGAAATTTTATATCTCTTTAATGCAGCCAAATTTTAAGCCTGTAGCCTTTGCGGGTGTGCCGATGCCGCTACCGGCTTTGAATTTAATAGGGCTGCTTGTCCACTGGGGAGGGACATCATATTACCGGCGTTTCATGCTGCTCAGAAGCAGACAGTGACATGCTGTGTGTCCGAGAAGCATGAGAAATTGTTAGAATGAAGACCCTCTAATGTGGGTGTGACCATAAGTCATGATCAGATTTGTCATGAGAGAGAACAGGAAGAAAATGGGAAGTTCCAGAAGGTGAGACTCTCTTACACTGAATGCTTCAAAGAAGTAAGTGAAACATACATTTTATATTGCAATAACAAACAGGAAGATTATTATTTTATTATTATTATTATTATTATTGATATTAAATATCCTTTATTTTTAACTGGCTAATATATTCTGTAGCGCTACACAGGGTTTAAGTAAAATTATTTAAAAAATCTAAATAAAACCCCTTCTGGATCGTGAAAGGGCTTGTATACCTCAATGAGCTATACCATGTAGGGTCACCCAAGATGGGCAGGTCATAGCAGAGACATCAGACAAATCATGGTCCACGGAACTTGCAACTCCAGTATCTTTGCCAAGAAAGACATATGGATTGGCACAACCAGAAGCACAGATAGATGTGCCTGGCATGCTGCGTCCATATGGTCACCGAGAATCAGACATGACTGAAGGACTGAACAACAACAATCTAAATCAAACATTGATATAAAAATAAAACAGTTTTGCCTAAATGGTCCCTTTAATGAGCACATTTAGCAAAGCAAATAAAAAAAAAACTACTATATGAGGTTACAGTTGTTGAAGTCAAATATTCATTTCTCAAGAAATGTGACTGAGCAGCAAAGGTTCACAGAATCTAAATATACAAGTAAACTGTAACCCACAGTTATATTACTAAGACATGTTAAGATGCTTATCAGTGTGAAAGGAATTAACACGCACTCATAATAATTTCTCCATTGTTCCCACCAAGGGATTTGTGTGGATTTATTTTTGGCATTGATATTGTTATTACCCCGGCTCATTAGCATACGCAGCATCTGCTCAAAATGTTAATCTGACAGTTCTTAAAAACAGTAAATCACAAGGAAATATGTAGGAGGACAAATTACCCGTCTGAATTTAGAAAAGTTTATGCAGCGCTTATTGTAATCTGCTGTTTTACTTCACAACTACGATTTATATTTGGATTAAACTGACAGCTCCTTCCACAGATAATGTGGCAAAACCTAATTAACAGTTGTAAGCAGCAACGTGACAAAGTTTCTTTTTTTTTTTTTTTTTAAGAATATGGGAAGGTTGATGTATTAGACAAGGAAATCTATTGGTTTCCAAGATAAACAATTGAACAAAATAAGTAATTATACAGAAAAAGGATATATACGGGAGTACTATATGGAAGCGACACTAGATCATAAGCGCCCGTTGCTATATTCTGCAGCATAGAAAATGAGTATTATTTGCCCACTTTTTTATTGACTCCATTTACAGTGGACCCTCCATTTATAATTAATTCAGTTCATACTCTCTAAAACTATTAATTCCCCTTATCAATATAATTTGCTGTCTTAATCATAACTTAAATTTGAGGGGTTTTATTGCTTAGTCATTCAGTCTTGTCCGACTCTCCATGACACTATGGACCGCAGCACGGCATACACATCTGTCAGCTACTGCCCCTATGAGATCCATCAAGGTTATGCTCTTTGATTCAATGAACTCATCTATCCATCTTAGCCTCTGCCGTCCCCTTCTTCTTTCGCCTCTGCCGTCCCCTTCTTCTTTCGCCTCTGCCGTCCCCTTCTTCTTTCGTCTCTGCCGTCCCCTTCTTCTTTCGCTTCTGCAGTCCCCTTCTTCTTTCGCCTCTGCCGTCCCCTTCTTCTTTCGCTACTGCCGTCCCCTTCTTCTTTCGCCTTTGCGGTCCCCTTCTTCTTTCGTTTCTGCCGTCCCCTTCTTCTTTCGCCTCTGCTGTCCCCTTCTTCTTTCACTTCTGCCGTCCCCTTCTTCTTTCGCCTTTGCCGACCCCTTCTTCTTTCGCCTCTGCCATCTCCTTCTTCTTTCGCTTCTGCCGTCCCCTTCTTTGTTCGTCTCTGCCGTCCCTTTCTTCTTTCGTCTCTGCCGTCCCCTTCTTCATTCCCCTCTGCCGTCCCCTTCTTCGTTCGTCTCTGCCGTCCCCTTCTTCTTTCGCCTCTGCCGTCCTCTTCTTCGTTCCCCTCTGCCGTCCCCTTCTTCTTTCGCCTCTGCTGTCCTCTTCTTCTTTCGCCTCTGCCGTCCCCTTCTTCTTTCGCCTCTGCCGTCCCCTTCTTCGTTTCCCTCTGCCGTCCCCTTCTTCTTTCGCCTCTGCTGTCCTCTTCTTCTTTCGCCTCTGCCGTCCCCTTCTTCTTTCGCCTCTGCCGTCCCCTTCTTCTTTCGCCTCTGCCGTCCCCTTCTTCTTTTGCCTCTGCCGTCCCCTTCTTCGTTCCCCTCTGCCGTCCCCTTCTTCGTTCGTCTCTGCCGTCCCCTTCTTCGTTCCCCACTGCCGTCCCCTTCTTCTTTCGCCTCTGCCGTCCCCTTCTTTGTTCGCCTCTGCCGTCCCCTTCTTCTTTCGCCTCTGCCATCCCCTTCTTCTTTCGCCTCTGCCGTCCCCTTCTTCGTTCCCCACTGCCGTCCCCTTCTTCTTTCGCCTCTGCCGTCCCCTTCTTTGTTCGCCTCTGCCGTCCCCTTCTTCTTTCGCCTCTGCCATCCCCTTCTTCTTTCGCCTCTGCCGTCCCCTTCTTCTTTCGCCTCTGCCATGCCCTTCTTCGTTCGCCTCTGCCGTCTCCTTCTTTGGCCTCTGCCGTCCCCTTCTTCTTTCGCCTCTGCCATCCCCTTCTTCTTTCCCAGCATCAGAGTCTTCTTGTCTTCCCATGATATTGACAAAATAAACTCAATTACATTTTTATTTTTGCAATACATTTAGTCACCATTCATTCTTCCAGCTTCCCACCATATGCGTAGCGTCGTCTCAACGGCGCGTCTTACTATGGCAACAAGCGCCTTACTTCCTTGTTCTAGTTTTCCAAACACGCATTATCATGACAATATGCAAGTTTACAGTAATTTGTCACTTGCGCCCATCCATTTTTCACTTTTCCACTGCATCTTAAGTCACTAATCATTCCACTTATAACATATTATAAACATAGTTATTTCAGTCTCTCTCATTAATTACCCTCTAACCTTCATTTCACATTTTGCTATTAAACTTTGATTAATTTCATTCCTATCATATCATCAATAATAAGCTCATGTTTTAATTATAATTTTCGTGAAGCAAATTCAGTCATCATTTACTTTATTTGTATTTTCAATTAATCCATAGAATATTTTCAGCAATCAAAAAAGTTTTTTTATTTTTATTTTCTATGACCATAATTTAGTGCTAATTAAACAAAATTGCCATTTCAAAATAAAAAAAGCTAAAAAAAATATTAATCATTATTAATCTATATATATATCTTATTTATAATGACGAGCTTTCGAGAGGGCTAACCTCTCTTTATCAAGTCTCAAGCAATACTAACATGAGATGGAACACTCAGTTTAAATAATAACAGCAGATGCAGATAGAGTGGAGACAGAATCTGACATCATCAGGTAAATACATATATGGGGAATAAATACAACATAGCATAGGAAACATACTGTATATACACATATTATGTTTCCTTTGCTATCTTGTGAGTACTGGGTTGTGTATTACCCTGGGTTTTGTAGAATACTAATATATCAAAATATTTAATTACAGATATGTTGATATTGCAATTGTTCTTTGGTACTTGTAAATCTTTTTTCTGCATTCTACAGTTACGGCAGGGCCCTAATTTGCGAGTGATCCTTAAAATCACTACCCTAGTTTGCGAGTGAGGGCAACATTTTTATTAGCATAGGGTTTGGGTGTCAGAGTGTCAGAAAGCAACTTGTAATTTATTGTCAGTGCAAAACTCAATGGAGATTTTTGCCTTGCTTTTCTACTTTGTTGTGAAGTTTACTTGTAGCAGTTCTCTCGCAATGTTTTAGGGAAGAGTGATTAGCATAGGTATGTAGAATTTTTTTCATAATTGATTTTTTAGGGATTAGCATAGGGCCCACATGTGCATTTATGGGAAATATGTAAGTACCGTATTTATCGGCGTATAACATGTACTTTTTCTCCCTGAAAAGAGGGGGCAAATGATAGGTGCGTGTTATACGCCGATATTCCCTCCCCCCTCCTCATCCTCAACCTCCCTCCTCACTCTAAACTTCCTCCGCATTCTAACCCCCCCTCCTCAACCTAAACCCCCCTCCTCCTCAACCTAAACCCCCCTCCTCAACCGAAACCCCCCTAAATACCTCCCCCTCACTTACCTGCTTCTGCTCCGGCCTCCGCTCCGCTCCTTGACCGGGTGACATAACGTGCGCGCCAGCGCGCCACGTCATTAGCATATACCGGGTGCAGAAGCAGGTAAGTGAGGGGGAGGTATTAAGGGGGGTTTAGGTTAAGGAGGAGGGGGGTTTAGGCTGAGGAGGGGGGTTAGAATGAGGAGGGGGGTTAGAATGCGGAGGGGGGTTTAGAGTGAGGAGGGAGGTTGATGAGGGGGGTTGAGGTTGAGGAGGGGGGTTGAGGATAGGGGGGTTGAGGTTGAGGAGGGGGGTTGAGGATAGGGGGGTTGAGGTTGAGGAGGGGGGTTGAGGACAGGGGGGTTGAGGAGGGAGGGTTGAGGACGGGGTTTGAGGATGGGGGGTTGAGGAGGGGGTTTGAGGAGGGAGGTTGAGGAGGGGGTTGAGGATGGGGGGGTTGAGGAGGGAGGATGAGGAGGGGGTTGAGGATGAGGAGGGAGGTTGAGGAGGGGGGTTGAGGATAGGGGGGTTGTAGAAGGAGGATGAGGATTGGGGGTTGAGGAGGGGGGTTGAGGGGATTTGAGGAGGGAGCTTGAGGAGGGGGATGAGGAGGGAGGTTGAGGAGGGGGGTTGAGGATGAGAGGGGAGGTTGAGGAGGGGGGTTGAGGTTGAGGAGGGGGGTTGAGGAAGGAGGATGAGGATGGGGTGGAGGAGGGGGTTGAGGATGGGGGGTGGAGGAGGGGGTTGAGGATGAGGGTTTAAGGAGGGGGTTGAGGAGAGAGGATGAGGAGGGAGGTTAAGGAGGGGGTTGAGGATGAGGAGGTAGATTGAGGTTGAGGATTTTGCTTCAAAGTTCTTTATTTTAATTTTTTTTTCTCGAAATTCCCTTCTTAAAATGAGGTGCTTGTTATATGCCGATAAATACGGTATTTCATTAAACAAGAGATACACTTGATTATTTGCTTATATTGTCTATAATGTCACTTTATTCCACTATGGGTGTGAAAATGGAGAAAGCCAATTGTTCTGAATCCAGATTGTATGGAAACAAGACTCAATAAACATAAGGCATTTTATTCTTCCTTTATACTTTACAGTTTGTTTATACATAGAATTCCTTAAGCTTTGTAATTCAGGAACACTGTTTTACTAATTATATTTCATGAGCAATGACCAGCCTGGTTACATTAATTATCAGTTCTGCAAATTTCACCAGAAAGTCATAAACCACTTCTAATATCTTTTGAGCTATTAAGTAATAGTTCATATTTCTGGCCAGCAATTTGCCCATTTAATTCCAGATTCAATCAATCCAATTATCCCAAACTGCAAATTAACTATCGAGTGATGTATCATTTATGACCCTCGGGAATAGTTTGTCTAATGGTAATAACTTCATGTCGAGCCTTATGGTTAAGGGAGTAAAAAGGAGAGAATTAAATGAGTGAGACTCTGAAATAACATCCAGAAAACGCTTAGTAAATGTGTCCACTGATAAAAGGGAATGATAAAGTTTAAGACACATTAATATAATGTAACCATCACAGATGTAAACTGTCTATCCCTTAAGGTATTTAAACCAAGAGCTTTTCATATGACGCATAAGAACCAATACAATATTTATAGCTTCTGTGACTAGTAATGGAAACAAATATGATGCATTTACTTTTCCCAGTTCTCTTTATGTATTCAGAATTTTCTATTAACTTAATGTAATGGAGCCTGTATTGTTCTTGCTTGCTACAATGCGTGTAAGTAATCAAAGCAATTATGTACAATGCAAAATAATACACTCCGAGAAATGAATCAGATTTCAACACCATAAAACAGAAGGCAATAACATAACAATAGAAAATAGCAAGACTTTCACAGCTCTTTTGGTTTCTAGATATGAATATAGTTATTTCTGCATTGCCTCAATGGAAGATGTAACTGAGACAATCTTAAGTTATGGTCTATTTTATAAATCTGATTTCTATAATTAAGATTTTAACGGAATTCAAACCATATATGAAATGTCATATATCTTGGCTATTCGAACACTGTAGTAGTTTTGTAGACTACATCAGATAGATGAACTCAAGAAAAGCACATCTCACAAAGCCAACTGGTTGGTAGTTATTTATTGTAATATTTCCCAAAGTTTCAAATGGCCAATGAGTGACTTTGCTCTTGAAAAAATATATACCATTAAGCAGTGTTACCACCATTTTGTACAATGTGTATACTAAGTTTTTGAGATATACACTATTAATAAGTGCACAACATACCATACACAAATACATTCTGTAGAACGTAAACTCTAGATTTTTACCTTACTATTAGACATTGAGAGAACACAACATGAGGAACTGGAAAAACTCTACGTTGAAAAACAGGGTTTTATTCTTAAATATTGGGTTTCCTTCAAAAGAGGGACATTTTAGAGGCTGAGAAATCCAAAGGAATTTCCCTTGAAAAGAGTTACTGTTCCTCCAAAAGATGGACCATTGGAAATGATGCTGTAGACCAGTGCGTCTCAACAGTCTTGAAGTTCCCCTCAGATCTTTTCTGTTGCTCCTCCAGGTTAAGGAAAGCATAACACTTTAAACATGCCAGTATCAACTCACAAAATATTTATTTAAAAAAATATCCACAAATTTAAAAAAATAAAAATAATGTAGTCTTAGAAAACTGGTCACCATATCTTGTGGCTAGCCTTATACACTCATTAAAAATGACAGCACTTCATTGTATCCTTTATTATTTTAGATACTCGCTCATACCAATTCATAAAAAGGACATGGAAACATTAAAAAATAGATTTAATACATTTATATTGAATATTAAGAAACCACAAATAGAAAAAAAATATTCAAACAGTGGCCACCTTTCAGTGCCAGAAAATATTATATTGCTGAACAGTTAGCTCAAATAACACTATGAAATGAAACATCTCATACTCAAAGATGGGTACAGTTCAAGAGAGATTCATTAACTAAAAAATAGATAGAATATATAATGTGGCACTCGATGATCATGATAAAAACCCATACATAAAATGCACCCAGGAGACAGCAAACTGTTTGATTGTTGGGATCTAGGTGACAAATCACCCTGTCTACCTTTCTAATTATAGAGTCCCCTACCACTAAAACACTTCTCTTGCTCTACCTATGCTGCCCTCCCTCTCCTCCAGTAGAACTGTTCTCCCGGCTCTATCTGGCTCTATCTGGCATTGCCATTCCTGAATGGACATCCCCAACAGTTTCACTCAATCTGGCAAATCTGTTGGTGTGTGCCAACTCACAACTGGGCAGCCTCCTCCTACTGTTCCCCCTGCTTCCCCTTTTAACTGTTACCAAGCTACCTCCCTGGACATCCTCACTATCCCCATCTCCACCCTCCATGCTAGACCCAGCTAAAATGTGCTTAGGGAGCACCAGCTCCCTTTCCAGTGGAGCAATATCACTAAGTGCTGCAATTCTCCTCTCCAGTTCTCCAATTTGAGCTTCAAGGTAGGCAACATGCTCACACCTGCAATAGAGATATGGACTCTGGACCAGCTGTTCCAACAGTTCATACATGTGACAGGATGTACACTGAGTGAGATTGTCACTGGACTGACTCATAATTACTAATTACAGTGTTACACTAATTACACAATGTGCTCCCCTTTTCTTAGCACCCCCTTTTTTTTATTTAAACTCCTACACTTATACTAGAACTGCACTTATACTAGAAGTGTTCACAAGCTCACAAGTTGACTCCTTCTACTGTTTCTATTAGGGTCTTACAACTCACCTGCCCACTAATTTCTGCACAAGTACCCAAACTCAATTTACTGTTCAGGATAGGTCACAGAGCAAAGGCAAACAGACCACAAAATGCCACACACTGATATAGCTTCACACAGGCACACCCTCTCTCAGCTGCCACTTATAAATGTACAAGTACAAAAAACATTTACTGTTTAGGAGAAATCACAGAAAAGAGGCAAGCTTTATTCTTGTGTTCCAGTGATCACTGAGTACTGTGAGCTCCCTAGTCTAGCTTACATTTCACAAGACTTGCTAAAATGCATGCTAGGCAAAATGTACTTCACAAGTGTTTTATGATGCCAGTTAGCATTGATATTACATGCAACGACTTGCTAATGAAAGTTCATGTATGTGATGGGGAAACTGGCTAATCGATTGCCTGTTTGCAAGCTAACAGCAAGGACCTACTTAACATGTACATGTAAGCACCCCTGATTCAGTGAAACAGAACACAAAAAACATATCTGTCTCCCACAGCAACACCACTAATGATAAGGAACACCTGAAAAATGGTAAAAGTAATCCCCATTCGAAATTTGACTCTCACACATCACCCCCGGCACATACACTACGCCCATCCCCCTCTACTCCATTCTCTTTATACCATATCACATACCCATGACATATTCCTTGCATCATACATATCTTAGATAAATATTTAAAAATACACATAGCACACATATTGCCATGATATTTATTGGCGGAGAGGGCAGGGCTAACCGTTTTAATGATAACTTAGAATTTTAGCATATGGAGGCCTCAGTGTGTCCTTTAAGTTAGTTTTCCATGGTTCTTTCTAGTTTGTAGTAGTGTCTATCAGGCACACTTGGAGCCCCTCACTAAATTTTGCATACCATTCTGGAATTTCCAATACCATAACTTGTCTCACTGTCACTTTTAATTTCCTCCCTGCTACTTCCAGCTAAGTTCTCAAACATTTCTTTAACCTCTCAAAAAAATGTATTTTCAGCAGCAGACATATCCCATGTCTGTCTCACATTTTACCAACAACCTGGATCTCAAAGAATTAATTTGCCCCCCCTCCCTTCTACAATTGATTACACTCATTAAATCTCTCTCACTGTTGACAACTCCATCATCCCTCTGACCCCCCCCCCCCCCAGGTCTACTGCCCAGGAGTAATATTATTTCCTGCATTCCTCATAGATAGTTATTAACCAATTGTGTCATCTTCAGCTAAAACAGGCATCCCAATACAATACTTTCTCATACAATATATAACAAAAAATACAATTCTCTCACTCATCATAACCATTTTCAATTACTATTACTCTTTGTTGACTTTCCCACCACATCGAGTATCTACTGTACTCAAGTCCATAATGAATGCCTCCGCTAGACTCATCGAACTTATTCAACGCTCTAATCCAGTTTGTAATGAACGTCTCTGCCAGGCATGTCTACCTCATTTAACAGCACTAGTCACTCAATTCATTGGCCTTCCATAGCCTACATAATATCGTTTAAAATAATCCTGACTTGTAAAGCCCTTAAAGGCCTCTGCAATGCCCCAATAGTATTAGCTAGATGTTGAATTAGACACTTGTCACTATTATAATCCATGTTTGAAAATGACATTCAACATTAAATTTACTTTCAAAATTCAGACTGCTTGTATCCACCCACTCTATGGTCAATTGTGTGTGTGTGTGTGGGGGGGGGGGGGGGGGGGGGTTGTCGAGCAGGCAGTATTAAATTATCTCTATTGGCTGGAGAATTCATGTTTAAGAGATGTCCATTTTTGAAATGTGAGGTCAGCCAGTAAATATATTGTCTTATAAACTCTGAATCATCTTAATATCCTTTAACCTGTACCTTAGCCAACTGCTACACCACCCCTTGAAAAATACTACTACTACTAATAATAATAATAATAATAATAATAATAATAATAATAATAACTGTGCGTTATACTTTCTGAGCATTGCAACGAGGGAAGTTCTTACACCTTAGAAGATGAACATGGCAAGGGGGAGGTGATACGCTTTGTAATGGGCGCTTGGCATAATGCCTAAATACATAACCCATTGGTCGCTATCTGGACCTTTCTAACGTGTTTCATAAATACATATTCACTTTTTAAATCCAATGTTTGTGCCACCAAATTACTTTTTTTCTATTATTTTATATCAGCGTTCTTCTTAAAATAATTCTCTGGGCATTCTGAGCAATTCTTGTTATCTGTGTAAAACCTGATAATATAACTCTCAGAGAGAAAGTATTCTAATCCAAATACAAAAGGTTTGTTATCTGAAATAATTGTACATTAGGATTTCCATATCCTGGAATTATAGCTATTTCACTTATCACTCCCGTATTTCTGAGCATTTGGATAAGAAGCATTTCCTATTTGTCTTCTTGTCTGATATCAGCCAACTCTTTCCCTCCTTGTCTGTTACTTGGCAAATTAATATTTCACATGGGTAATGTGTTTCTGTCTTATACACTCAGAATGCATTAAAAGGTTCATTAGCAGACTATGTAAGTCATAGGGACACTGTAAACACTAAGGGATATATTTATCCACTGGGGTAAAATGTTTGTTTCTAACCCCTTTTGACAAATAGCTTAGAAAGCATAAGATGTGGCAATACGCGATTTCTAACTGAAATAGCTTTTTTTAACTGTAGCGGGATTTGCAGCACATTTCCCTTAAGCTGTGTCAGCAAAACTGTAAATTAAATAGTCAGATGCATGTATATTATCTGCAGGCTGTACCACAGTTTGAAAAAAGAGTGTAGGAGGGCAGATGGTGGGAAAACAAGCAATTTTCAATGTCAGTTTTCTCGCAAAAGATCAGCATATTTTTAATTACAATAAACTGAAAAGTTGTTTACACAGATCCTTCCTAATTAAGTATATGAATATTGTTTTAATACAGCTTCCCATTAATCATTTACATTGTTTTAATATTCTATTTGCAAATAAATGATTTCATGATTTTTATTTTTATTTTTATCTATTTAAAGTTAGCTATAGCCACCAAAACATACACATCTGCGTCTTTCAGCTCATGTCATTGGTTAACAGCTTTGCTGTGAGTTTAGAGAAGAATACATCTTAGTAAATACTGTGATGTTGATAGTGGCTAGTGTTTTACATACAATACCTCCCTAACATGACCTTGATATCACCATAGCAATGGCTCATTAAATTCCAAGTTGCCTTCATACAGCCCAATGTGTTAATACATATAATGGAACTCGCATGGACTAGAATATCATATTTACGGGTTTATCAATATTGCATTATTTCTCGAATGTGGGTCCGATTGTATCTCGTAATTAAAATCCAACCTCCATTTTTCATTAGCGTAATGGTGACGATCTCTGTTACCATTGGCTCCATCTAAACCGATAACTACGGGTTTAACTAATTGACGGGTTTGCATATCAAGCCCGTAACCCGCAGCCTGTTCTAATTTAATAGCTATGTAACGCAGCCAAATTTCAACTTCTAATTTAATAGGGCTGCAAGTCCTGTTATTCTGCATTGCAAAAAAAAAAAATGGGACTGCAGACTACGTGCTCCAGAAATCTACCTATAAAACTACACCAGGTATGACAATAAAATGAACATAAGTGCCTATTGATGAAGAAATTCAAATTTTAGCTAACAATTCTAACTGGTACCAGTATGTAAAGTTCTATTGTGACCCATCCAATTGTTTCTTGTACATAACTACTGTACCTGTACTTGTTTCAACTCATTAAAGGAACACTAAAATCACCATATGTGCTCAGCAACATTAGATAGAAAAAGAAAAGCATGTGGAAATAGTGCTTTCCTTTTTAAAATTGCACCACAATTAATTCAGTTATGAATGTTTAACCTGCCCTTGCATCGTCAGAATACATAATGAGCTGCATTGGCCGGTGGTACTAATTAGAATCAAATTTGCAGATTGTGTTATAGGAACTAATATGTTTTTACAATTTCCCGAATTAACTCTATGAGATGTATTGTTATTTTTTTCATCATTACAAAGCATGTTGACACATAGCCCAGGACTCTGAAATGGCAGATGGTTTAAGTTCTACCACAACCCCTTTTTTTTTGTACATAATTTTTTATTTGGTCACCAGACAAAACTGAAATATATTTATAGACAAATATTGGTGTAGTAATGCTGAATAATAAAGTGTTATATTTCAAATACTACCTCTATATTACTTAATATAATTACATATAAACGTAAAAAAGAAAAACATAACGACAGTGGCCCTTTAAATATGCTTACTTTTTTTAACCATAATTTATTTTCTGCTTTTTCTTCAGTGTGCTAAATCGAACACCAATGCGCCTTATCCATGAAATTATCCTAGTGGATGACTTCAGCGATGATTGTAAGTAAAACTATTTGTATTTCTACATAATATTATATTAAGGGTAATTAATAACTGCATGTATTTTAAATCCTCTTAACTTTTAGAAACTGTAGCACATTGTGGCTCATGCTTCCCTAGGCTTTGACAATCTGAAAATGATGGGAAGCCCAGAGGTGATGGAAAAACAGCCAATTTCAGTGTAAATTTTCACACAACTTTCTGGTGCTTTTTTTTTTTTTAAATCACAATCAATTTTAAATTATGAAAGATAGACCAGGACAGTCTCCTGTTAATGGATTTATTAACATTCAGGAGACAAACATTAAAAAAGCAATACTAAAAGAGGAGAATATGATTGAAGTTTGATTTAGTTAAGCCTCAGCTCTATATTTTTAAGTCATGAAGTAATTTACTATATACAGTATATTGTCCTTTAGACCATGCACCGTTTTAGTTATCCTTCTTTGAATGGTTTCTGCTGTGTAAATAGCCTTTTGGAGATACAGTCTCCAGAGCTGGACACAGTATACTAGGCAAATGTTGACCCTGCTTGGCCTTTTATAGGGTTAATCAGGGATGGTGAGTCTGGTATATACAGTCAAATTATATTTAAACCAAGTAAATGGAGATTACATTAATCCTAGTGCAGGGATACTAAGCACAGAAATCAATCTACAGCCCCCTAGGAGGTAACCTCAGACATCCTCTTAGTGCACCCACGGCCAGAACATGGCCTCACAGGGCAGTGGCACCTCCCAGCCAAACATTTTTAAATGTTAAATAACCAACTTGGCTAATGCAAAGTGCGGATTGAGAAGGGGGATCCATGGCCAAGTCCAAGCACACTGGGTGCCCAAATAAATACATTTGGTGGAAGAAATGCAGCCAGCAAGAGGAAGCCCCTCAAGTGTGGCTACAGTTTGGTGCAAGAAGAATAAATTATACACTGACTGGACAGGTCACTAGGGAATTGGTGAAATTGGTGAGTTACTCTTTTGTGCACAATGTCCCATGGTGCACTCTCCAACTCAAGTACCCGGTGGGTTGTTGAATCAAAGCAGAATACAGTTCTTGCCATCATCAGCTGGCAAGACCCATCTCCGGATGGTATCTGGACAGGTAACGAGGGCAAGGAAGAGCACTGTTTGGAGCATGAGAGAAAACAAAATCCTCTTCGGCATGACTAAGGGGATTCATAGTGCTTGTGTTCAATGAAAATAATAAATAATAATAAAACAGCAGAGATATATATAGTGACATTTGTACGTCTCTTTTTCTGCTGATAATTCCTTCATCAATACATCCAGACATCCTTGCTGTTCCTGTGGCTTAGTTACATTGTTTTTCTACTTTCAACTTTCAATCCGCCTCCAGTTGCTGTCATCAAATTACCATTAAGAAAATATTCTATTTTGGGGGTTTTGTGGCCTAAGTGCATAATTTTGTATTTGCCCATTGTAACGGCTACCCCGTTAGTGAGAGGGTACCAGCCGTTGGAGACGTCCTTTTCCCTGGCAAGCTGCTGTGTAAAAGTGAAGTTGGTATAATCCCATCCAAGAGTTCCAGAGGGAAAGTCAGGTTCAGCATTAAATTTCCATATAGAAGCATTGTGCAGTCTCAGAAGCCCAGACCACCCATATTGGACGACACTTTCTTGGGAGTCAAAGAATACTGTCTTTATTTTGTTATATGCAGAAATATATATACACCTCTTTCCACAGGTAATACACATGCCCATATTTGGCCACACAATACACATAGACAGACAATAAGTGTGGTCACACCTCCCTGAGGCTACCTGGCTACTTTTGATACAATCAGACATTGCTTAGATCATCCTTCCGTTTGTTCCATCTTCACAATGTGAACACTTCACACAATGGACCTCTCTTGCGTATGAAGAGTCTCTGTAATAGGATTATCTATTAGCCTAGTAGCTGTAATATTCTAAGCCAATATATTCTGTAGAACATAAAACAACATATCTACAGTACAGCAATGTGATCATATTTTAACCAAGAATTAAATAACCATAAAACAGGGTAAAACAGTGATGGGTTCCGTTACACACCTCCCCCATGACCATAAGCCGGCATACACGGTCTGATCCCCACGGATCGGCCTGGGGATGTCCGGACAAAACGATTTGTTGGTCACTTCTACAGTTTGACAACCCATCAGCATTACTGCAATTCACATTTCCTCACATTTCAAGAACAAAACAAACGCACACTTCATACAGCATTCACAGCAATAAACATTTCAAGGAGAGGGAAAATACATTTTACAAACTGGTTTCAGACAATTAAATAATGAAGCAGAAAAGCATCAGCCTTCGAAATGAACTGAAGTCCTTTAGCAAAACCATCCCAAGTTGCAGAGTACATTCCTCCCCCAGATCGTGGTTGGGCCCCTATTGTACAGGGCCCACTGTTCTTCCCCTGTACACCCACCCACAAAAATCCAGGATCCCATCCCAACAGTCCAGGATCCCAGTGTCCAAATGGTGGGCCACAATCTCTGTCCCATAGAAACCCCTTTCCATATAAAACGTTACCGTTCATCCCCTCTATCGTCGGCTAATGCTCGGTACTTTTGAAGGGTGGGGTCCTGTCTAGTTTCCCTCAAAAGCTCTTCGGGGGTGTCCCACGCTATGGGTCTCTCTGTGGCGGTAGTGCTAAGTGTCTACTTGTGGCTTACCTGGGTCTCCTGACCTGTTGTAGGATCGTCCTCGGTACGGGTCTGTGAGCGGGTGGTCACGGGACAAGCAGCAGCAGTCGTGGGTAAAAAGGCTGAGGCTAGAGGGCCAATATCGTTGCCCAGCAGGACCTCAGCAGGTAAATTGTCCATGATGCCTACTGTGGTCTTTCCTGACCCGACTCCCCAATCCAAGTGTAACCGGGCGGTGGGTAAGCGAAAAACAGCCCCCCCTGCGACACGAACAGCAACGGTATGATTAGATACATGTTCTGGTTTCACAAGATGTTTCTGCACCAACGTGATGGTAGCGCCAGTGTCCCTTAGGCCTTGTGCTACCTGTCCATTTACACGCACCTCCTGGAGGTGATGCTGGCGGTTATCTGGGGATGCAGGTTGTATGGGGTTTGCCTCGTACAGGATGCCCAAACACTCCTCAGGGCTCCCTTCGGTTTCCAGGCAGTGAGCAGCAGAGGTACGTGATAAAGGAATCTCTGGGTTATTGGTCGGGCGCCTCCAGTTGTTATTGGCTGATCCCAATGGGCAATAACGAGCAATATGCCCCGGGTTGCCGCATCGATGGCACGTCATTTTGTAAGAATCCCGGGGTTGGTGGTTAGACCCCTGAGGCCGTGGCGGTCCTGGGGGTCCTGGGGCCCGAAATTCTGTGCGTGCAGCGGGCATTGAGGTGCGTGGCTCTGCTCTAGAG
The DNA here is from genome assembly GCA_027410445.1 of Discoglossus pictus. NCBI lineage: Eukaryota > Metazoa > Chordata > Amphibia > Anura > Alytidae > Discoglossus > Discoglossus pictus. The sequence goes on along the minus strand of CM050165.1, from coordinate 21,641,367 downwards.
GTTGGTCTTGTGGACCCTTGGCTCACCTTTCTGGACTCTGCGTATTCGTCCGCTAGCCGTGCTGCCTCGATTAAGTTAGCAGGGCGACGATCTCTCACCCAATCCTGTATGTCTGCCGCCAGATCTTGGAAGAAATGTTCCATCAGGAATAGCTGTAGTACTTCCTCTCCTGTGTTGGCATTGCACCCTCGCACCCAATGTGATGCCACCCTTTGTATCTTGCTTGCCCATTCCATGTGGGAGTCTGCAGCCTTCTTTTTAGACTCCCTGAAGTGACAGCGATATGTTTCCAGGGTGACGGCATATCTGGTGAGCAGTGCAGCCTTCACCTGGCGATACTGCGCAATATCTTCCTCAGTAAGCGCCCGAAAAGCCTCATTTGCTTTTCCTGATAGCTTTCCAGCCAAAATAGTGACCCATTGGTCTGGTGGTATTTGGTGTAGTGAGCACTGCCTCTCGAAGTCAGCCAAATATCCATCAATTTCTTCCTCACTTTCCACAAACGCTTTGAAGGCAGTGAAGGGTATTTTCCGCCCTGTAGCAGCGGGTGGGGAAGTATGAACTGTATGTACCAGGGGTTGTCTAGCTCTTGCCAGTTCAAGTTCGTGCCTCCTCCTATTTTGTATCTCCGTTCTCGCTTCCCGGAACAGCTGATCTATTAGCTCCACGGATGTTGCTGGGTACATGGATAATCTCCGCTGAACCAGGTTTGTAATTTCCTCCTCCTCGCTGACAGGGGTAGGTTGGTCCACGACCTCCATGGATCGATCCATCTCGTCCAGCTCCAGTAGGTCAGCTATCAGCTCTCTCCGTGGTCGGTTGTTGGCACTCCTTCCTCTGGTTTCCAAGAGATCCTTTAGTGTGGGTCTTTTCAGTTTAGCGTACTGGGATTCCATTCAGCACTTGCGTTGGGGATGAAAAGGACCATCCCGCCACTGCCAACCAATGTAACGGCTACCCCGGTAGTGAGAGGGTACCAGCCGTTGGAGACGTCCTTTTCCCTTGCAAGCTGCTGTGTAAAAGTGAAGTTGGTATAATCCCATCCAAGAGTTCCAGAGGGAAAGTCAGGTTCAGCATTAAATATCCATATAGAAGCACTGCGCAGTCTCAGAAGCCCAGACCACCCATATTGGACGACACTTTCTTGGGAGTCAAAGAATACTGTCTTTATTTTGTTATATGCAGAAATATATATACACCTCTTTCCACAGGTAATACACATGCCCATATTTGGCCACACAATACACATAGAGAGACAATAGGTGTGGTCACACTTCCCTGAGGCTACCTGGCTACTTTTGATACAATCAGACATTGCTTAGATCATCCTTCCCTTTGTTCCATCTTCACAATGTGAACACTTCACACAATGGACCTCTCTTGCGTATGAAGAGTCTCTGTAATAGGATTATCTATTAGCCTAGTAGCTGTAATATTCTAAGCCAATATATTCTGTAGAACATAAAACAACATATCTACAGTACAGCAATGTGATCATATTTTAACCAAGAATTAAATAACCATAAAACAGGGTAAAACAGTGATGGGTTCCGTTACACCCATGTTGAATATTAGTTCCCACATGCTTGACGATTCCCCTAGTTTTATTAAATCATTATATGTTTAATCTCCTGGAATGTCTACCCTGTTACTTATTTTTGAGCCATATGCAAAGAGGCAAACTTCTACTCACTAGAAATATACAAAAAGGTACAATAAACAACCACACCCTGAAAATACACACTTGGATGCTCGGCTGTACAGATCAAAAGGACACAGTATTTACATCATGCTCTTTTAAAGAACTAAAACTGATAACTATTAAAAGATTTTACATTTATTCCCTAGTATATGCAACTAAATGCAATTCTGTACATCTCTATTGTAATTCTTACAAGACCTAATTTCTCTGAATTTATCCTCTTGTCAAGTAGGTAGGTTCCTTTGAGAATAATATTAAATGACCACTGTATGTTGAAAAAAACTATATTTAAAAAAAACAACATCTTTTTATTGCAGAATACCGTACATGAACACGTACAGATGTACAAAGCATCATACAAGTACATACAGTTCTTGAAGTGGAAAGTTACTATTACACAATACTTAAATTATAGGAATATGTTTTTTGCATTTTTTATAGCAAAGGGACATTTTTGATAGGGTTTTAGCCTGGTGTAGAGGCTGACACGGAAGTGGGAAAATATAATATAGAAGTATATATATATAGTATGGAAGTGGAATTGATTGGGAGGGCAACTACAAGTGATGCTGAATTATTAATATTTTTTGCCTGGTTTTTACAAATATAAACAAGAAAATCAAATGTGGTGGCTATAAAATATAGATGTGTCTGATAATATCATCATGTCTAAGGTTAAAGCTCATCTTCATGATTCACCCCGATAATTACTGAATTTGAAGTTGTGCTCTCCATCTCTTCCCTTACTAAAACTCTGCACACTCTAGTTTCCTCCCTGTACTTCCGTTTCTTCCCGTACTATTACTCTGTATGATGTAGTTTCCATCCTTTCTCTCCCCTTGCTATAACTTGGTACACTGTAGTTCCCTCTCTGTGCTCTCCATCTCTTCCCTTACTATTACCCTAAACAATGTAGTTCCCTTCCTGTGCTCTCCGTCTCTTCCCTTACTATGACTCTTACTATACCGTAGTTTCCTCTCTGTGCTATTCATCTTTTCCCGTACTATTACTCTATATGCTGTACTTCCCTCCCTGTGCTCTCCATCTTTTCCCGTACTATAACTCTGTGCACTGTGCTTCCCTTTCTGTGCTCACCATTTCTTCCCTTACGATAACTCTGTGCACTGTACTTCCCTTTCTGTGCTCACCGTTTCTTCCCGTACTATAACTCTGTACACTGTAGTTCCATCCCTGTGCTCACTGTCTCTTCCTTTACTAAAACTCTGTACAATGCCGTTCCCTCCCTGTGCTCTCCATCTTTTCCCTTACTACTACTCTGTACAATGTAGTTCCCTCCCTGTGCTCTCCATCTCTTCCTGTACTATTACTCTGTGCAATGTATTCCCCTCCCTGTGCTCTGTCTCTTACTATAACTCTGTACACTGTACTTCCCTCCCTGTGCTCTCCGTCTCTTCCCTTACTATAACTCTGTACAATGTTTTTTCCTCCCTGTGCTCTCCGTCTCTTCCCTTACTATAACTCTGTACAATGTAGTTCCCTCCCTGTGCTCTCCGTCTCTTCCCTTACTATAACTCTGTACAATGTTGTTTCCTCCCTGTGCTCTCAATCTCTTCCCTTACTATAACTCTGTACAATGTAGTTCCCTCCCTGTTCTCTCCATCTCTTCCTTTACTATAACTCTGTACAATGTAGTTCCCTCCCTGTGCTCTCCGTCTCTTCCCTTACTATAACTCTGTACAATGTAGTCCCCTTCCTGTGCTCTCCGTCTCTTCCCTTACTATAACTCTGTACAATGTAGTTGCCTTCCTGTGCTCTCCATCTCTTCCCTTACTATAACTCTGTACAATGTTGTTTCCTCCCTGTGCTCTCAATCTCTTCCCTTACTATAACTCTGTACAATGTAGTTCCCTCCCTGTGCTCTCTGTCCTTTCCCTTACTATTACTCTGTACAATGTAATTCCTTCCCTGTGCTCTCCATCTCTTCCCTTACTATAACTCTGTACAATGTAGTTCCCTTCCTGTGCTCTCCATCTCTTCCCTTACTATAACTCTGTACAATGTAGTTCCCTCCCCTGTGCTCTCCGTCTCTTCCCTTACTATAACTCTGTACAATGTAGTTCCTTCCCTGTGCTCTCTGTCTCTTCCCTTACTATAACTCTGTACACTGTAGTTCCCTCCCTGTGCTCTCCGTCTCTTCCCTTACTATTACTCTGTACAATGTAGTTCCCTCCCTGTGCTCTCCGTCTCTTCCCTTACTATAACTCTGTACACTGTAGTTCCCTCCCTGTGCTCTCCGTCTCTTCCCTTACTATAACTCTGTACAATGTAGTTGCCTTCCTGTGCTCTCCATCTCTTCCCTTACTATAACTCTGTACAATGTAGTTCCCTCCCTGTGCTCTCCGTCTCTTCCCTTACTATAACTCTGTACAATGTAGTTCCCTCCCTGTGCTCTCCGTCTCTTCCCTTACTATAACTCTGTACAATGTAGTTCCCTCCCTGTGCTCTTTTTCCTTTCCCTTACTATTACTCTGTACAATGTAGTTCCCTCCCCTGAGCTCTCAATCTCTTCCCTTACTATAACTCTGTACAATGTAGTTCCCTCCCTGTGCTCTCCGTCTCTTCCCTTACTATAACTCTGTACAACATAGTTCCCTCCCTGTGCTCTTTTTCCTTTCCCTTACTATAACTCTGTACACTGTAGTTCCCTCCCTGTGCTTGTATTTGATCCCCTGCTTATTTTGAACGTTTGTCCACTGACAAAGAAATGATCAGTCTATAATTTTAATGGTATGTGCATTTTAACAGTGAGAGACAGAATAACAAAGCAAAAAAAAAAAGAAAAACGCATGTTAAAAAAAGTTATAAATTGATTTGCAGGTCAGTGAGGGAAATACGTATTTGACCCCTTTGACTTAGTACTTGGTGGCAAAACCCTTATTGGCCATCACAGAGGTCAGATGTTTCTTGTAGTTGGCCACCAGGTTTGCACACATCTCTGGAGGGATTTTGTCCCACTCCTCTTTGTAGATCCTCTCCAAGTCATTGAGGTTTCAAGGCTGATGTTTAGCAACCCGAACCTTCAGCTCCCTCCACAGATTTTCTATGGGATTAAAGTCTGGAGACTGGCTAGGCCACTCCAGGACCTTAATGTGCTTCTTCTTGAGCCACTCCTTTGTTGCCTTGGCTGTGTGTTTTGTGTCATTGTCATGCTGGAATACCCATCCACAACCCATTTTCAATTCCCTGGCTGAGGGAAGGAGGTTCTCACCCAAGATTTGATGGTACATGGCCCGTCCATTGTCCCTTTGATGCTGTGCAGTTGTCCTGTCCCCTGAGCATTAAAAACACCCCCAAAGCATAATGTTTCCAACTCCATGTTTGACAGTGGGGATGGTGTTCTTGGGGTTATAGGAAGCATTACTCCTCTTCCAAATATGGTGAGTTGAGTTGATGCCAAAGACCTCGATTTTGGTCTCACCTGTCCACAACACTTTTACCCAGTTTTCCTCTGAATCATTCAGATGTTCATTGGTAAACTTCAGACGGGCCTGTACATGTGCTTTCTTGAAAAGGGGGACCCTGCGGACGCGGATTTCAGTCCTTCACAGCGTAGTGTGTTACCAATTGTTTTCTTGCTGACTATGGTCCCAGCTGCCTTGAGGTCATTAACAAGATCCTCCCATGTAGTTCTGGGCTGATTCCTCACCGTTCTCATGATCATTGAAACTCCACGAGGTGGGATCTTGCATGGAGCATCAGACCGAGGGAGACTGGCAGTTATTTTGTGTTTCTTCCATTTGAGAATAATCGCACCAACTGTTGTCACCTTCTCACCAAGCTGCTTGGCGATGGTCTTGTAGCTCATTCCAGCCTTGTGTATGTCTACAATCTTGTCCCTCACATCCTTGGACAGCTTTTTGGTCTTGGCCATGGTGGAGAGTTTGGTATCTGATTGATTGATTGCTTTTGTGGACAGGTATATTTTATACAGGTAATGAGCTGAGATTAGGAGCACTCCCTTTAAGAGAGTGCTCCTAATCTTAGCACGTTATCTGTATAAAAGACACCTGGGAGCCAGAAATCTTGTTGATTGATAAGGGATCAAATACTTATTTCCCTCATTGACCTGCAAATCAATTTATAACTTTTTTGACATGCGTTTTTCTTGTTTGTTTTTTGTTATTCTGTGTCTTCTACCCCCCTTCCATTTGTCCTCCCCCCCTCCCTCCTGTCTCCCTGCCCTATGTTTTTTCCCTTATTTCCCTCTCTGTGTCTCTTTTCCCCCTTTTTTTCTCTTTTGCTCATTGCCAGCATTTTTTCAAAGTTTTGCGGGCCTTGCGATGAGTGCCTTCGGAGCTTATTGCAGCCCCCGTTATTTAAAAATTTCAAACAACTATATGTATTTTGCATAAAACGTTAGTATAAGCTTAGCACAGTTGAGACGTGCTATTTCCAGCAAATTCTCATTCCTGCTACAATGAAGTAGTAACAATGAGACGTCTTTTATTTAAATAGACATTAGAATTAAGTATATTATTATGTTTCCAGCCGTCATCTGCCGCATTGTATAGCTGACAACACTCGGGCTGTATTTATCACTAATGAAATTCCTTTTATCCAGCAGGCAGATGAGACGTGCATTATATTGCCATTATACATATACATTTATTCCTATCACAGAGTCATGTAATGCTGTCAGATGCTGACTCTCGGCTATGTGACATCTGCCAGGATCATTTGTTCCATCCACAGAGAACAGTTAAAAACCAGATGGAGCCCTCTCAAAATCATGTAACTGCCATCATGTGACTTGTGAATTTTTGATGACCAGTTATTTTTATGCTTGATACAAGAGTATTTGGCTGTATTTGCTCATGCATATAATCAGCATTTGGGTATTATCTGTAAAATAATTAGGTTTTCTGGACAAAGAATCACGAGAGTGCAACGTAGAGAGACCAACATCCTGTGGTGTAACAGTACTAATTATTACATTTGGATTCCCATTCTGTACTCTAATACTGTCCTCTCCCTATGTAATCATCATAAAAAATATATTAAAATAGAGGAATAAGTGTAGCAAAGCAAATACCTTCTTCTGACAGCAAAGAACCCATGTTTGTTTCTCAACCAATCATTGCTTGATTCCAGGGATATATCAATTATTTTGTTGCCCATGATTTCTCATAATTATCTGGCAGAGGGAGACCTAGTAACTTTGTTCTACATCTTAAATGCATTTATTTTTGTTTGAGTGTTTTAAAGGTATATTGAAGTTTCCTGAATTGTAAATGCATCCGATAGAGGAGAATTAGTAGCGTATGAAACATTTTTTACATGTAAAAAATCACAGAATAAACATGAATAAACTTACCCTAAAGTCTGCATATTTTTTTCAGTTTTCATGCTGTTGATTTTAAGAAGGAAAAAACCCTGAAAATCCAAGCTAAATTAGCATAACGTTCATAAATAGTTGTGGCCAATCAGAGGCATGTACAACAATGTAGCGGTTTCCCTCATACTGACTGAGACAAAGCTGCTCTGGAGGCTGCAGTGATACTGATTGGCTAGGACACAACTCCACACAGCTCATTGTCTAGAATGCCCTGGTGGCTTGGGGTGTAGCTGTTCACACCCACAGGGTCCCACTAACTTCAAACTTAATTTGACTTCTGGGCTTTTGAAATTTAAAGGACCAATGTAGCTTAGGAGAAACTTCATATGTTTGTGTAGTATGTAATAAACACAATTTTAGCAGCTAAAAGGCATTTTAGGGAACATTTTAAATATAACAGGTGTGTGTTATTGATTCTTCATCTTTGCATTGCTTCTTGACCTGCCTCTTGAGGGGAGGGTTATCCTAAAGGAAAAGTTGTCCCTTTATTAAGTTCTATTGTTGGCAAATCAAAGTGGTAACTTTCATGAAAACTGCTTTCTATTTTCCTCCCATGTGTCTAATCCTTTTAAGAACAAAATAAGAATAAATAAAGATAATAAAAAATGGAAGCTGCTTTATTTTATGTTTCCAAAAATATTTTTTTAGCAAAGTAGTTCAAAATAAAATAGTATAAATAAGACTCTTGAGTGATAACTTTAAGTAAACATTGGACATGATGTTTATTATCAAGTTTTATATATTTATCATCATTATGCAATGTGGAGAGTTCATGTATAGCTAATAAATCTGCTGGAAAGAGGCTGGGGGTGTAAGTTTGGTGTTTAAAGTAAAGAGATAACCTAATTCAGCACAATTTGGACCACATCGCTATAAAGATCTTCTAAAAGCAGGTTGAAATACTTTTAGAATTTTTGAAATGCATGCATTTTTCACAGAGAAATACAAATCTGTGTTTATATGTGTAAAAAAATGCCACAGGCTGCTCCATACTTGCTTCATTATTGCAACCAATCAGGTTGCAGGGACCCCCATTCAAGTCAATAGTAATGTTTTTGTCAGACTGATCATATTTTTCTCTGGAATTTGAGCTATGCAGACCAGCTCAGGGAGAGAGGGAAGAGTTATTGTTCTGTGCAGTGATCAAAAAAAATATATAACCCTTATCTCATCTTTCTGTAGAGGCATGGAATACTGGTACTCAACTAAAACAGGAAAGCTATGGGTTAACTGATCCGTGCAGTGTAACCTGATCCAACGGGGATGCTGTGCTATCAATCAAACCCTCCCCCCATAGAGCCTCACACAACGCACACTACACTTGGCACTCTATTATTACTCTGTTATTACTCATGCAACTGCCAGTGGGCAGAACAGTGTAATTTAAAAAAATAGATAATTTTTACATAGAATCTCTTTGACACCATGAAGAGCACTTACAGTGAGTTCAGAGGTGGTCCTGTTACTATGTTTGACTCTAATGTTTCCAGTTCTTGTTGGCCTAAAGCTCCATTATCTAAATGAGGGGAATGAAAACATACCGTTATATTTGTCTACAATGGTCAAATACATATGCATATAAATACTCAAAAATTAAAGTAAGGATTTTAAGTTTTGCAACATACTCATTTATTCATAGTTCACATTTATGAGCAAAATAAATCATTTGGCATCACAATGCCAATGTTCGCAGATGGCACTTCTAAATAAACTAGCGACTTGCCCGTCAAAAATGACGGCAATAACATTTGAAGCCTGGCAATGCTGTTTGCCACCAAATGAGAGCATATAGCCCCTCTGAGCACCCTCGACGCTCATCGTGAGCACTGCGCTGAGCGCCTTCGGTGCTCATTGCGAGCTTCTTCCTCCATCTATTTTACAGGCCCCGAAATGAGAGCCTTTGGCGCTCATTGCAAGCCTCTTCCCCCATCTATTTTACAGGCCCCTCGAAGGGAGACTTGGTGAGCCCTGCAATGAGCGGCTTTGCCGCTCATTTCCGTTTTTGCCCAGCCGCACCTTTCCTGCTTTGCAATGATCCCCTTCGGCGCTCATTGTGAGCCTGTCCCCCTGTGTACTTTATAGGCCTGTGTAGTTTAGGGCCTACTGCCTTGGTGTAAATGTTAAGTCTTAGTGCTTAGCGGTTGTATTTACGTCCTTCTGCCTCGTTTTCGTCTTGTTTCTGTTTTTTCGGCAGCCATTTTTTCCTCGATTCGTAAATTTTCAATCGTGAAAAAAGACAAAATATGCCTCAAATTAACTTGCTCCCTGCTCTCCTGTGCTGTGTATGAATGTGTAAATTACTTTGAGACAACAACTCGCAGTACGACAGCTATATATGTGATTGTCTTTCCCATGATCTGATCATCACTTATCATATGAATCAGTAATTATATATTGTATGACACACATTGAGTGCATTATGTCTCAGGTAAAGATGTCACGTTTACAAATAATGTTGATATCTTTCCCATTAAACCCAACAACCCACATCTCCAAACAATGTCTTTAAATCTAATGAATGTATTCACAACATTAAACCCTCTAATGTTTTCATCTAATGCATTTAATCACACTCCTCGTTGACATGTCTTCTCATGTAGCGCCCAGTGGGAGACGATAAAACCTTCTTGCAGAGCTTATTTGATTTATTATTGCGTTATCAATCATGAAAAGTATTTAATGGATCCAATATACAGAAAATGTTAAAAAGTATTCACTGGAAAGTGATGGTGTTTGTATAAATGCCTTATGTGTATGTAATATGAAAAAAAGATTTATTGTAATATTATTTACAGGATTTTAATATATTTTGAGTTTTTTTATATCAGTAAAGTAGATTATTTGCTACATTGTACCATATTCATTAATCTACCATTGAAGAACCATTGTTTTTAGAATAATACTATTTTTTACAATAAAAAAAAAGGACAGTTGCTGATATTTTATCTTATATATTGACTTCTGCCACCATAAAATCAATTGTTTTGGTTTCCTGAGGATGGAGTAGACTTTCAATTTACAGGAAAATTCTATCTGCACAACGGGGATGTGGTGTCTGCAACTGCCAGTGCTCTCATTAGCAGTAATGGAAAGCTTGTTAGTTTACAAGGATACAGCTTCCTGAGAAAGTTACAGACTGACTTAGCTAAGAAAAGGAAATAGAGCCCTAAAGCGAAATGTAATTGTACAAGAAAAAAAAAATGGAAAAATGTGTTTATTTATAACATTTTGCATTAAAATCATTAAGCCCTATATTGCATATTTAAACTGGCAAAAAGTGCCCGGTAACTTTCCCTAGCTATTCTATTCCCCCCTCTCAGCATGATTGCAAGAGAGCAACCCCCATGGCACCTAAAGTATTAACCGAGTATCACTGTGTTATTTATCGGACCCCAGTGGTACCTAAAATTAACCCAGATGCTGCAGACATCCTACAAGGATCCTCCAGCATTTAAATATTAACTGTTGCCACGGGGGTGCCATCAAGGATTTCCATGGTACCTAAGTAATTAACCCCTGCCTCGGAGGTCCTGAAAGCACCCCAGGGGCACCAAAGTAATTAACCTAAGTAATTAACCCCTATTAACACCTTGGATACCATGAGGGACTATACAGACCCCATGACATCTGAATTAACCCCTACTTACCATGGGGGTCCTTTAATGCTGCTGAGACATGGTCCCTGATAGGCTAGGACACTAGACTGCACATCCAACAATACAGAGTCTGTGTCTGCATAAGCTGCAGTGGGCAGACCCATACATGGACTACTTGTTTGATTTTAGGCAGTACAAACATAGCTTTTAATTGCTTTTTTTATTAAAACAAAGTACATAAAAGTAAATAAATACAAAGGTATATTACATACCTAGTAAAGTCCAGAAACCTTCCAAATCCCTTAAAAGTATGGACCAAAGAGACTAAGCTGTAACCATAGTGTAACTAATTATGGAGATACTCAGCCCTATTAAATTCCCTCAATGTTGAAAACCATATCCCGTAATGTAGCCCGCAAGACTTGCTTTTAAATTGGCCCCGTAAAGCAACCCGTCATCGACTTGCGGGGTAAAGGTGATAAAAGGCTACGGGACGAGGACATTTGAACTACACACCCACAAATCCTTTGATCTGTCAAGCCCGTAAATGTTACGTTTCCAATCACTCTATTATATTTTAACAAATTCACTGGCGTTCAATCCCGTAACCCGCAAATGGAGCCAAAAGGCCAATGGGTACCAGAGAGGATCCACATGGGTGTTAAAGTCCTATCCGTAGCACTGTAAATGCATTTTTCAGTGACGTAATGATGACGATCTCTGTTGCCATAGGCTCCATCTAAACCCATAACTACGGGTTTGAATAATTGATCATGTTTACAACCACGCATCCAACGTTCGAAAAATGGTTTACGGATTTGCGTCTCAAGCCCGTAACTCGCGGCATGTTCTAATTTAATAGCTACGTAACACAGAATTTCAAGCCCGCAGCCCTTGCTGGTGTGCCAATGCCACTACAGGCTTCTAATTTAATAGATTGTATTTACCTCACATAATATCATGCTTTACAGTAGATGTGGATTATTGAATATTTGTATGAAACTGAGCTCAAGTATAAATGGATCTCCCTACGAAAAATAATGATCTGCCTCTTTGCCCTAATAAGCTAAGATTCCTCCTTTACACCAGAGCACTGCTGGTTGCAGCGGGCTCCCACCCTGTAACGCGCCCTGGTGCTTTGATCATCTGCCCCAGCAGTAAATCTGCCACCACTTGGGGGCAACTGCCCCTCCACCTAGTCATATATGAGCCGGTGTGGGCCAAATCCAATCTAAACTAATTGACTGGCGACCAAGAACTGCTAGAAAGTTATTTCCACCAATCTAAAAGTTGACAATAAGAACATGGCACAGACAAGGGGCAAACAAATGCTTATTTAAATATTAATATGTTCATTATTTTAAAGGACCTCAGCAAAGTAAAAAAATAAATGCATACTGAGGCAGAAAAAGAAATAATACGTTTTTAATTAGGAAAAAAATAACATTGAATCCTTTGCAGCAACCTAAAAATGAGTGGAAGTGTGATAGGGGCATTTATATTTCTAGAGAGTTTGATGCAACATCCTGCTTCTGGGTCAGTGAGGGGCAGGGGAGTGGTGTCAATTTCAATGTTATCTAGTTATCAAACAAAGGTTCTACACTTCTGTCTGTTAACTCCTCCACTAATATCTACAAAAACACACCCACATCATCCAATACTTGAACAAACTTAATTAACAAAATTAATTCCAGTATTCATAAACTAAGATTTTCCTCAAAAAAATGTATGCCCATGTCTTACACAGCTGCTACTATTATTAGTTTGGTACATACATGACAACTGTCTTTTTTTCTTGAACTACAGTGGTGCTTTAAGCGGGCCTGTTGGTTTCAAAATGTCTTGATGAATATATATATTTTATATTAAAGCAATTATATAAATATACTAGTGCATTTAAACATTAGTTATAGTATAATTTTATGATGTGGTGATGACAGTGCAGAGGAGTCTGACAGATTGAATCAAGACCGATAACAACGTGAGGTTGAATGACTGCGCCATTGACACTATGGATGACAGTTTTTGGCTTGTAGGACTCATTGTGTATGTTCAGACTCTGAGCTTTGCTGGACCACCAGGGACATGAATATTTATTTCCACCCTGCGTGACAACAGTCCCATCTATCTGAGGCCCTCTAGATAGAGAGGATTCATAAAGTTCACACTGGCTGATGAGAGCTGGAACCCAAGCGATCCCCACAGGGTCCTTCCTTGTCAATGTTTCTTAGAGAGACAGTGGGTTCCTAAGAACTGAAAAGGACACTGCTGCTAGGAATAATAATGCACTCCTTAAAGAAGCATGAGGCTCCCATACTTAATATATATTTTGATTTGCTATATTTTATATAACATAGATTTTAAAGAACATATAGCACAAATTAAGTTTAAGGGTATTTTTTTGCATGAAAACATGATATATACAACATGTTTTCCTCTATGAGTTCTAGCTCTTCAAAAGAACATACTTTACATATGGAATGTAAATATATCCCTATGATCAGCGGTGTGTTTTCTACTTAGGCCCACCAGGTCCAGGCCCAGGGCAAGTGGCTAGCAAGCTGCCTGGATATACTGGTACAGAATATTGTGTTCATATACACAGGGATCTCTATATACAGTGACAATTCTGTCTGAAATACTGTATATTATCACAAGGTACTAGTCTCCATTTGCTTTGTGCCTGTGTTTCTGGCACTTTGATGGAGGAACACAATACAGAAAGTTTTAATACTTTTACAAAATGTATTATAATATTAGCCAGTGATCCAAAATAATACTCCAAAACACGAAAATAAAATAACAGGCCTTGCTTCCACCAAAGCACTACCCCTTCTTATAGATCCCAAACAGCTAAACGTGGGTTGAGTAAAAACCAACACAAACAGTCCAATAGTTTGTTCAAAATCACTGGCCTAAATTCTTCAGAACTCCAGGTCTCCACACTGTTTCAGAACAAACATCAGCTCCAAGTGTCTGTCTATCTGTCTTTGTCTTTTTCAAGCTTTGTACACATGTACGCACCTCTTCCAGTACGTCTCCAACCAGCTGTACACTCTTCTGTGTGTGCCTTTTCTTCCAGCTTCAGACAGGATATGTCTCTCTGTGTTACTCTCTTTCTTCAACTCAAACTCTGCACACACTTCTATTGCAGCCTCACACAGACTGCAGGCCATAAACACAGCCTCACAGAGCCAATACACAGCCACACCCAAATTCCAGGAGCAGTGTTAAGTAATGTCTGATCAGGTGCTTCTAATCACCTGCTCAGGGAAGTTAACCTTTTCAGACCTCCTGGGGAAAGGGAACTTTGTAAGTTCTGTGGCTTATACATGATGTACATAAACACACATATGCCTTTAATTTTAAATATACAGTGGGGAAAAAAGTATTTTTGCTGATTTTGAACGTTTGTCATCTGACAAAGAAATGATCAGTCTATCATTTTAATGGTAGCTGTATTTTAACAGTGAGAGGCAGAATAACAAAAAAAAAACATATTTGATCCCCTATCATTTAGCAAGATTTCTGGCTCCCGGGTGTCTTTTATATAGGTAACGAGCTGAGATTAGAGCACTCTCTTAAAGGGAGTGCTCCTAATCTCAGCTTGTTACCTGTATAAAGAACACCTGTCTGCAAAAGCAATCAATCAGATTCCAAACTCTCCACCATGGCCAAGACCAAAGAGCTGTCCAAGGATGTCAGGGACAAGATTGGAGACCTACACAAGGCTAGAATGGGCTACAAGTCCATCGCCAAGCAGCTGGGTGAGAAGGTGACAACAGTTTGTGTGAATATTCGTTAATGGAGGAAACATAAAATACCTGTCAGGTTCAAGTTGCCAAACATCAACCTCGAAACCTTAATGACTTGGAGAGGATCTACAAAGAGGAGTGGGACAAAATCCCTCCTGAGATGTGTGCAAACCTGGTGGCCAACTACAAGTAACATCTGACCTCTGTGATTGCCAGCAAGGCTTTTGCCACCAAGTACTAAGTCGAAGGGGTCAAATACTTATTTCCCTCACTACCTGCAAATCAATTTACAACTATTTTGATATGCATTTTCTTTTTTTTAAATACTCCTACCATTAACATTATAGACTGATCATTTCTTTGTCAGTGGACAAACGTTCAAAATCAGCAGGGGGTCAAATACTTTTTTTAAGAAGTGGAAAAGAGAAGTAATTACTGATGTGTCCGTGGTGCACAATCTGTATAAGCCTAGGGGCATAAACCTGCTTATTATGAATGTTTCTTTCTGAAGCTGTTTTGTAACATAACACTTGTTAGTAATTGATATCTTACATTTATAAGCATAATACCTATTGTAAAATGATGTATACAGTAAGCCAGCTTAATAGCTGAACGATCCCAGTCCTGTAATTGTTGTGCTGTAATATGATGTATCGTGCTGCCGATCAAAGAGTGAATTCAGTGGGTTACATTATCTGATTTGCTGTATTATAGTAGGAACCACAATCGGCTTTGACCTAAATTCATTATTTGCATTATATTCTAGACACCCGAATGCGGAGATGACTTCCTATTGATGAATGTCTTTGTTTTTTGACAGCTGATGACTGCCGGCTCCTGTGCAAGCTGCCCAAAGTGAAGTGCTTACGCAATGACCAGAGGGAAGGTAGGGGCTTATCAGCAAATACATCACACAGAGCTTGGAGGAATGCAAGGGCAGAATTGCTGCTTATGTGTAGAAATCTGTACTGGGGAGAGCTGATAAGCGCACAGGGATTCCTATTGGTTGGAAAAGACACTTTTTGGAGCAGATCTTTTACTTTTTTCGCAATGTATTCCTAACTTGTAGTTATTTTTAAACCCAATATGCAGCAATGTTACACGTAAAGCGTCTCAGTAATACTTTTCTTTACTGCAAAATCAGCTACAAATATGGGATCTATTGTACTAAAGGAAAATGGGATGTTTTTAAGATATATTAAACTCACTCTACAGCTTTCACCCTTTATGGTCATGGCCACCCTATGAGGTCATCTCACCTCCCCCGCAAACTTTTTTCAGTCAGAATGCTACTTTGGCTACTCAACTTTTCAGTTGGTCCAATACATTGTACCACTTCTTAAAGCAAGGTTTGGACCACATTATTGTAATTTTGCTAGCCTTTAATTGAATGGATCTACTTATTTGCTTCTGCATCACATTAAATATGCAAGTTTAAAGACTTATAAATTAGTAGCCTTTGCAACCCTAAGAGTTAAAGATACATTGAAGTCAACATTTGGGGTGGAAAACATGTGGGACAAACATGTTCCTTTTCAAATGTGTTTTAGACTGCTTCTAACCTTCCTATGCATAAGCAATCTACATGACCATTTCCTAATTAGAAACAGCTGTGCTGGCTGAATAAGGACATGTTATATTTCCAATATTAGCTCTCAATTAGATATATTTTTCGTTTTCACCCAATCCAACGCATACAGAGGTATAGTCTGGTGATAAATGTTAGCAGCTATGAAATGGCAGCCATGGATTTAATCCCCTCATTGATTACCGTATTTAAATTGTAATTTTTATTTTGGCAGCAAGATAAAACATAAAACAAATAGAAGTTGTAATGCTTTAGAAATAATTGTTAAAATTAAATAAAATTATATACAAAAAGAAAAAAAGGAGAAAAGGGAATAATAAGGATCTGAGCTCAAAACCTACAGTTATAAACCAGGTGCTGTTACCCACTGAACCAGGTATCTGTATGATAACATATATATATCATAAAGCTAAGATAGAATCACAACCTCAACGTCATTTGCACATGATTTACATCCCATTATCTGATGGTGCAGATGCATATGGTGACTTTAATGTCCCTTTAAGGTAACATTGACTGTATGCTGGGTGCAATTCAACATATGAGCTTCTGAGAAGAGTAATGGGAACATATGCTATATTTATATGACAACACTCATCAGTTTTCCCATTTTAATAAATGTCCAAAAATGTTTATACAACAGGGGTGGGCAAGTTTGGTCCTGGAGGGCCACACACAAGCCTTGATTTGAAGATATCCTTTCTGTACACAGGTGAGTCAATCAAGATGACTGAAGAAGTGATTGACTCACATGTGCGCAGCAGGGATATCATCAAATCCAGGCCTGTGTGTGGCCCTCCAGGACAGAACTTGCCCACCCCTGGCTTAGAGAGCACTGTGAGCTCTGGATAACTCAAAATGATTAATAGCAGGGATGAAACACCTATTAGATACTGTTGGTGTTAAAAAGAAAAAGGTGACAAAGCTCCTGGCTTCTAATTATTACATATTTACATAGTAATTAAGGATGGAAAAAGATTTTTAGTCCATACAGTTCAACTTTTTTATATCTCCTATGATCCTTATAATGTGTGGTTTAATTGTTAAAAAAAAACCTTCCTAACCACAGATATCGGCAATCGTATTACTCCCTAATGTTTAAGACCACTACTATGCACATATATATATATATATACACATATTGGTGGTCTTGAAAATTAATCATGTTGTACATGTGTGTCCTGGTAGTCTAAAGAATCACATTTAATTCTCAATAGTTCATACTTGCTCTATGTGATTCCAACTCTCCTGTTTCTATAAATATGTATTAAACTTATCAATGGCAATAAAAGACCATTACTTTCACATTCAAGTCATTGGAATAAACTGATGTGCTAAATAAATTGCTTCATTTAAAAAAAGTTGTTATATTTGGAAGGTACAGTGCCTTGCAAAAGTGTTCACCCCCCTTAGCCTTTTTACCTATTTTCTTACATTACATCCTTAAGTTCAATGTTTCGTTAATCTGAATTTTATGTGATGGATCAGAACACAATAGTCTAAGTTGGTGAAGTGAAATGAGAAAAATATATACATAAAACTATTTTTTAGAAATAAAAAACAGAAAATTGGCATGTGCATATGTATTCACCCTCTTTGTTATGAAGCCCATAAAAAGCTCTGGTGCAACCAATTACCTTCAGAAGTCACATAATTAGTGAAATGATGTCCACCTGTGTGCAATCTAAGTGTCACATGACCCAGAGGCTGCAACACCTAAGCAAGCGGCACCACTAACCAAACACTGCCATGAAGACCAAGGAACTCTCCAAACAAGTAAGGGAAAATGTTGTTGAGAAGTACAAGTCAGGGTTAGGTTATAAAAAAATATCTAAAGCTTTGATGATCCCCAGGAGCACCATCAAATTTATCATAACCGAATGGAAAGAACATGGCACAACAGCAAACTTGCCAAGAGATGGCCGCCCACCAAAACTCACAGACCGGGCAAGGAGGGCATTAATCAGAGAGTCAGCACAGAGACCTAAGGTAACCCTGGAGGAGCTGCAGAGATCCACAGCAGAGACTGGAGTATCTGTACATAGGACGACAATAAGCCGTACACTCCATAGAGTTGGGCTTTATGGCAGAGTGGCCAGAAGAAAGCCATTACTTTCAGCAAAAAACAAAATGGCACGTTTTTGAGTTTGCGAAAAGGCATGTGGGAGACTCCCAAAATGTATGGAGGAAGGTGCTCTGGTCTGATGAGACTAGAATTGAACTTTTCGACCATCAAAGAAAACGCTGAGGCCCTCATTCAATTGCAATTTGGCCAATTGAATAGGGCTCTAAATAAGCACATAGCACATTTTTTTACAGAAGTTTTTAGTTAGTAAACATCTATCCAAAAGCAAGGTTTTCACTAACTAAAAACTTCTTTAAAAAAATATGCTATGTGCTTATTTAGAGCCCTATTCAATTGGCCAAATCTCAACTGAATGAGGCCCTATGTCTGGTGCAAACCCTACACATCACATCACCCAAAGAACACCATACCCACAGTGAAACATGGTGGTGGCAGCACTGGTCAGAGTTGAGGGAAAGATGGATGGTGCTAAATACAGAGATATTCTTGAGCAAAACCTGTACCACTCTGTGCGTGATTTGAGACTAGGACGGAGGTTCACCTTCCAGCAGGACAATGACCCCAAACACACTGCTAAAGCAACACTTGAGTGGTTTAAGGGGAAACATGTAAATGTGTTGGAATGGCCTAGTCACAGCCCAGACCTCAATCCAATAGAAAATCTGTGGTCAGACTTAAAGATTGCTGTTCACAAGCGCAAACCATCCAACTTGAAGGAGCTGGAGCAGTTTTGCAAGGAGGACTGGGCAAAATCCCAGTGGTAAGATGTGGCAAGCTCATAGAGACTTATACAAAGCGACTTGGAGCTGTGATTGCCGCAAAAGGTGGCTCTACAAAGCATTGACTTTAGGGGGGTGAATAGTTATGCACATTGACTTTTTCTGTTATTTTGTCCTATTAGTTGATTGCCTCACAAAAAAAAAAAAAAAAAAATCTTCAAAGTTGTGGGCATGTTCTGTAAATTAAATGATGCAAATCCTCAAACAATCCATGTTAATTCCAGGTTGTGAGGCAACAAAACACAAAAAATGCCAAGGGGGGTGAATACTTTTGCAAGGTACTGTATTGCTGCATACTACTGTATTAATCAAGAGAGGGTCCATGACACGCCACTGAAAATATTATATCTTTCCTCAACCTCAACCCTTCTCATCAACCTCAACCCCCCTCCTCAACCCTCTCCTCATCCTCCCTCCTCATCCCCCCTCCTCACTTTACCCCTCTCTAATTACCTCCCCCTCTCCCTTTCCCCTTACTTACCTTCCATCAGCAGCTGCTCCTCCGCGCGTCTTCTGGCTGCGTCGGTACCCGGCATATGCTAATGACGTGACGTCACATATATAAAATTATATATATATATATATATATATATATATATATATATATATATATATATATAGTAAATAAATAGTACATCTGTGTTCACATTTAAATGTCTAAAACAAGTTTAAAAACCTGTTTCCAGCTCAGAATTCCAAGAAAAACAGTTATTACACTTCATTCTGGGAAGCTGAGCTGGGACATGCAAATGTGCCCTTAAAAGCCTCGCTCTTCCTTCCATAACCCATTTTAAACACGGCTTCCTTAAAGCTTATAGATAAATATTATGAATGTGTGTATGAATATACTGTAGTTATATACAATATGTAATAAATAAAAAACTGTATTTTTTAACTTTCTAAAAGCATTGTGCAAAGTATACAGTGTAGTTCTTCAAGAGAGTTTAGACTGTACAGAACATTTATTGTCTTTTTGTTATCATTAATATCTGTTTAATAGTTTTATCATTTATTTAAGCAGGCTTGATCAGGTCACGAGTGAGGGGGGCAGATGTAGCTCAGGCTGGAGTTCTGACCTTCTTAGACAGCCATTGTGAAGTGAATAAGGACTGGCTCCTGCCTCTTCTGCAAAGGATAAAAGAGGTGAGTGAGTCCGCCATCCAATGATTATGTGTATCAAGATGGTCCATATATGGATGGGTTAACGCTTACTTTTTCAGGTTTTCTGCAGTAGGACATCTGAATTTGATTGTCAGTTTCACTGTACATATGGACATTATAAATAAGCACCCTTTGAGTATGAGATGCATCAAACTTTTGAAATAAAAAATTCAGGAAAACTATACTTTTATAAATGCAAAGGAGGGAAAATCAAGAAACAGTCTTCTACTTAAATTGAGATATGTTAATCCTAGACATTGTTTATATGTTGTGTGTACAGGAATACCCCGTTTAACGCTGTAGGTAGGTTCCAGGCAACAGGTGTGTTAAGCAAAATAGTGCTAAATGGGGTCATTTTAACGTTGGGTAGGTAGAGATAGGGGAACTCATGGAAAATAAGACAAAAGGAATTGAATTTTAAAAATGTTTGGATTTATATTAACTTACCAAACTGCAAACATAACAACTAAAAATTTACTTTTTTCTTAAAATAATATTTTGGTCCACTTTAAATAGCAGATATGGAAGCTTTAGTCTCATCCTCCATTCTGGCTTTTTTGGACACAAATTCATCCAAGGACATCTGTCTCTGCTTTCTACAGACATCCTGCAGATACTAGTAGTAAGACATTGCCCAAGAACCCTGGCCAAAAAAGAATAGATAAGGTCATGGATGGTCCGCCAACATTTGATGAGGAACTCAGTGAGAAGTCCTTTTGTTTCCTCTGTGTCTCTGCTTCCTCAATGCCCTGTTCTGCCAGTTGTTGAAGGTTCTTGTTTGTCAGGCCCTCACCTGAAGCTTGTACCAAGTCCTCAATGTCCTGGGCACCTGCATCTCCCAGTCCAGCCATATTGACCAGGTCTTCTATCTCCGCAATGATGGGATTGTTCTGGGTGCAAATCCGCACACAGCTCTGACCATATATTCCTCCACACAGCTCTGAGACATCGCTGTGTCACTTCCTTCCAGGACAAATCAATGTTAGTAATGGCCTGCTTGATGGTATACTTTTCCCAGAAACCCATCATGGATTGTTTGTCCTTGCTGTCTGTTTGGTCAATGAGCTGGTGGATTGTGCGGCAAAATAGGCCTTGAAGAACGCAATGACCCCCTGATCCATTGGCTGGATAAGCAACACTACGTTGGGTGGCAAGAAAATGACTTCCCTGGGATGAAATGGAGCTCAGACAAGTTTGTAGGGTGGCTTGGAGCAACTGGATTTTGAAATACCCTTCATGGCTCTAGGCGTTTCTGAATGATACAACAGCAATGGCTTGATCTTGTTGTTAGTCGGTCTTTGGCTGCTTTGGACTCCAGTGCTCGTTTCTGCTCATGTGAAATAAAGGTCTGCCTTTCCAGGAAAATTGCCTGGAAAGGCAGCAGCAGCTTCGGTGTCAGCGCTTCGGTTTTTGATCCTTCGATGTCGACTCTTCCTATCATTGTGAAGTAGAATTCACCAAGTGTTGGATTGTTCACCCACTAATAGGGAACGTGAGTTGGGCTTAGACCATCGTGAGACAGGTTAGTTTTACCCTACTGATGATGTGTTGTCGCAATAGTAATTTTCCAATGATTTTGATGTTGAAGAGGTTGTTGAAGAGCTGAGAAGCTTTTGGGTCACATCTGGATATGGCCATAGATGCTTTTGGTCTTCTCCATTATGAAAGCCTGGCTGCGAGCCATGTTGCTCACCATTTCATAAAGAATCCAGATGGAAAGCAGCTTCTCCATTTCCTCCAGGGCTTAGCATCTGGGCCGGGTAATCTTCTTCGCAGAAGATGCAGTGCTGGTGGTTGCCGAATACTTGATCTGCTCCTTGTTTTTTAGGATGGTACAGATTGTGGAGGTTGGCAACTTTTAATCTGCTCCAATGTCCACTGGGTGTTCTCCTTTTCCCAAGCGGTCCTGCATTTGCATCTTTACATCCAGAGAAATGCTTTAGGATGGCACTTTTCTTCTCCTATTTGCTCTTTGTTCTCTGGTTCTTCTGCTCTGTCTCTCTTAACGCTGTGACGCTGTTCTGAGTGTTAAACAGGGTCTCGCAAGGGAGAAAGCTGTTTTATAGCGAAGCTGAGTGTTCATCAGGGATCAGTGGTCAAAATACATCGATATCGCGGGTTTAGCGCAAACAAGGGAATTACAGCAAAAAGAGAGCTATAGGGAATTAGCACTAAAAGGGGTAGTGTTAAGCTCTATATATATCACCTATAAGAGTTTTGTTGTGAGTAGTGCCTGTGAGATGCATTTTGCGCAGGCGATACTCACAACTGCTATCTGTAAACTATGGTAAATTGTGCAACCGCGCATGCGCAGCACAGCCAATGGGAGTGCACGTCTGCGGTACTGGGAGGAAGAGAGAAAGGGAGAGGGGGTGAGAAGAGAGAGAGAGAGATGGAAGGTGAGAGAGAGAGAGAGAGGGAGAGAAGGAGGGAAGAGGGGAGGCAGAGAGAGAGAGGGGAGAGAGGAGGCAGACAGAGAAACAAGGGGAGAGAGGGAGGGGAGGAAGGGATGTGATTGAGAGAAGGAGGGAGGGGGAGAGAGGAAGCAGAGAGAGGGAAAAGAGAGAAAAGGAGGTGTAGATAGAGGGAGGGGAGAGGGGGAAGACACACTAGGCAGAAAGGGAGAGAAAGAGAGGGGGAGAGAGAGGAAAGGAGAGGGTGAGGGACAGAGAGGGAGGGAGAGAGGGAAGGAGATAGAGAAAGTGAGGGCAAGAGAGAGAGGGGGATCAAGAGAGTGGGAGGGGATAGGGAGAGCGACAGAGAGCACACAGAGAGAGAGGGGGACAGAGAGGGCACAGAGAGGGCACAGAGAGATACAGATCAGAGAGAGACAGAGGGGGCAAGGAGAGAGACAAACAGATAATAGAATATAACATATGATACCCTTATTTGTGATTGGCGAGTTACTAGTGATCTTATAGTGTGTCCATGTTGTGTTTTATTTCACATTTTACTTTAGCATAATATATTTCGGTATTTTTAATATAAATCACTTCAATACAGTTTATTACTGTTTCTTATATAAGTATTTTTTTCCTAATATTTAGAATATCCTAATATAATTGTAATTTTTACGTTATGTAGTTATACAATCACCATATAAAGACATATGTGAAATCTAAATATAGTGTACAAAAAGCATAAACACTCATAGCAGTACAGAGTACAACTAAACAAATGTTCAGACCCTAACGCATTTCACACTCGAGGTGGTTCCTTATAGATATAAACAAGACATATCCAGTTTATCTTAGACAAATGCTTACTTGCAGAATAAAAAACAAACAAAATAAAAAAAATGAATGCTCAAATATTTAACCCTTTATAAATCGGTATGAATCACATATATAGTTGTGGACCAAGAACGCTGTTCGGAATGTTTGCGATGTTGGTCACGCAGTTGCGATCTTGCGAGCCCCGTGAGTCGTCACACATGCGAAGCGAGGCGAAGCAGCCGCACAGCACTTAGGCTGCAGTGAGCGTTGAAGGCGCTCATTGCAGCCAGTGGTGCCATCACACATGCGAGCCTCGCAAAGCGAGGCAAAGCAGCCTCACAGTACTTACGCTTCATTGTGAGTGTCGCAACTGCGAACCACGTGCATAACTCTAAAAAAAAAAAAAATTTAATATAAAAATTAAATATTAAATATAATAACACACTCACAGACAGCACAGGGGGAGAGCCAGGAAGCCTGGGAGTGAGGTTGCAAGCGATTTTGAGCCATATTTGGGGGTTTTCGTCAATCTAAAATCGTCTAAGCGAAAAATTAAATGGCGGCCGAAAAACGTAAAAAATTCAGAAACTGCATGAAAACAAGGCTGAGCAACACCAGGAACGGTAGACTTAGGAAATACACAACGGCAAAGACACTAACACTTACACCAACAACGCCAGGCACACAGGACTTTGAAAATAAAACAAACGGCAGTCAGCGCGTAACACGCAAACATACAGCAGACACACAGAGGAGAAACACACAGGGAAGGGACGGGGGAGATGGTGGAAAGATACACATGGCATTCCCAAGCACTAAACTTGCAGGTTAATGAAACCTGAAATGAGCGACCCATATAGTAGGCAGGAGGAAAGGCTCACGGTGATCACCGCGAGCGGGAGAGGCTTGCAATGAGCGCCAAAGGCGCTTAGCGTGGGGCTTGCAATAAGCACCAAAGGTGATTAGTGCACAACAGGAACGTTGAAGCACACGGGGGAGAGGCTCGCGATGAGCTCCAAAGGTGTTGTGAGGAGCAAAAGCCTCACATTGTGTGGCAAACAGCATTGCCATTGGATTACAATTTTAATCCCATCATCTTTGACGGGCAAGTTCCTAGTAAAATCTAATAGTCATATTAGAAAGAATACATGCAGAATAATATGAATGGCTCGATCATAATTGAATTCATATGCAATATATTGTGCAATATTCATATACAGCTCTATAAATAAGTAATAAATACAACAATCGAAAAATTGGAAGGGTGGAATAATATGAAAATGTCAAGTCTTCAATATTAAAATAAAGATCAACATTGAAGATCCACATTCACTTCATAATTTAATCTGCATGACAAGTGTGAAAAAGCAATTTCATATTTCATTGTCTTGATGAGATTTCTAACCTTGAACATTTGTCTTACACCTTTATTTTGTTTTATAACTAACACTAACTACAAATACAATAATTTATACATTAAATTGAATTTTTTACATAATTATATTAGTCAGAACTGAATGGAGTGTATGTCAAAATATAAAACAATATATATATATATATATATATATATACATATATATATATATATATATATATATATATATATATATATACAGTGGGGGGGGGGGGGGGGGGTGGAGTATTTGATCCCCTGCGGATTTTGAAAGTTTCTCCACTGACAAAGAAGTGATCAGTCTATAATGTTAATGGTAGCTGTATTTTAGCAGTGAGAGACAGAATAATAAGCATGTCAAAAAAGTTATAAATTGATTTGCAGGTCAGTTAGTGAAATAAGTATTTGATCCCCTATCAATCAGTAAGATTTCTGGCTCCCAGGTGTCTTTTATACAGGTAACGAGCTGAGATTAGGAGCACTCTCTTAAAGGGAGTGCTCCTAACCTCAGCTTGTTACATATATAAAAAACACCTGTCCACAAAAGCAATCAATCAGATTCCAAACTGTCCACCATGGCCAAGACCACAGAGCTGTCCAAGGATGTCAGGGACAAGATTGTAGACCTACACAAGGCTGGAATGGGCTACAAGACCATCGCCAAGCAGCATGGTGAGAAGGTGACAACAGTTGGTGCGATTATTCGCAAATGGAAGAAACACAAAATAACTTTCAGTCTCCATCGGTCTGATGCTCCATGCAAGATCTCACCTCGTGGAGTTTCAATGATCATGAGAACGGTGAGAAATCTGCCCAGAACTACACGGGAGGATCTTGTTAGTGATCTCAAGGCAGCTGGGACCATAGTCACCAAGAAAGCAATTGGTAACACACTACGCCGTGAAGGACTGAAATCCTGCAGTGCCCGCAAGGTCCTCCTGCTCAAGAAAGCACATGTACAGGCCCGTCTGAAGTCTGCCAATGAACATCTGAATGATTCGAGGTCTGTGGCATCAACTCAACTCACCGTGTTTGGTGGAGGAAGAATGCTGCCTATAACCCCAAGAACACCATCATCACCGTCAAACATGAAGGTGGAAACATTATGCTTTGGGGGTGTTTTTCTGCTAAGGGGACAGGACAACTGCACCGCATGAAAGGGACGATGGATGGGGCCGTGTACCGTCAAATCTTGGGTGAGAACCTCCTTCCCTCAGCCAGGGCATTGAAAATGGGTCATGGATGGGTATTCCAGCATGACAATGACCCAAAACACACAGCCAAGGCAACAAAGGAGTGGCTCAAGAAGAAGCACAATAAGGTCCTGGAGTGGCCTAGCCAGTCTCCTTAATCCCATAGAAAATCTGTGGAGGGAGATGAAGGTTCGAGTTGCCAAACATCAGCCTCGAAACCTTAATGACTTGGGGCCTCATTCAACTGTTATTTGGCCAATTGAATAGGGCTCTAAATAAGACGCTTTTAGTTAGTGAAAACCTTGCTTTTGAATAGATGTTTACTAACTAAAAACTTCTTTAAAAAAAATATGTTATGTGCTTATTTAGAGCCCTATTCAATTGGCCAAATTGCAATTGAATGAGTGCCTTGTAGAGGATCTACAAAGAGGAGTGGGACAAAATCCCTCCTGAGATGTGTGCAAACCTGGGGCCAACTACAAGAAACCACTGACCTTTCAACAGGGGTTTTTCCAACAAGTTCTAAGATGAATGGGTCAAATACTTATTTCCCTAATTGACCTACAAATCAACTTTTTTGATATGCGTTTTTCTTCTTTTTTTTTTTTTTTTTTTCTGTCTCTCACTGTTAAAATACACCTACCATTACAATTATAGACTTATCATTTCTTTGTCAGTGGACAAACGTTCAGCAGGGGATCGAAACAACCCAACTTACAAACAACCCATACTTAAGAACGGGGTCCCAAGGCATTTTGTATGAGTTTTTTAAGTTTTTATGTTCTGTTTGAATTTAAAGAAATAGCAAAATAGTTTCTGTAACTTATTATTACAGTACAGGGTATTATTATTATTACACTGCATTATTTTTACCACATATGAGTAGTGATGTCCCGAACAGTTCGACGGAGAACTATTCGCAGCGATTTTCGCATGTTCGCGTCCGCCATGAACGGCGAACACATGCGCTTTTCTGTTCGCCCCCTATACTTTATCATTGAGGAAACTTTGAACATCATTTATTTTATTTTATCATTTTTTGTGTGTAATCTATGCCTGCCTGCCTGCTTGTGTGTGTGACAGGCTAACACCTAACAGCTTATATTGTGCTTATTTTCACTACTCATACCTGGAGGTGTAACATACATTGAAAACAACAATTTTTTTCCTGTAATCTAATTTCAGTTGCCTGCCTATGTCAGGCTCACAGCTTATATTGTGCTCAGTGAGATAAAAAAACACTTTTTTTACTGTAATAGATTGAATAGCAATTGCCTGCCTACAGGCGTGTGTATGAAGCCTATTGCATCTACTCTGCCAACTTTTGCCAGTGCACAGTGATACGTCATATCTGGTGCAACCGTAGTATACAGTGATATAAAACAACACTTTTTTTACTGTAATCAATTGAATATCAGTTGCCTGCCTACAGGCGTGTGTGTGAAGCCTATTGCATCTAGTCTGCCAACTTTTGCCAGTGCACAGTGACACTCATATCTGGTGGCACCTTAGATTGCACGCGCAGTGCCCCAAATTCCAAGTAGGAGGTCCGACCAAGCATCTTTTTCCATCTCCCTGCTTCAAAAATCAATGCCATATACACGTCCCCTAATAGTGGACGTAACAGGGATTAAACAGATAAGAATAGTACTACTTAACAGTACACACCTTATAATAACGCAGACAGAGGCAACGCAGAGAGAGGATTCGGAAGAAGAGGAGTCAGAGGAGGAAGGTGGCTTTGAGGAGGTGGAAGACCAAACACAGCAGGCGTCCCAGGGGGCTTGTTGTCACCTTTCGGGGACCCTTGGTGGCTGGGTGGAGGGAGAGACCTTGGTATCCAACCTTGTGCAAATGGGGAGTTTGCGGTTGTGCAAAGGGACTGTTTGCGGTTGTTTGCGGTGCATTAAACAGTGAGATTGGTCTGTTACTGTGAAGCGGGTGTAACCCTTACACTACCTGATCGATACAACATCATACCTGATGTTTTAAAGCATGTTATTCCAAACAATTTAGGAATGTTAGGTGATTTATGCCCTTTATGGCTTAAAACCAGACTCTGCATTAACTATGTCATTTTCCGTGGGAGTTTTGCCATGGATCCCACTCCGGCATGCCACAGTCCAGGTGTTAGTCCCGTTGAAACAACTTTCCCATCACTATTGTGACCAGAAAGAGTCCCTGTGGGTTTTGAAATTCGCCTGCCCATTGAAGTCTATTGGGTTCGCCGGATTCGCCCGTTCGCGAACATTTGATGGAAGTTCGTGTCTGATGTTCGCGAACCGAAAATTTGATGTTCGCGACATCACTACATATGAGCCATTACAGTATTATTATTATTATTATTATTATTCACTAGAGATCCTACTGATGTCTGCCCCAAACTATTAAGCTGCCTCCTTGTCCACGTCCAGAGTTCTACTTCCGCTTTCATAAGCTTGTTTTTTGGCCCAAGTCTACTAAGTTTCTCCACCTTCCTAAATCTTCTTGGGCGGGTTTGGGTCCAAATCTGTTAAGTTCTGTCCCTTGTCTGACCAAGGTTACGCTTTTAAGCTTTCGCAATCCTCCTTTGCGGATTTTGGCCCAAATAGACAAAGTTTCTCAACTTTCTTAAACCTTCTTGGGTGGATTTGGGCCCAGATAAGCTAAGTTGCATCCCTTGTCTGTGTCCAAGGTTACTCTTTTTAGACTTTCGTAACCTGCTTTTCGGATTTTGGCCCAAATCTACTAACTTTCCTCAGGCTTTCCATTAGTCCTAAACCAGCCTTAGGCAGGCTTTACACTGTTAACTCTTTCCAAATGTCTTAAACCAGCCTTCGCCAAGCTCTACCTCATTCATGCTTTCCATAAGTCCTACATCTTCTATTGCTAGGCTTTACCTGAATGCACTAGGCACTATTTCAATTACGCCTTCCATAAGTCCTAGTCCTAAATAAGCCTTTGCCAGGCCTCACCTCGATCCTATTTTCATAGGTCCCCTTCCCTCTCTCCTCACCATCACTCGGCCCTGGGGCCTCTGTGCAGGCCAGTTAAGGTGTAGCAACAGGCTTCACCTCAGCCACACGTATAGAGGGGCCTGACCACAAATATATATGTCCTGGTCACTTACTTGGCATTGTATGTGTGTGTGTGTGGGGGGGGGGTAGCTCTCTTGTTCTGCCTTTTTCCATGGGTGTGGCCTTCTTCAGTCTTCATAAGCACTTCCTGTCCTCCTCTCCCTTGCACACCTCAGTTTATTTCTGAGCCTGTGCCCGCAGGGTGTTTCTCTGCACTCTCTTGTCTTTGAGCTTTCCAAGACTCTTGTCTGCAAGCTCATTGCAACTTTTTGGCCCTTTTCATGTCTGAGAGGACATTCCCATCACTGAAGAACAATGGTGCCACTCAGCCACGTCTCAGCTAACCCTCGTGAATTTCAGCTACCTCGACTGCTGAGAGAGGGACTAACCACAAGTATATATATATATATATATATATATATATATATATATATATATATATATATTTACGTAAACTCAACCTTCCATCTCTATATTGATATATGCTTGTGATGAGTAGATTTGCCAGCTACCTTCTCTCAAGCCAAAGTTTTCATCCCTCTATTATTCCCTGCAAATATTTTTAGGCAAATTAAGGTGACTTCATTTTTGCCATATAAAATTATTTTAATTATTCAATTACTTCTAATAAGCCTCCAGAGCAGTGGTTGGCAACTAGGTTCTACAAAAGCCACCAGCATGTTTTGAATATCTCTCTTCATGAGCACAGTTGGACCAATCCAATGAGTGAAAATGACCAACCTGAACAAATTAGCAGAAATCCTGTAGCGCTGGCCGCTATTGTAGGACTGAGTAGCCCACAACTGCTCCATGGTAACAGATTCTCACCTTCTGGAACAACCCTTTTCTTCCTGTTCTGTCTCATGTAGGGTGACATGTTTCACAGCTCTGACAAATGGTTATACACATAGGGAAATTGCTTCACACTACCAGTTTCTCATACTAAGACACACCGCGTATCACAAGCAGCATGAGACACTTGAAATGCAAATCCTCTCTCCTGTGGGCTTGTCTTTAGATTACAGCTGCAAAACATGGAACCATACATGAGAGAGAACAGTAAGAAACTTTGAGGTTCTAGAAGGTGAGAATCTGTTATTCTGGTGACGTCTTAGAAGTAAGTGAAGGTGGATAAAATTGTCACCTAGTTAAATATTTATATAAAAGCTTAAAGAGTCCATTTAAAGAGCAAAAAATTATAAAGTTAGTACCAGCACATTAATACTAATAGGTACTAGCCATCTTTTTCTAACCAAATAATTATTGAGAAATATAAATTCTTCTCCATGTGTCAGACCATACTAATTAATGACAAAATAAGCTTAATTAAAGTATGTGCATGGGGGTGGGGAATACATGATAAAACAGTAGATCAGTTTAGGCTTCTCATTAGCATACTATCCAACTAACGAGTACAGTATGCAACTCAAACAAGGTAGTATATGTCAAGAATTATTTCAGTAACAATACAATGGCTAGTGCAATGTATAGCCACTTAATGCTATTTGAAAATTACACTGTAATAAATATTTATTTATCGTATATAGAGAATGTATTGTTCAATTACTGTAGCGTCTTATCTTATTTTATTTTTGTAAATATTTTTTGTATCCTGGTCGATCTTTATGTTAGCTGGACATTAAAGTAAGTGTTGAAATGTCAAGAGTGATATAATAAATTAACTGAAGCACCTTACTTATCTCTAATTATTAATTTTAGTTGTTTTTTTTGTTTTCTCAGAACCCAACACGTGTTGTTAGCCCGGTCATAGACATCGTTAATTTGGACACATTTGCATATATAGCAGCTTCTTCTGATCTAAGAGGAGGTGAGTTTATCTATATACTCCATATCTAATATATACTTTATCTATATACTACAAATATGCAGAATTATTTTTCAGGTTATCAGTAAATGTAAAATATTGTGTTGATATAGTCCCATGTTATGGGAACTGAAGGAAAATCATAGTTTTGTGAAAAATTCAAAATCTCAGCTGTGGAAAATGTGCAAATAACATAACTTGAGTTTTTCTACCAGTTTGTTTAACTGAACTCAACATTTGGGGCAGATCTAAGCCTACTTCTATGCTATGCTTGAAAGCTGTGATATACAACAGGTGGTATTGGAATGAGGAGAGAAAAAAGCAATGTGGGCTAATTTGGATATCCCGCCCAATTTCCCACAGTGCAGTGCAATAACTGTATTTCTTGGAATTCTAAGCAGGAAATACAATTTAGTATTTGCTTTCAGATGTATGTAATGTAATATTCATTTTCTGTACTTTGTATGGTAGAGGCTTCAATCACTCTTTTGCCCACCATAAGCTAAATGATGTTGTGGTGCATAATAAAGTAAATAAATATTTTAATATTGTACCTAATTCATAAATTTAAAATCATCAAGTATTCATTTGACTAGTATCAGGGTAAGATCTGTCATTGAGGTCTTTGAAAGGAACTGGTAGTTAGTAAATTTAGTATATTTGCCACATACAGTCGAATAGGAAAAGAAGAGGTGGAACTTTCCTGTTGGGTGGCCACTTGCAGGGGCGGTGAGCGGCTGCTAGATGGCTCTTCTGATATTTTACTGCGGATTTTACTGTATTTCATCTGAAATGTAACTCAATTTCATAGTGTTAGGGTTAGGGTACGGGTTAGGATAAGGGTAAGGGGTAGGGAAAGGGTAAGGGTTAAATTAAGGGTTAGGGTAAGGGTTAGCGTAATAGTTTAAAGTTCAAAATTGTGTAAAATATCCACAGCACCATCTAGCGCCCCCTCGCCACAATGCTAGCCACACTGCTGCTGACCACCCACCATGAAAGATCTAATGAGGTTCTTAAAAACTCTCATATTTGGCCTAGAAAGTTGGTTATTCATGTTAACTGCTTCTTGTTAAAACTTTCATTTTATTTTTGGCTTGTAGAAGGCTTTCAATGAATGGCCTTGGGAACTCAGAAAGACTTATTCCAAGGAAAACATTTATCTGTATAAAAATATAAAATCTCATAGTGTGGTTTAGTAAATAGAAGCTAAATGATGTTAAAATGTTATGTAATTTTGGTAATTTAAACTTCATCTTTATTAACTAATTATATTTATTTTTAGTTTATAATTTTCTTACATTACTGTCCTAATTTTTCTTTGTTTACTGTATCTGCACCAAGAATTTGTACTTAGGTTCATCTTTTATCTACTAGGGTTTGACTGGAGTTTGCACTTTAAGTGGGAGCAGCTTTCTGCAGAGCAAAAGGCCAAGAGACTAGATCCTACAGAGCCCATTAAGTAAGTGCCATGAAACAACTGAGGTCCGGGTGGTCATTCATATATTTAAAATAGCAGGACAGAAATGTTTTGTAAAAAATTTTTAAATATTGAATAAAATAATGTAGAAGAAGAACCAGGGGTGTCGGAACTGGGGTGGGGAGGGGGGGGGGGCAAATCCCCCCAAGATTATGAACAGGGGACACAAAAAGTAGCAAAATTAAACTTAATCATACATTGCACCACTCAGGACCACAGTTGTTTTGTTTCTTTAAACTATATCCTGCACAGATTTCTTTGGGTTCCTACGCCCATGTGAAGAACTGATTTTGTTGTGATAATTACTAGTCCGGATCATGTTAAAGGGATGTGGAATTTCCCTGTTTTTAATATTAAAATAAACTGTAAGCATTTGTTTTTATATCTAAACATCATTAAAAGCTTTATTTTTACTCACTGAAAACTTCCAAATAGGTCTGCCCCCTTTAAATCATGTACACAGTGTCTCTATCGTTACTAGATGTACTAACCAATCACAGATTGTCTCTCAGCAGCATTTCAAAACATATAGTTGAAAAATAGGCTGTGATTGGCTAGTACACCTAATACCAATATTATTATTATTATTATCGTTTATTTATAACGCGCCAACATATTCCGTAGCGCTGTACATAAGATAAGTTCAAGACAAAGCCCAATAGAATCTGTGCGTGCATGGGTGGAGCTTTGTCGGAGTATTTGGAAGGTTTCAGTGAGTAAAAACAGAGCTTTTAAGCACTCGTTAATAAATTGATGTTTAAACAAGCACATAGTTTATTTTAATATTAAAAACCAGGAACCTTCCATAATCATTTAATGTAATTGAGGAATATAATGAACAGAAATAAGTGTTCAAGTCTATTTGAATGTCTTCGTATGACATTACAGAACAAGCACTGAACTTCTGTGCATCTGTTTTAATCTATAATGTAAGTTGTCACAAATTTTTAAGTGTTGAATGTGCTTAAGATATGCTCAAATTTCCTGTGAGCTTGTGATATCATGACGTGATGATACACATAATACCTTTTTAGGTCTGCCATCTGCAGCTCATGAAGACACACACTCTGTAGTACTGGATGTGCAGTGTCTCATACTAACCAATTAATGATCATGTCTCAGCAATATGTTGCAACATTGCCCCTGATTGGCTAGTATGAAACACTGCACTGTCATTACTACAGATTCTGTATCTTCATGAGCTGCAGAGGGGAGTATTTGTTTGATTTTAGGCGATAAAAACAAGGCTCATAAGTACTTCTTAATAAAATAAAGTAAATTGATATACAGGGATATTATATACCTAGTAAACTTCCATATCCCTTTAAAGAGACAGTATTTTTTTTCTAATGTTTAAAACGTGATCTTTCAAATGCACAATAAAAAAAGAAGTTATTGATATTCAGTATGTTTAATTTGTGTTATAAATCCTTAATTTCATAGTTATCACTAGATATGTCTTTCGTATTTTTAATTGTAGGACTCCTGTCATAGCTGGAGGTCTTTTTGTGATAGAAAAGTCCTGGTTCAACCACTTAGGAAAATATGACACCGCCATGGACATCTGGGGAGGAGAGAATTTTGGTAAGTGGGTCTGGAGACCATAAGTCGGTTCATGTGATACATAGGTGTGCTATCAATATAGATCAGGGGTCTGCATTGTAGGTGGGCTCAGGGCATCATATAATATGGCTTCATTTCCACTTCCAGCTGTTGTCAGTAATGCAGAGCTGGCGTGGACAACAGGTGATGAGGGGAGGAAAGAAGAAAGGCATTAGCAGAGCAAAGACAGCTGTTGGAAGAATTTTTAGAGATGAGAGCAGATATAATGGGGTGTATTGTTGTTATATATTAGGGTCATGATTTTAAATTTTATTCTGGAGGCGACTGTATTGGACGACGTCCCATGGACTAACAGAGAGGTGATGCTGACATTGAGTGTTGATGATGGTAGATGAGGTTAGTGGAGGCATTCATTATGGATTGGAGTGGAGAGATACGGCTGATGGGGAGGCCAGCAAGGAGAGAGTCGCAGTAGTAGAAACAAGATATATACTTACATAGTTACATAGTAATTGAGGCTGAAAAATAACTTTTAGTCCATCAAGTTCAACCTTTTTTGATCTCTCTGATCTGCAATATGCGGATTAGTTGTTGATTGCTCCAGAGGGAGGGAAACTGAAAAAAAAACATTGAAACATTGGCAAATCCTTCCTGACTCCAGATGCTGGCGATATAGTAGAGTCTGTGTCTGCATATGCTGCACAGGGCAGACCCAAGCAGGGACTTTTTGTATTATTTTAGGCAGTGAAAACAGAGCTTATAAGCACTTTTTAATAAAATAAAGTACATAAAAGTAAATAGATCTACAGGTATATTGTTTACATATTAAAATTAAGGTTCTTTCTATATCCCTTTAAAAGTAAATAGATAAATATGTATATTATGTACCTAATAAAACTTCCATATATCTTTAAATCTGTAAACCATCACATGTATGCAAAAAAAGACCCTTACTTACTTAATTCCTTTTTTTTTTTTTTTTTTATTATTATCTCAAGCCCTTCAATAGACTATACTATAAGCAGGGGCGTAGGAACTAAGGAGGATGTGGGGGGACAAATCCAGATTAAATGAATAAGGGACAAAAAAATAGCAAAATTAAACTTAATCATGCACTAGATATATATTTATATATATATAAAATAAGTTGGCATATAGACATATATTACACAGTATACAGATATATATATATATATATATATATATATATATATATATATATATTATATATATATATATATATATATATATATATATATAATTGAAGAGTGAAGCAGCCATGAATGTCTAATAATCTAGTATTGGAAAAACATCTTTTTTATATTGAACAGCTTTTAAGAGGTTATATCTCTCTTAATCAAGTGATAGAGACTTGATAAAGAGAGGTTGAACCTCTTGAAAGCTTGTCAATATAAAGGTGTTTGTCCAATACAAAAGGTATCATAATATACTGCAATACTAATTATTATATATATATATATATATATATATATATATATATATATATATATCTATATATATATATATATATATATATATATATTAATAATTACTATATTACTATATATATATATATATATATATATATATAATTATTTTATTATATTGGGGGGCAGGTAACATTGAGAATTTAAACAAAGAAATTAAATAAAAAAGTTTTTGGGGGGCACTGTAGCAATGCCTTCTCCCCCTTCCAGAGTTAAATTATCCCTCACAGATTTTTGGGGCTGTTATGCTCATGACTATAAGTTTAGGACTTGAGCATCCCTTTAAATGCATTTTCCGTATGTTGCATGGCCCATATTTAGGAGAGCTATGCGCTTTGTAAAATCCTTCTCAAGTCATCACATAACGGAGCGAGTAAATATTCTAATGCAGTTTGAAGTTATTCAAAACTCCCATAAAAATGAATTATTAAATATTCATTTTACATCTCATGAACGCTCATTAAATAGATCTGTATTTACCAAGAGATATCTCTGAACTGCACAAGAATAGAAAGTGTATAAATCATACAGCTGATTGCACAGAAAAAGGCAAATAAATTCAAATTACTCCCAGCTTTTTTTGTACATATTAATCAATGCGTTTCCTCGGGGTATTCTGGGTATAGGATGCTAATCTTATTGCAATGGAATATGATGTTGACTCAGATTAAACACAACTAAAAAGTCAATTATGGTAACAGCTTCACATCCAACATGATATAATTATTACAGAGTCAATGCTGCTGATACTGTAGTGACTCTGGATATTCGTGTGTTTAGTGGCACAAATGATAGCCATAAACCTTAGAAATTAGGATTAACATTAAATTGCTCTTCTGGTGATAAAGATTTAAAGCCAAAGGTATTTATCCCTTAATAGGAGTTAAAGAGTTAATAGAGTTTTTCTTTACTCGGCAGATTCAACAATTGCATCTAAACATAGAGTAATCAGTGTAGTAAAGCAAATAATCTGTAACATTTTGCAGACTCACCCTACATCTAGTACCAGTTCCTCACCCTGCTGGTTCGTCTATAGGTTGATATTTTTTTTTATCTTAATCCTAAATCTTTTTCTACAGGAAATTCAATAATTTGCTAAGACAGACAACATGATATTGTAAGGAAAGAGCTTTACAAGAGTGCTGTTTTTGCTTAAGTACACTCATTCCAGAAAGATGGCTCTGCTAATTATTTGGAGCAAAAACAGCACAACAATTATGGTGCCTTTAAACTATTCAGATATAATCGAACAAAATATTTGGGATAATGTTGGTGCAAAATATGGACATTAGTAGTAAAGCCCCTCCCATGTGGGTGTGGCCTTAGGTTACAGCTGTGAAAGAAGGCAGCTTTCATGGGAGAGAACAGGAACAAATTAGTGATGCTCATAAAAATGTTACTCTGTTGGCTTCTTAAAAGTAAGTGCGTTGTAAAATGTATATCATAGTTACATTGAAGAGGATACAATTAAGTCACCTGCTTCAACCATTGATAGAAAACAAAAACAATTGCCTAAATAATCCCATTAATTTAAATTATTATCATGTATAAAAACAGCATGAAAACATCATAGGGTTCC
Source organism: Discoglossus pictus (assembly GCA_027410445.1). Classification (NCBI taxonomy): domain Eukaryota; kingdom Metazoa; phylum Chordata; class Amphibia; order Anura; family Alytidae; genus Discoglossus; species Discoglossus pictus. The sequence continues at coordinate 21,604,556 of CM050165.1, read as the reverse complement.
TATAAAAACAGAGTGACCTAAAGTTTAGAAAACTTACATCTAGATGCAGTATAGGCAGCCCACAATATGTCCCTATTTTAAGTCTTTCTGTTTATAGTATGCTGTTTTAAAATATATATGATAAGGTACAAATCCAAATTGATGTGCACAAACAATAATAAAAGACAAAGGCCCCATTTAATTTCAAGCCCATAATTACCTTCAATCTGCCCATATGTCTACGGGTTAGAAATGAGTTACAGTTACAGAGGTATTTAATTGTACAAGCCCCCAAATACAGGGCAGAAGGCTAAAACCGTAAACCGTGAACCCATACGTAGCATTTCAGGGCATGATCAATTAAGCAAGCCCGTAAATTACAATCTAGACAGAGCCAATGGTAAATGAGAGCGTCATCATGATGTCAGTAAAACATGGAGTTTAAACGACAAATCGTTAGTGTTTAGAAGTACAATTTGCAAAACGGACTTGCAATCCAGAAATGTAAAATTGTAAAAAATTAGCACCAATGCACAGAAACCTGCAGAGGAGAATAACTAATGGTGAGATCCATGTAATGGTCAGTCCAGATGGTCCCTCCTCTTAACGGAAGTACATTGTCCTCACTTCTTAATAAAATAAAGTACACAAAAGTAAAGAAATACATAGGTACATTATATTCCAATCCAGAATGTTCCATGTCCCTTTACCTATGTTCTCCATCCCCTTCCTCTTCCGCTCTACAGAAAAGTGGTTGAGGCTTCACACCTGTTGCAGGAACTACATGGATGCACAGCCAAGCCAATTGCCATCATGAACTGCACATAACTTCATTGCTCCTGCAGCAGAGTAAAGAGACTCATCAACTTCCTATTACCCTATAATACAGAAGGGGGATGGGAACATGATAGAAACCTTCAAATATGTCAAATAATGTAATAAAGTTCAAGAGGGAAGGATAAGAAAATAAGTAGAAAGATTTAGGGGTAGTATGAGAAAGTACTACTATACCGAAAGAGTTAGATAAGTGGAACATCCTTCCAGTGGTAGCAGTAGGGTCAAACACAGATAGAAATCCAAGCATGTCAGGGAGAAACATAAGGCTAAATAATTAAATCAAACTTACAGGTAGATAAAATGGGCAGTCCAGATGGACCTTTTTTTGGTTCTTATTTGCCATCAAATCTATATTTCTCCATGGAGGGCAAAAAGGGAGAAAATGGAATGGAGAATATTGAGGGGAGAGTTAAAAGATGGAGGGTGTTACTGAGGGTGAAGACTTATGATATATAAAACCAGGGTGTGTTCCTGTAAAGGCCCACAAGGCATAGTGCAGCATGTTTTCATGGGACAGTGGATGATGCAGTGTAGTACATTGAAATATGTTTGTATATGCAATGAAATGCAGATATGCAGTGATATAGTTGTCTGTAAGTGTACAATACACGAGATATGGAAAGGGAAAAGGAGGAGCTACAAGTGGGTCCTAGAACAGTATAAAACCTAACCAGTGAACACAAAATGGGAATGCAAATATGTAACAGCGTAACGTCTGTTATCTCAAATAAACAAATTCCTTCAGGGATGGATTTTCAAAACATTCTTTATTCTCAGCTGAGAAATGACTTTCTTTATAACAAAAATAGCTTTTCTGAGACTACTCTGGCCTGTCTGAGCCTCAGCATGCTGCATTATGTAGCTCTCTAATTAAAGCAGGGGCTAATTAGTTAATTGTTTAGAAGGAAAAAGGGAGTGTCCAACAAAGGTGGAATATAATGGACAGATCCTCATCCTTACTGAACCATCTCTCTGCAGTGACTGCCTCTATATACCAGTGATGGGTCTGCACACTACATCACAAGCTATCTATAGGTCAAGCAAAGTTGCGTTGGCTCCTCCACTAGAAACTGCTATATGGAGCTTTACAGGTTGCTGCTCTCCCACAGTAACATACTCTGATGACTACTGTAGTAGACCACTTAACATATTCCTGGTCATATATGTTTTGACTCCAAGCTTGCAAAATAAAGAAACGTGATTGACGTCCTGGTTTCGGTTTCTTGATTGAGTTTTGGTTGTGGGAGAGGCACTGACAGGGGAAATGTCCACAACATTGCACTTTAGGTAGGAGGGAGGGAGTTAGGATGGAGGTCAACAGGTCAATACAAGAGGCGCACGGAAGGGGTTGTCATTAATAAAATTAGTAATATTTGATGACTCTATAATTAGCTATCAGAACTTTCATTATCACTAAAGTGTCCTTTAAAATGCAGCTAGATTATCCTAATTGCAGCAGCCAAGAAAATGTAAAATAAGAAGAAACATAAACCTCAGAAAAACACTTAACTAAAAGAATTAGACAGCCAATGAGCCATAGATGATCCTGATTAAAATGAGTTCGCAGAATCAGCATTACATTAAGTGAGAGCATTACAATTTGATGTGTTCTGGGTTAGATATTAAAAGGACTTTAGATCTTCAGGGTATGAGTTTTTCATGACCTTGATTGAGTTTCTGCCACATGTCTTTTACCAATGAGAACTGCTGCCATTTGCTGTATTAAGTGACCTATTTGTATATCACATTTTGCAAAGACTTAGAGATTTAATGAGATGGAAATGAAGCAGAAATCAATAGCAGCCTGTATCTGTTGTACAGCAGTGACAACAGCACAAATACAAATAGAATTACTTAGAAACAGGGCCCTGTCTTGTGTCAGGACGCCAGGCCTTGCATGACTGAGCCAGAACAAGCTGATAGTTTAGAAGCTGACACTTTCCATTAAACAACACAATCTACGAGCGACAGTAACACAAGAGCCGCTACCACAAATGAACAGTGAGATCCATGATTGATGCTATTCTTTGCAGAACAATTTAAATAGCTCAATTCAGCCCAAGAAACATTAATAATAGTATGAAAAACACAATTTTCTGAGACAGCTTCCCATAAACACATCCAACTTGTGCTTACTCTGTATTAGCAAAAAGAAATGAGAAATGGAGGGAGTTAGCTTACAATTAGGCAGAAAAACAATATAACTAGTTTTAAAGGGACAGTGATGGATGGGATTGTACAACCGTGTACAAATAAAGCATGGTTACTAATAAATGCCTTGTCGTTTATTACTCTGATTTGTGTTCTGTGCTTTATAATGTAACATAGCATTACTATGTCTAGTATTTACAATATGCTTATTTGAAAAACTGGATTTGACAGTGGGCAATTGTCTAGAGAGTAAAATAAATCACAAGCTTTGGTAGTTGAAATTATGCTTCACTTTAGCGCTGATTGATTGCCTGTACATTTGTTAATAATAAAGGTGGAAGGCAGAGCACTGAGGCTCACCAGGGCAAGGGCCTCCACCTTTATTCTGAGCTAGCAGCTTTGATAATCAATAGACTGCATCTGCAGCCTGCTTATTGTCTAGATGCCCCTTGCCTACACTGTGCTAAAAGTAACTACCTACCAGACAGTGGCAGAGCTAGGGAAAAGAGAAGCCCCTTGTAACACCTCTATACACCCTGTAGAGTTCAATAAAAAAAAGACAAAATTATATGTTGATGGTTAGATGACACAAAGGTGATGATTATGTGCCCCCTTCCCTAATAAATGAAGAATTAGCCTGTTGTGGCCCTGGTGCTTTGCACTTGCTGCACCTGCGAAAGCTCCTCCACTGCTACCAGACCACTTCCTGATACTGGTCAATGACTATTACCTGCCTTTGTACACTGCAGCTCTGGTCGCCATTATTGTTCCTGAGTTTGTTTTATGCAGCGGGGAATACTAATTCCTGAGTTTCCGATTACACTAGTGGAAGAGTAGAAGAAATTACCATTTAATTAATCTCTTTGAATTACTTCCTTCCAAGCTCCTAGAAAATAACATATCTGTGTCCTTACATATATTCATGGCTCTTGGTTCTTAAGCTTTGGATATTTTTGTTCACCCCTGCATATAACTACTTTATTTATTGTCATATACATCTCACATATATTGTTTAATTGCATCCTCCACAGGAAAGAAACTGTTGATAATATAATTTAATTTATAATTTATCAAATAATATTTTAATGTTATTGCACATGGTAGCTGCCATAGCTGTTGGTACAAGCATATTTTGAATTTTGTTCTGTGAATTTCACCTTAAAATAATTTAAATGTTCTTTTTGTTCAAAATATTTTGTATTGTATTTAAGGGAAGTAGTATAATAAACTTTTGAGGGAGCTCAGAGGGGCAGTGGCTGACAACAACAAATAATGCTTTGAATACCGGTACATATTGAAATAACACATGTAACCAACTCTTCAAATGTACCCTCTCTCTGATGGAAAAGAAAACCATGGGCTTGAAAGGAGAGAATGTGGGTATTCACAAATATATAGACATAAATAAAACATCATAACATATAATAAAATGTCAGCTTTCTCACTAGACACACAATATAAAGCATAATTACCTGCAAGGCTCAATATAATTAATCACTAGCTAGATATGAGAAGGTGAAAAACTAGTTGGATATTCTGGAGACTTGTTAATAAGAGACACAGAAACATGCTTTGTTTTCTTGAGAAGCCAGTTAGTGAGTTGTTTATGGTGCTTTCAGAACCTGAGAGAGAAGGAAAGATTGGTGGTAAGCAGGCAGTGAGAGGCAGAGCTAGTATAATGACCTGATGACTTCTGCATGTCTGTGTACTCAGAGGAGCAGGCTGTTACAGACACTGTTAGAGTGCCCATGAGCCACAATGCAAGCTCTAAAATGTTTAATTTACTACAGTGCAACACTTTAATAGCCTACCACTATAAACCCACCTCTTCCCACACCAACAAACAATGAAATTGCTCTTAGCCCCAGTAAAGAAAAACCAGGGGCTATGTGTGAAAATAAACAAATTTATATTAACATACATTGTTATGCAAATGAGCTTCCCCTCCCAGTTGCCTTGTTTGCCTAATGAGAAATTAGGCCAAGCTCATGCCCCTCTGTGACAATGGACATGATACCAGACACAATGCCTATTATTTTCCCTTGCATTCACCGCTGGTGAAAGTTGTTCCTACATGCAGTCTACACATACTGGGGGAAGGGATAAGACTTGCTAGAACTGCGGCCAAACCTGGGAATTCTCCCCTGAGCCTGGTGCCTTTGTTAATTATTGGACAATGGGAGAGACTTAAGGAGAGGGAGGTTTAATTTTGGTATGTGGACATGTTGTTTGTTTCCTGTTTAATGCCAGTCCCTTATAAAACTGCTCATCCATCCCCAATAAAGTAAATTCTGGTCAACGATTCCAAGTGTGAGAAACTTAGCAGAATATTTAAAATGAAGTTATCGTCTTTATAGAAACTTTCTTACTGAAGCAGCTTTTTTACATCCCTTTGAGTCTCAGCAATAATGAGTAAGAAGAGCAAGACAGCAGATTAAATGGCTGCGCGGCTGCCCCTTGCCCTGGTGAGCCTCAGTGCTCTGCCTCCACCTTTATTCTGAGCTAGCAGCTTTGTTAATCAATACAGTGACTGCATCTGTAGCTGTGAAATTAGCTCTCAGTCTCATGTGTCCACTAGAGACCCGGAAATGTGTTGGACAGAGGCGCTCTGCCTAATGAGAAAGGGGCCGCGTGTCACCCTCACCAGAAGCACCGAGACTGACAAATTGGTTTATGTAGCCGGCAGAATGTATGAAGATTTCAATCAGTCTAATCAGTATTCCCTTCTGCATTCATTCATTTTTCTGAGAATTCATTGAATCATCAACTGAATGTGTCCTCCGTTGGGATCGGGAAGCCTATTATGTGTTATCTTATTGAGTTTCAAGTCACTGGCAAACACAATGCTGTATTTTACCTTCTATTTAGCTGTGCTAGTAATGTGGACTAGAAAGATCACAGGACCTCTGGGATCCCAGGACTTATTAACTTCAAGCTTCTTGTGGCTCTTTTTTTGCCCAGATCAGCTAAAATTAGATGACTTGCAATATACGTTATTGTATTGTCCAGAGCACATTACTAGAAGTCATTTCTAATACATGATCTGCTACTGACATCAAAGATTTTGTGCGTGCAGTTATTTATTCTGACTTTTTTAAATCCAGTTCCCCCGACACAAGACATTTCCTTTCTTTATACTATACTTTCTATTATTCATGTGAATTTTACTGTTTTATTTTTTGTACTATAACTTTTTTTCAAGCACTTCCCCTCTCTCTTCCTGTCTATTTTTTACAAAAATTACACCAGTAAATAATTTTTGTTTCATTTATAAAATAGAGTATTTTAAATTTTGCCACAGTTTTATTTTTATAATAAATGTCCCAGTTCTGATTGTTTTATTTTCTGGCCTGCAGATCTGGTGATATGAATGTAAATTTATCTTGAGGACTTGTCTCTGTCAGCCAATGAACAATAGAAATGGTGCCTGTCATCTAACACGGCTTTATAAGCCCCAAATTATGCACATGTATTTGACCACTACATGTTCTACTAGGTCCAGAGAACTCGGACCCATAAACCATTTTTCTCATTAAAGGAGAAGAGAACCAAAGAGAACCATACATAAAATACTTACACATAAGTTGGGTTAATAATAGGCCACTGAAAACAATTGATAACAATTAAAGTCAGAGGTGGTTGATCACCACGCAGAGGAAAAGAACCAGAGTCTCATAGAACCCCGTGCCTATGAGAACTCATAAATTAAAACATATAACAGACCCCATGTATGGGATACCGCAAAAAAGTAAGCAAAAAAAGTCCCAAATTATGCACATGTGTATTTGACCTCTACATGTTCTACTAGGTCCAGATAACTCAGGCCCATAAACCATTTTTCTCATTAAAGGAGAAGAGAACCAAAGAGAACCATACATAAAATACTTACACATAAGTTGGGTTAATAATAGGCCACTGGAAACAATTGATAACAATTAAAGTCAGTGGTTGATCACCACACAGAGGAACAGAACCTAGAGTCTCCTAGAACCCCGTGCCTATGAGAACTCCTAGGACCCCATGTATGGGATACACCAAAAAAGTAAGCAAACACGCCCTTTCCTGCTGGGACAAATAGAAATGAACACCTTACAAGCAATTAGGAGGTGGAGTAGAGGGAAGAGTAGACCTGCAGCCCTATTAAATTCCCTCAATGTGTAAAACCGTAGCCCGTAATGTAGCCCGCAAGACTCACGGCTATTACATTTTGCCCCGTAAAGCAACCCGCTAATGACTTGCGGGTTAAGGGCGAAAAAAACCTACGGGATGTCAGAATATGATATTCTGTGGCTGCAAATCCTTTGATCTGTCAAGCCCGTAATTGTTACGTTTGAAAATCACTATTAAATTGCTACAAATCCACTGGGGTTTAACCACGTAACCCGCAAATTGAGCCAAAAAGCCAATAGGTACTAGAGAGGACCTGCAGGGTTGTTAAAGTCCTATCCGTAGCACTGTAAATGCAAATATACACACACTACTGTACTTATAATGAAAGGGAAAGTGAATAAAGGTATTAGAATTAATAGCACAACCTTCTCAAGCTCGCAAATCTGCAATATAAAATAATTATATACTGTTTCATTTCTGTGTTTTATCGATCCTGGCAATTAATATATTTACTGATATTTACTGATTTATTAATATTGCATTATTTCTGGAATGTGGATCCAATGAAAACTCATAATTGAGACCCGTAAGGCTTTGAAATCGAACCTCCATTTTTCAGTGACCTAATGATGACGATCTCATTTGCCATTGCTTTCGCCTATACCCGTAACTACGGGTTTGACTAATTGATCATGTTCATGGCCGCACATCCAACGTGCGTAAGAATAGTTTACGGGTTTGCATCTCCGGCCCATAACATGGTTCAATGTAATATCTCTGTAACGCAGCCGAATTTCAAGCCCCCGGCCTTTGCGGGTTTGCCGCTGCCGCTATGGGCTTCGAATTTAATAGGGCTGATGGGCTCCAGGCTAACTGTTAGTACAGGGCGTTAAACTACTAGTTTTATTAAAACCTGGCTTCACCCCTAACCCATTCCCAACTCTTCCACAAGCCACCAATCACTACCCAGCTCACAGCCCAATCAAAAAAAAACTTTCCTATTCTGTCCCAAGTGCTGCCTTTTTGCAGAATTCAAGTACTTGTAAGCAGTTTAGCTTGATATTAATATCTTATGAAGAAATAAATGTAACATAACATTACTAGGTCCACTGCTGGAATTTTCATTTGCGTGACTTTAAATTAGGGCTTTCATGCCCCTATATCATGCATTTTGTTACCTGTCTGGGTGCAGAGGCTTTGCCACTTTGTCATGTTGATGTTGTTAGGATATGTTCCATGTCATTTTACTGCCAGACACTGGTGGTGAAGTGAGAGGAAAGCAGTCGGGCTAGGTGCCAGCCAATTAACAAATTACTATCATACAATTAGTTAATGCAGAAGAAGTTTACAGCAGACTTTTCATGGTATTTAAACATACAGGTTCATATGCTAAGTGGCACTGTTGTTTGGATCGATCTTGAAGATAATATTAAAAACAATCTATTGTGCAAAGAAATTACCACTGCCTTTGGGTAATCCTTTAGTTTATCCAGTTGGCAGCTGGTAGCTGCAGCTTTCAGTTCCCACTGCACCTCCCGATATGATGGCGTTACTGTTACCAAAGTGACATGTGGTAAGTCATGTGGTAATATCTCTACATGTTTCACCCACTATAGGACTTCTTCAGGAGGTCTGCAGTAACATCGCTCTACAGAAAAGATTGTTTTTAAAATAATCTTAGAAACTTCCAGATAACAATGAGAGCTACTCCACTAGGATTGCTTTCCTTTCATTTCCTTGTATCTAACTATTTAATTAATCATCTTGCTTCTGACCTGTGTTTTACCACTATTTAGTCTCATAGACACCCCATTCCCACCAGATATATCATATTTTCATTTCTCCTTGTGTGCCTTCTTGACATGATTCCTCATTTTTGTCAACTGGCTTTTGTAATGGGTCCCATGCATATGGAAATTATGCCTGTACTTTATAAATAAACAGTTTCTATTAATTACCATGAGAAAATAACTTGGAAGCATGGGTGTAGGTGGTGGGCGGGATGAGACAACCCCCCACCCTGATTTAAATGAATAGGGGACACAACTCCATCATGCATTACCAGATTGAACCGCTAGATAGCGCCATGGAGCAGTATGTCTTTCCTATGAAAGCTTTGACCCATCATTAATTATATAAATGTGTATAAATATAAATATAAAAAAACGAAGTCAGAGGTGCTCATCAGAGAACAAACCAACCTTAATAGGTTAGTTCTATTGCCATGATAAGCCACTCTAAGAGCAGCCTCTTTTAGCTCAATTGTGCCCTTCACAGGGAGAAATATCCTGTAGTATATCGGTCTGGTCCCACTCAAAAGAGTGACCCAGCCCCGAAAATACCAGGCAATCCTGAACATGAGAAACAGCAAACCCCAGACCGGTTTCGGCTTTTGTTGCCCTCGTCAGTGAGGTGCAGCTGAGCTCCCTAAGGCACAGTGAGCAAGGGGTCCACGTCTGGAGTCCCCTATTACCCTTAGGGAGACTAAACCCTAAGGGTAATTTGCATAAACAAAAAAACTATGTCAGAGGTGCTCATCAGAGAACAAGCCAACCTTAATAGGTTAGTTCTATGGCCATGATAAGCCACTCTGAGAGCAGCCTCTTTTAGCCACTTGTGCCCTTCACTGATATACTACAGGATATTTCTCCCTGTGAAGGGCACAAGTGGCTAAAAGAGGTTGCTCTCAGAGTGGCTTATCATGGCCATAGAACTAACCTATTAAGGTTGGTTCATTCTCTGATGAGCACCTCTGATCCTAAATGAATATAGGGGATCACAAATGTAATATCTAGGACTTTACATTTGTAGCCCCCTTTCTAGCCATGTCCTTAATTGCAGGTACTTTAGAGGTCTGCTGTAGCTAGTTAGTTTGTCTTAGAGGAGATTACAGTTCTTCTTCTGTTGGGTAATCTTCTTATGTGACTATATAGCCACCATAAACCTAGACTTTCTTGAAATGCATACCATAACCATAATTCTCTATATATAGAACAGGTCATCAGCAGATGTGTGCATATATAAGTCATTTCAACATAGTTTTACAATCAAGTGCCATTTACTTTATTACCATGAAATCCATCTGTCAATCATAGCGACTGATATGTCTACACCTCACCAGAACAACATTTGGTAGCTATTATTTTCCAAAAAGAGCTGGAAGATGAGCGCAGTAGAATTGCTACGTTTGAAAACTGTTTAGAGTACATTGGTCTACAAGAAGATCCAACCAATCAATACTAAAGGAAATCAATTCAAACTGTTCACTGGAAGGTTTGATCAGGAGGCTAAAATTCAAATATTTTGGCAATATTATGAGAAAACAGGATTCCCTAGAGAAGACTTTGATGCTGGAAAAGATTGAAGGGGGGGGGCAGAGGCGGGGATGGATAGATGAGGTCATTTAAGCAAGGAACATGAGCTTGAGGAAACTCAGAGGGGCAGTGGCTGACAGATGTGCCGAGTAAGGCACAGTCCATAGGATCAAGGAGAGTCGGACACGACTAAACAACAACGATTTTCAAAGTCCTATATTTCAAATTTCTTGTAAAATGTATAATGTGTTTCAGACTAATTCTTAAAAAAACATTTTTATTTAGATAATATATTATTTTTACAAAAAAGATTTTCTTTCTCTCTGACAAAGTGAATGTTATTTTTTTTCTTTAACAGTAGATAAGATATTCTTGCTGTCAGCGCAGCTTCAGTTCACCGCGTTTGCAGTTATTTCTGATTAGAATGGCACTGAAGTGCACAATGTGTTTAGTCCCCAGTTTACGGTGATTGGTATTTTTTTTTACTCTTGTAATAGGAAGACATTGCTTAATTTAATTTCTTGCAGAAATCTCATTCCGGGTGTGGATGTGCGGTGGAAGCTTAGAAATCATTCCCTGCAGCCGAGTGGGACATGTATTTAGGAAGAAACATCCTTATGTCTTTCCAGAAGGGAATGCTAATACTTACATAAAGTAGGTATTCAATTTACTCGGCTAATAATATATTTATTGCAAGGAAACTGAAAACGTATGACTATTTTATCCTATCAGCACTGAGAAAAGTAGGAGCCTTGAGTGAGCTTTTACATTTATTTAATTTATTTAACATTTATTTAACTGCATTGATGTTAATTATTAAAATTAAAATAAATTAAAATAATTAAATAAAATTAAGTTGAGCCCTGCTTGTTTGAAGACCCAAATTTGGGCAAAAAGTATTTTTATAAAATATGGTCTACTGGAAGCCACCATGTTTGGTTTTGTTTCTATGCCTTTGCAAGTTGATCTTGAATACAGAGAACAATTTAGCATTTCTTTCACTTGTTTTAGACATTAAAATGTGAACACAAATGTACTATATATATATATATATATATATATATATATATATATATATACACCAAGGAATATTTTTTTGGAAATGAGGCACCGTTTACATGGAAGTGCCCCTAGGCGGCTTCTTAGTCAGCCTAATGAGATCAGATAGAAGAATTAGTCTAAGTCATATTAAAAAGTGAATTGATTCTTGCAATAATTACACAAATAAACATAAACACCAAAATTAATAAATATACAATGATATTTCCCCCACGATAAACAGTGGATAAGTGCATACGTACTCTGTGTGCATTTATACATCATTTTTAGCTATGACTGTGACTTTATGCTGAAGCAAGAGCGTTTTTGAACACATAACTCTATTTTGAAAGCTGGCAAGATCCTGTATGCAGAGCTGTCAGTGCTGATCAGTTTTCAGTTCTTTTATCGTATGCTCATCAGCACTGACAGCCAGAGAAACAACTCTGCTTACAAAGCTTACAATGCACTTCCTTATACCTGGATTGTGCTAATTATGGTGACAATTGGAGAAAACTGTATGTGTACAAGAAAATGATGTCTGACTTCTGAAGCCGCAGCGTGTTAGCATGTCAGCAATCATACAACTGGCTATTTTCCAATCACATTTCCTCATCACATATGGGCTCCTCAGCAGGCCCACGGGTAGCACTCCGGAGCTGCAGAATTAGACTGTATGAATATTTAACAAGGCCGCTCCACGGGTATTTCTGAGACACACCAAGGCAAGCAATCTTCATTTTTTACAACATCAAAAATAATTAATCTTCTGAGAAACTAAACAGCAGGTGCATAGTTAAGGAAGAAATGCTAATTTGTATGTTCAGATCAACTTGTAATGCAAAGTTTTTAATACATTTTCCAATTCAGCCTTACAGGAAGTTAGTGTTATAGATTTGTATAGTTTAACAGGCCTGGCCTAGGGTCACACATTTTTAGGGGACAGCAGACTGTTCCAAGTAGTTGAGTTGTGCCACACAGTACTATGGGCCCTAAGTGACTCTAACCCGTAATTGTTGCTGTGGGTGTTTTGTTCCTTAACTGTTCAGATGTATTTTATTGATTCTAGCTCGCAATTTACCTCCTTAAGCCTAAACACGTAAACCCTGCCTTTTTAAATAGGATTTCAGGGGCGTAATCATATGATCTGACAATATTTAAGCAAGCCCGTAATTTACTTCTTAGACACAGCCATTAGTAAATGAGACCATCATCATGACGACAGTAAAACATGGAAGTTACACGTAATCTGCAATCAGAGGCTAAGAATTAATGAGAGCCAATAAGTAATATTTGCCAATTGGGGTCACAATCAAGCACTCTATAAAATGCATTAGAGCATTTGTTCTAGTCCATGTGGGTTTCATGATATGTATTAACACCTATATGTCATACACTGATGTTTCTAGTCATAATGCTGGCAGGAGGATGGCGAAAGGGAAGAAGAGGAGAATTAATTTGAAGGGGACATATCTAGAAGATCCATGCAGTGTGGAGGGTCATGTTCTGTTAAGTAAATCAATAGTTAAAAGGCACAATATTAAGCTGAAGATGATTTAATAATGTGCATCTTAAAGGAATATGGAAGCTTCCCTGTTATTATTATTAAAATAAAGCGTGTGTTTGCTTCTAAACATTATTTTATCAACAAGTGCTTAAAAGATCTGTTTTTACTCACTGAAACCTTCCACATAGTCCTCACAAAGGTCTGCCGCCAGCAACTCATGCACACAGTGTTTCTATTTCTACTAAATGTACTAGCCTAGTCTCAACAGTTTTGAAATGCTGCTGAGACACAATCTGTGATTGGTAAGTACATCTAGAGAGCTGGACCATAAAGTAGTCTGAGCGCCTTAGAATTGACGCCTTTGAATTGTGGTGTTGGGGAAGACTGCTTAGAGTCCCTTGGACTGCAAGAAGATTCAATAAATTGATACTTCAGAAAATCAAGCCAAACTGTTCACTAGAAGGTATGATCATGAGGCTGAAGCTCATATATTTTGGCCATATTATGAGACGGCAGGATTCCCTAGAAAAGACTCTGATGCTGGGAAAGATTGGAGGCACAAGAAGAAGGGGAAGACAGAGGCGGAGATGGATGGATGAGGTCACTGAAGCAATGAACATGAACTTTATGGAGCTCAGATGGGCGGTGGTTGAGAGATGCGCCTGGCGTGCTGTGGTCCAAAGAGTCAAGGAGAGTCAGACGCGACTGAACGACTAAACAACAACAAAGTATATCTGGTACTATAGAGACACTGTGTGTATGCTTTAAAGGGGGTGGAGCTTTTGCAAGAACTATTTGGAAGGTTCTGTGAGTAAAAACAGAACTTTTAAGCACCTATCAATAAAATGATGGTTAGACATGCAAACAAACAATTAAGTAGTGTATTTTAAACTTATAAACAGGGAAATATCCATATCCCTTTAATGTGCCAATATGGGACTCCATATGCTAATATGTATTTCATTATCCTCCTGCTCAGTATGCAAATTTGTGGCAAAGTTGGTAAATTTGTTTCTATGTTGGCAAAAATGATGTGCTCATATATTTAGTACCCTACACTAAACAAGCACACAAGCCACAGATTAAAAGAGAGTGCCACACAAAGCCAACCATGGACCTCATTCAATTGGCCAAATCACAGTGACTTGAACTTGAAAAGCAGCTTGTATAGGTTATGGATATTCTATTGGCTATATTTAGCTACTCGCATTCCAATTGCCCAATCACTGCGGGCTGGTCAAAGATGTATCTCCTCCATTGATTTTTCAAGCCCGCAAAAGTTAACAGTGCTAAAGACGCAAAATCAATATTCAATTACAAAAGTAGTTCCCAAATGAAATCTGACCCCCAACTCTGACCCGTAGGCCGTATGTCTGCAGGTGTGTTGCGGGCTCCCGTTCGTCTCCGATTACGATGCTATTCAATTGCTCAAGCCCGCAAGTTACTGTCCCAAAGCCGAAACCTTAAACCATGCACTGGTTCGTAGCAGTTCAGGGCGGGAAAATGATCAATTAAGCAAGACCGTCACCTCCCATTTCAAAACAGCCAATAGAAAATTAGACTGTCATTATTACGGCAGTAAAACAAGGAGGTTACATGTCAATCAGTTAGGTTCGGGGCTCCGAAATGCTATCACAAAAGACAGAATTATGAAAATGAATGCAAATCCTTTTCTAGTCCATATGAGTGGCCTGATATGTATTAACTCATTGATACCCAAGATCGATTTAACCCCAAATAGAAACATGAAAATAAGTTACATTTCCTGACGATTTGCGAGCTTGAGACTCTGTAATTAAATCTAATGTCTGTCATCGCTTTCCCCGTTATTTACAGTGCAGTAGTGAATTTTTATTTGCCTTTACAGTTCTATGAACAGGTGTTTATACTTCTTGCATGTCCTCTCTCTTGAAAACATTTGCGGGCTTGGGGAAATTGAACAATTGAATAGCGATTTGCGTAGCTCTTGCAAAAGTGAAAGATAAAAGGCTTCAGGAGGCTGTAAGTTACCGGTTTAACTATAGCAATCTTTTCAAAGCTATAACTCGTAACTAGAGATGTTGCGGACAGTTCGCGCGCGGACTATTCGCGGCAATTTTGGCTCTTTCGTGCTCGCATCGGACGGCGGACACTTGCGCTTTTCGGTCCGCCCCCTATTCTTTATCATTGAGGAAACTTTGACCCTGCACCTCACAGTCAACAGACACATTCCAGCCAATCAGCAGCATACACTCCCTTCCAGAGCCTTCCATCTGAAGGACAGCATACATTTTCGAATCATTCTGAAGCTGCATTCGTTGTGAGAGGACAGATAGTGTAGCTGCTGGAGATTTAATAGGGAAATAGATAGCCAGGCTGTGTATTTAAATTCCAATACAGACCTGAAGGACTCATCTGATATCTGCTGCAAGGACAGCAACCCAAAAAGCCCTTTTTAGGGCTAGAACATCATTTAGTTATTTATTTATTTATTTTTTGTGTAATCTAATTGCATATGCCTGCCTGCCAGCGTGTGTGTGTGACAGGCTAACACCTAACAGCTTATATTGTGCTTATTTTCACTACTCATACCTGGTGGTGTACCATACATTGAAAACAACCATTTTTTTCCTGTAATCTAATTTCAGTTGCCTGCCTGTGAAGCGGGTGTAACCCTTACACTACCTGATCGATACAACATCATACCTGATGTTTTAAAGCATGTTATTCCAAACAATTTAGGAATGTTAGGTGATTTATGCCCTTTATGGCTTAAAACCAGACTCTGCATCAACTATGTAATTTTCCGTGGGAGTTTTGCCATGGATCCCCCTCCGGCATTCCACAGTCCAGGTGTTAGTCCCCTTGAAACAACTTTCCCATCAGTATTGTGGCCAGAAAGAGTCCCTGTGGGTTTTGAAATTTGCCTGCCCATTGAAGTCTATGGCGGATCGCCCGGTTCGCCCGTTCGCGAACATTTGATGAAATTTGCGTCCGCGGTTTGCGAACCGAAAATTTTATGTTCGCGACATCACTACTCGTAACCTCTCGGAGCCCGCAAAATGACGCCAATTGAATAGCAAATTAACTTGCCACCTTACTTACCGGCTCCAGTAACTTGCAAAAGCTCAATTGAATCGGACTCTAAGTCTGACAACAGCTATTAAGCACGTTCTACTGTACTTTAAAATACTGGGAAAGCATGGAAAGGCATAAGAATGAATTGCACAACAGTCTCAAGCTCGCAAATCTGCAAGAAAAAATTATTATTTTTAACTTTTATTTCTGTTATATCGATTCCAGGAATCAAGAGGTTAATACATATCATGGAACCCGCATGGACTAGAACAGTTGCTTTAATGATTTGTATTGATTTCTACATTGCTGGATTGCGAGTCCGATCACAAATTTTAATTCTAAACACTAATACATTGTAATATATACTCCATGTTTTACTGACGTCATGATGACTGTTTCATTTACTATTGGCTGTGTCTAATAAGTAAATTACAGGCTTGCTTAAATATTGTCAGATCATATGATTACGCCCCTGAAATACTACTTAAAAGAGCGTGGTTTACGTGTGGAGGCTGTGAGAAGGCCGTTGCGAGTTAGAGATGATTGAATGCGTTTAAATGCTTAGAAAATATGTAACCCGCAGCCAAATCTTTGGGTTACAGCCAATTACGGGCCCACGTATATCTCATGATGTGTAAAAAGGTTTTATAACATATTAACAATTTGTAATGCTCGTTTAAAAGAGCACATTTTTAATCTGGGGTAATGGTGTCACTTTATATAACTTAAGTGTGTCAGAGACTAGCAAAGCTGCTTCTATCCTTCCCATCAAGTGACAAGAGGTTGCACTACAACTACTAAGATAGAAATGTTTGCCTGCAGTAACAGGTTAAAACTTCTATTAGGACAGCCTCTTGGGCAGAGCACCTCATGAACCCTATTAGTGGTGGAGAGAAGCAAATGTGCTTGAACCTGCAATACTAAACTTAAGATGTAAATGTAGAAGCTGCATTTTTTTCTTTAAACACTTTTGTTATCATAAATCAATTGTTAAAAGTAAAAATACTACTGTATTAAACATTCACAAAAGCCCCCATATATGTTCTGCACCATTAGAGGGTGAAAAATCATGTGGAAAAAGTGTATAAGATTTTACAATTGCTGCTGAATTTGTGTAGTTATGATCAATAGAAGTCAGGCTATTTCAGTGTGTTGCCTCTGTCTACATGAGTACTGAGCTCTGTACCACATAGGATGTAATGAATATTAATTAGAATCAGGTGTAGAAGCTTTAAATCAGGCAGAAGCTAAGTGATTTGTAAGTGATTTGTAACTACTTGCAGCTCAAGTAGCAACCAAGCAGATGGCACTGAGCTAAAGCAGCAATCTATGGTGGACAAGATCCAGGGTTCAAATTCCATTAAAGACATTATGTTCTTTTTTTTATATATTATAAACATATGTCAATATGAGGTAACTGTGTTTTTTTTTTTCAATATTTGAATAATTTGTTGAACTGGCATATAAATATATATATATATATATATATATATATATATATATATATATATATATATATACATACCGTATATAATATTGAATATGTAGGAAGGATTAAAATGATTTATATGTAAACATCTATCTATCTATCTATCTATCTATCTAATTATCTATCTATCCATCAATCTATCTAAGTATCTATCTATCTATCTATCTAATTATCTATCTATCTATCTAATTATCTATATATATATATATCTAATTATCTATCTATCTATCTAATTATCTGTCTATCTATCTATCGATCTATCTATCTATCTATCTATCTATCTAATTATCTATCTTTCTATCTATCTATCTATTTATCTATCTATCTAAGTATCTATATATCTATCTATCTAATTATCTATCTATCTATCTATCTAATTATCTATCTATCTATCTATCTATCTATAACATTATATATTTAATGTTATTTTTGGTATGGTTTATAAAACGGACAATCATTTTTTGGGTGGTCCATGTCCCTTTAAATAGCCTTGTTTTTGCATAGAAAGTACTTTGATGGTACTTGAGCTTTACTATAAATGAGTGACCCAATAATGATTATTTGTAAGCAGCAGTGACACTGTGTCAGTGTTGGGAGAGGTCGGATGCTCTGCCTCTGACATGTACCTGTTTGTACATCCTCGGTTATCTGTGCTGTGCTACAAGACACAAAGTCACAACACAAAAATAATTGATATCTCCGGGCTGTTCCTGTCACTTTACAGAAACACCAAGCGCACGGCTGAAGTTTGGATGGATGAATATAAAAAGCATTATTATGCAGCACGTCCGGCCGCACAAGGGAGACCACTGGGAGAGTACGTATCCCCTCCAGTGGGGACTGAATAGAAAAAGAAAACCAGGATCTCCTAGGAAAAAAATCCTCCTAATGTGTATTTATTGTATTTATTGAGATATTGAGTCACAGAAATGTGTATGGATTTTATTCTACAGGGAAATATATTGTTAGTTTATTTTATTTCTGCATTATTATCTACTTATTATATCCTAACAATTGAATACTCAAACTGCCAAGTGTTCATTTGTATCCAGTTGATATTTTAAATTTTTTGCGTCATATAAAGCTACATTATGATGTTCATCGAAAGAGCACAATTCAAAACATTTATATCCACCCAAAAATTACCGTATTTTTAAAAATGTTGTATTGCTCCTCCCTTGAATAAATAGGGAAGTAGCATTTAACATGGTTGGACTTTCTAGCCAAAAATATCACAATCTCAGGATTGTGCCCAAATAACTTTATACACATTATATACACGTCTTTTATTAATTCTTTATTGATTTATTTTACCCAAAGAGATATATTTTGTTCATATGAACACTGTTAAATAAAGTCTATATGCTCAATAACAAATATTTGTATTTTTCTAGATGAATATTTCATTTTAAAAAGTAACCAGTAAAAGTTATAACTTTCATGAGTTTTGCACAAGGAATGCCATAAATATATTATTTTTTTCTTGGTTCTTGGCTTATATGTAAATATGAATTCTGTGTGCACTCTACTATTTTTATAATTAAAGGGGCAGCCTAGAACCTTGAGCCATTACATCTCATTTCAGTATAAAGATGGCCCTCTGTCTTCTCAAAATAATGTCTGGATAATGGGAAAAATATCTGTAAATGTGAAAAAAATAATACAGCCTTCAATGTATTAGCTATTGAATGTATTTTGCTCTGCAATGCTTAACTTTTTAGACAAATATGTGAATTCTAGGTCACTCTACTGTAAGACCTGATGGTTTTATCAGTTTAGCCGTATGTATCTATGTCACCCCAACAACAACTTTGTTTATTCTTAAAGAGCATTAGAAACTTCTACAGTTAATCATTCCTAAAATATGAATTGTGTGTGTAACTCAATGATGCTAATGTTGGGTTCCTTATGATAAATTGTGGTTTATTTTTGCTTTAAAAGTATAGAGGAGGGGACCTAGATGCATGATAACACTGGGGGGTTGTACTCGGTTTGCAAAAACAGTGGAGGGGATTTACTAAGATGTTAAGCCATGATCTATCACTTCCCATCGCATGTCAATGCAACTCACGTGTATGTGGGATTTACTGAAACTCAGGTATTTTAATTAGGTCCGCCATGAGACATGGTAATGCCCAATGGGGCTTCACTAATTAAAGCAGCACATTAATATTCTGAAGCCATTTATTAACATAATAATGTGGCGGAAACAATGGAAACACTTGAATAATTAGTTCCGTAAAAAAAAAATGGCTAGTATTTCCTGGTGTTTAAAAAATATAATTGGCTTGTGATAGAGTGCATTTAAACTGACTACGTATAGGATGTATTTGGAAAGATGTATTAGCAATAGGAAGCTTTCCTGTTCCGGATATTATATGTGATATGTAGCAGCTTGTGAAATATATGTTATATCCAGTGTAATAAGATAGTTGTTGTTGATGTTCAGTCATGTCCGACTTTCCGTAACCCTGTGGACCACAGCACACCAGACACATCTATTGTTATGTATCTGGTTGTGCTTATCCATAAGGTTATTATTATTATTTTTATTTTTTTTGTAATGCGCCAAAATATTCTGTAGCACTATACAGGTTAAAAATAGGGCAAAATACAGTAATAACAAATTTACACAATGGAGAGCCAATTTTCCCAAAGCACCCTACAAGATTGGAAACTCCTCACTTACAATGTAAAGAGAATGGGAAAAACAGAAGACCTTGGCAAGAAGACACATAAGGGTTAGGATGGACCCCAGGGAGGAAGTGAGAATTTACTTAGGTAGGAGAGGGAAGGTAGAGATCAGTTAGGAAGTCATAGCATAAGTATCTTGGAGTGGGTCGCCAGTTCCTTCTCTAGCAGACCATGATCTGTTTGACCTCTTTGCAATGACCATCTTAGGTTACTCTACATGGTATAGCTCGCAGCTTCACTGATGTACACAAGCCACTTCACCACGAATACGATCCAGAAGGGGAATAAGATATTAGTGTTAAGTAAAAGCAAGTAATGATCCATGGATTCCAGAGTTGGAAGCCAGTTCCTTCTATGACCTGATAATAGACTTGGTAGAGATATTATATAATTCTGCTAATTATGCTGTCTTCTAAGCAGCTCGTAAGGCTAAATGGCGGCACATATTTTTTATCAGGAGTTAATTACTTGGATAATCTACAAACAAACTTAATTTCACCTTAGATAGAGCTGCTAATCATCGTAATGTCATGTCTGTGGGGCAGAGAGCGGCTTTACACTCCCCAGAATTGCCTAAAGATGTTGCTGTCTATACATCACCATTAGCCTGGAGTGGTAAGTGGCTGTGACATCATTATATCCTTATGGGAGTCACATGAGTCTCCATTACATGGTTATTATACTGATAAGTGCCGCTCTAAGGCAGTGTCATTTGTCTTAACATGTACTAAGAGATATGATCTCCTTTTCTGCAAAGACATAGACATTACAGAACAGGGTGTTAAACAATATCCTATAATGCTGTAAAAAATGAATAAACGTCATTGCATTTTTTTACTTGCCAGGATGAGCTTTTAAACATAATAATTTTATATCCGAAACACATTTAGATATTTCATTACCAGATGTGTAATTAAAGTAAAGGTGCAAATGGCAGACAGGGAAATGGGTTTGCCCTGGCATAACGAGAAGAGACATAGAAAGAGAGAGGTCGTGTATAGATAACTTATGCGTAAAATACCCAACTTTCAAGCTCAATTATTTAACGCCATGTATTTTTTGATGGCTGAAACTGAGGAGGAACTAAAAGACTTATTGATGAGGGAGAAAGAAGAGAGTGCAAAAGCTGTCCTGCTGCTCGTTAAAAAGACGAAGATCATGGCAAACGGCAATCTCAGTTCCTGGCAAATAGACTGGGAAGAAGTGGAGGCAGTGACAGATTTTATTTTCTCTGCAAATGGTCACTGACATTAAAAGACGTTTACTTATCGGGTGGAAAGCTATGGCATGTCTGGACAAGCTAGTAAAAAATAAAGATATTAAACTATCCACAAATGTCTGCATAGTTAGATCTATGGTATTCCCAGTAGTAACATACGGATGTGAGAGCTGGACCATAAAGAAGGCTTAGCGCCGGAGAATTGATACCTTCGAATTGTGGTGTTGGCCAAAAACTACTTAAGAGTCCCTTGGACTGCAAGAAGATCCATTAAATCAATACTACAGGAAATCAAGAAAAAATATTCACTAGAAGGTATGATCATGAGGCTGAAGCTCAAATATTTTGGCCATATCATGAGACTGCAGGATTCCCCAGAGAAGACTCTGATGGCACAAGAAGGGGACGACGGAGGTGTAGATGGGTAGATGAGGTCACTGAAGCTATAAACATGAACGTGATGAAGCTCAGAGGGGCAGTGACGTGAGATGTACCTGGTGTGCTGTGGTCCATAGGGTCATAGAGAGTTGGATGCAACTGAACAACTAAAGAACGGCAACAATTTTTGTTTACTTTTAATTTCTGCAATTATGTTAATTTTAATCATTTTCCATGTCACTTCACTCACACACAGATGGTGCCACTCAGAGGCACCCCTAGGCAGCAGCCTAATTTATCTAATTTGAAATCAGGACCTGTAGATTGTCCCACTCCTAGCATTAAAGACATACAGCCTTATTAAATTGCAATTTGGCCAATTGAATAGGGCTCTAGATAAGCACAGAGCATATATTTTTACAGAAGTTTTTAGTTAGTGAACTTCTATCCCAAAGCAAGGTCTTCACTAACTAAAAACGTCTGTAAAAAATATGATATGTGCTTATCTAGAGCCCTATTCAATTGGCCTAATCACAATTTAATAAGGCTGTAAGGTATCTCTGTTTAACCCCTATTTAGCATTGTATATTTGGGATATTCACAGATAAATGCAGAACTAGTATTATATTTATTTATACACAAAGAAAAAAAAAGTTCCCTGTTACACACTGTAATATCAATTAATTATTAACATTGCAAGTCTCTCTAAAATATAACTTACATTTCAAGAAGTTCAGGGTGATTGATTAATACAACCAGATATGCTATGTTATATGTCAAATAATTATGTGACAAAAAAAATTAAAATAATGATTAAATTATATAAAAAATATTTTTTTATTGACATTTAACAGGGATTTTTTCTCTCTTTTTCTTTGTAAAATAATTTATTTATACAGCATCACAAAGAGACTGTCCCTCAGGAGGAGTTTAAAGTGTCGCCCATTTAAGTGGTATTTGGAAAACGTTTATCCAGAACTCCAGTAAGTAACTATGATTAATTTCCAGCGATTTTATGTTGAATACTTATTGATTTGTTTATAACCAATATTATGTGTTGCTTATTTTAAGGATATTCAATTTTCTGAAAGGGATGAATATTTGAATTGTCCCCCCACCCCCCATCCCCCCCAGTTCCTACGCCCTTGCTTGTTATGAACCAGTGCGGGTTGCAAATTGTTTCTGTACAAGGAGTATAAGAAAGTATGGGGGCTTCTTTATCCACCACCACCATGCACTAATGTAAATGTTACTAAAGGAACTATATATTGTTTTCCCAGTTTATATAGATAAACAAAACAATAACAAAGAACATATTCCACGTCTGTTTGGCTGTGCGTGCTATACCTTTATGTAAAAATTGTATGTGGAAGATGTTACCTTTTTCAAAAGTCACCTAAGCACCAGCATTCATATATCTTTATATTCTTATATTGATTTCCAAGTTGCCTTGTTGGGGTTTTTTGATTTGCTCCCATCCAAAAAATATTGCTGACAATCTGCAACATATTCTACTTTGCTCTTTGTGTACTCAGTACAACATACTTCAACATATATTCCATTGTATATTTCTTAATAAAAGGTCTGGAACTTTTCCATTGGGGTTTGGCACACATCTATAAATACTGAGTACTCATCCTGTGCTCTCTGCTTCTTCCATTCTACACACTTTTTGTACAATCATATCAGTCAACAAATTTAAACTTTACCATGCCATGGTGTGCCCCGTATGTATTCACATCACTAAAAAGTGATTGCACCTAGCTCTCAATATCAATAGCTCAAGTAAAAAAAAAAATCACTTGCTTCGCTATAAACTTGTTTAATGATAATAAAATATCTTTATTACATGCTTAGGGCTCTATTCCATGGCTCCCGTATGAAAAAACTACCAAGCTAGTACATAGCAAACATAAACCTAACCCCTGAGAAATGCCATCCGAGAGCCCGAAATGTCCCTAATATTCCAAACTCTGAGTGCTAGACATAACTATTTAAAAAATCGCTATCACTACCACTCCCGTAGCTATGTCCGGGCACTTGGAAAGTCTTCCGAGTAAATATCGCAGAGTTGTGGTTGGAGAAGCGCAGATGCTCCTGACCAGTACCTAGATGTGTAGTGTAGTTATATCATTGGTATATGATCTTTTCAATCTTGTGTGTGAGATGATGTATTGATATCGTTATACAAAGAACATACACCATCATATATAAAAATTCCAGTTTATTTTTGTTTAACAGAATTCTCCGCCCTCTGGGTCGGAACAGGCACTGGGAGCTTACAATGGGCCATATTCAATTGAGGTTTCGAGCGATCCGGTAGCCAGTTAGCTAGGTCGCAAGTTAATTTGCTATTCAATTGGCGTCTTTTAGTGGGCTCCGAATGGCTTCCAAGTTACGGCCTTGAAAAAATCCTATCACATATCGGACCCCCGAACCTAATTGATTGACATGTAACCTCCATGTTTTACTGCCGTAATATTTAATATTGGCTGATTCGAAATGGGCGGTTTTGCTTAATTGATCATGTTCCCACCCTGAACTGCTATGAACCAGTGCATGGTTTGCGGTTTCAACTTTGGGAAAATAACTTGCGGGCTTGAGCAATTGAATAGCATCGCAATTGGAGGCGAACGGGAGCCCTCTTGATATTTTTACTTTAATAATAAACACAAGAAAATGTAGAGAGGCTCATTAATTAAGTGGTGACAACTATGGGAGGAGGTATTGCCTTCTCCCAATTCAATTTTAAAAAAATGAACAACAACAAATTAATGTAAGAGGAATCCAGTCAAAGGCAGAATATTGATTAAATCAACAAAAAATTACTCACTACAGTGGTTCATTAAGTAGAGCCTGATTCAAGTGCAAGCCCGCATCTCTTGGTATACAGGCCATATGTCTGCGGGCGTGCTACAGACTCTCATTCGATTCCGGTGCTATTAAATTGTACAAGCCCTCAAGTTACGGGCCGAACGGCGAAGCCGTAAATCATGCACTCGTGAGTAGCAGTTCAGGGCGGGAACATGATCAATTAAGCAAGGCCTATTTCGAAACAGCCAATAGAAAACGAGACTGCCATCATTATGGCAGTAAAACATGAATGTTACATGTCAATTAATTAGGTTCTGGGGTAAGATATGTGATGGGACTCGCAAATCCGCAGAATACAAAATAATCGAAACGAATACCAATACTGATATGTATTAACTCATTGAT
Source organism: Discoglossus pictus (assembly GCA_027410445.1). Taxonomy (NCBI): domain Eukaryota; kingdom Metazoa; phylum Chordata; class Amphibia; order Anura; family Alytidae; genus Discoglossus; species Discoglossus pictus. The sequence goes on along the minus strand of CM050165.1, from coordinate 21,579,564 downwards.
TCCCAAGATCGATATCACCTTGAAATGACACATAAAAAATTTGCGAGCTTAAGACTGTTTGTCTTTATTGTAATTGTTGTGCAATTAATTGTAATATCTTCATCGCTTTCCCCGTCATTTACAGTGCTGTATTGATTTTTTTATTTTCATTTACTGCTAGTACTCATGGGATTTTCTCCTGTATTCGTTGTTTACGGGTGTGAAAACATTTGCGGGCTTGGGGAATTGTAGCAATTGAATAGCGATTTGCGATTTTTGAGATCGTAACTCTTGCGAACGGGAAAGATCAAAGGCATCAGGAGGCTGTAAGTTCCGGGTTTAACAACCGAAAGTTTTTTACGACTGTAACCCGTAAACCATTTGGAGTCAGCAAAAATATTCCAATTGAATAGCAAATTAACTTACGGCCTCACTTGCACCATTGAATCGGGCTCTTATCTTCTTCCATTTCAGGTCTATATAATTACTCACAATAGTCCAGGATGTTAGAATATATCTACATGAGCACACATGGCTCCATCAAAATACTAAACCGCTGATTAACCACATGTGCTCAGGCATGTTTGTGGGGATGAACACTAGAGTTGGGAACCACTACTTTAGAAGACGTAAATGAACTCTGTATCAAAATCAATGGTTCATTGGCTGTAGCAGCCGAGCTCTATTGATATCAGAGATATGATTCAGACTGTCATAAAATATTTTAAACACATGTAAATGATTTATGAAATACTATATACAGTATTAAGGTTAATGAAGGCATAATAGAAAAGATGAATTCAATTTTTTTTATTTATCTTGCAGGATTCCAGTGGAACCGTATCCAAAATCAGGAATAATCAGACAAAGACAGAGATGTATTGAGTCTCAGAAGACAGACGGACAAGATTCTCCATCCATTATATTAGTGCCATGCAGTAGCCTTAAAGGAGCATCTACAATGTCTCAGGTGCTTTACTGTTTTGTGTTTCTAATTTTAAACCTATATAATAAATTAATGTATTAATATATTCAAAATGTATAATGAGGAGATATCAAGCAAATAAACACTGTAATTTCTTATCTAAAGCTTAATTTGATCATGTTTTTCAACTATTTCTCAGTGATGGCTTGTTACCCTCACCAAAAGGTCTTCATTAATCCTGTCAAGTGGACTTAAATGGGTTTATTACACTTATGAGCAGTAGTGGAATGAGAACTAGATTATAGTGCTCATAAACATATAAATATGGATTACTTGTACTACAAAGTGCACTCTTTAAGAATTCTTAAAAATGACAAATCACATATATAGTTGTGAGCATGCGAGCCGTTGCAACGTTTGCAGGCTTGCGTAGCGAGCCCGGGCCCTTGCAAAGCGAGGGCCGCAGTTGCTGGCAAGGAGCGCCTTGCAACTGCGACCCTCGCAAAATTTACGACGTTATGCAAGGAAAATACGAGACACGTTACAACCCATTATGATCTCGCAAAAATCGTCCGCAACACGCGCACAACAAATACACACAACAAATACATAAAAAGCTTACTTACAGGAAGAGGGAGCATCCAGGACCTCGAAAACTAAAGTTACACCTCAATTTAACTCAAATTTAAGCGAGAGAAAAAATGGCCGCCGAAAAAAACGAAAACTAGGCTACAGCAGTCTAAAGACGCAAAACACCACCAAACACCTACGTGTTTACCGAAAAACAACTACGAGATTAAAAAACAAGGACGCAACCCGCTCAACCCCAAAAACATTACAAACACAATAAATACAAACACATAAAAAGGTTACTCACAGCAAGGGGGGCACCAAGGACCTCTGCAAGTGAAGTTACACCTCCATTTAAGAGCAAATTTCGAAGTTTAGAGACCCGAAAATAACCTTAGCAAGAGAAAAAATGGCGAACAAAACGAAAACAAGGCTAAAGGTCCCTAAACAAGCAAAAAACCACCATAAACACGCAAAACACCACAAAACAGCTACGGATATTCAGAAAGGACGCTAAATCTGCCACATTATATAAACCAAACACCATTAGCTCACTTACAATTTCATTGCCGACATTTTTTGACGGGCAATTCGCTAGTTGTATTATATTTGGTATGTCAAAAATATCTCTATTTAGTGCAGCCTGTCCCTGGTACATTATATATTATCTATGCGACCGGAAATCTAGAGTAAACAAATACATGTAGGTGGATACAAGCCCATATTTAAACAAATTACATTTATAAAATGATGTGTTTTAACAGTTTAAAACAAAAAATTACCAAACTGTGCCTAGTTATCATGAGGGGGAAGGTTACTGTTCGATCACTAAGACAGAGCAGAGCTTGGGAATCTAAGACAGCGCAGAGCTTGGGAATCTTACTGTCCTTCACTAAGTTCATCATATTAAGTCATGTTAGAACTCATGGAGCCCAGTATACAAGTAATGGCTAGCCCTTCATTCACACACTCCTTTTTTTCTTATGTTCCACACCCTGCTTTAGGAAACTTACAGCCCTATTAAATTCCAAGCCTATAGCGGCAACGGGACGCCCACAAAGCCCGCAGGCTTGAAATTCGGCTGCATTACAGAGCTATTAAATTGAACAAGGCCGCAAGCTACGGGCCGGAACCTGTAAACCATGTGCGGCCGTGAACATGATCAATTAGTCAAACCCGTAGTTAAGGGTTTAGATGGCGCCAATGTCAAAAGAGATCGTAATCATTACGTCGCTGAAAAATGGAGGTTAGATTTCAAAGCCTTACGGGTTTCAATTACGAGTTACAATCGGACCCACATTCCAGAAATAATGCTATAATAATAAATCAGTAAATATAATATTCTAGTCCATGCGAGTTACATTATATTTATTAACACACTGATTGCCGGCATTGATATAACAAGGAAACTAAACATAAAAATAGTATTTTTTATTGAAGATTTGCAGGCTTAGGAATGTTGTGCTATTAATTTTAATACCCAACATCACTTTCACTTTAATAATAACTACAGTAGTGTGTGTATATTTGCATTTACAGTGCTACGGATAGGACTTTAACCGCCTTGCGGGTCCTCTCTAGTACCCGTTGGCTTTTTGGCTTTATTTGCGGGTCACTGGTTTGAACACCAGTAGATTCGTAGCAATTTAATAGCGATTTTCGAACGGTTACGGGCTTGACAGATCAAAGGATTTGCGGCTGCAGAGTTCAAATTTCCACGTCCCGTAGAGTTTTATCGCCCTTAACACGCAAGTCGTTAGCAGGTTGCTTTACGGGGTCAATTTAATAGCTGTAAGTCTTGCGGGCTACGTTACGGGCTACGGTTTTACATGTTAAAGGGATTTAACAGGGCTGTAAATAACCAATAAAGGTTGCCAAAAAAATCTCAGTGCAACCATGAGACTGTATATTGTAGCATCTATCAGTAATTAAAGCAAAGCCTCATATGCAAATTTCACATACAATGTACTATATCATCTTAAAGTTGAAAACAAGTAAATGATTTTGTTCTTCTAGAAAGATTATTAACATGCATCAAAATGCATATAGAAATAAATGTCTTCCGTTAATTTAGGAAATAAAGGATTAAAGTCTTTGACTAAGTCATTCGTGTTTTTACGCAATGTGACCAGCGGTGCTTAATTACTAGAGTTTAAATCAATCTGTGAATCTCTGTGCAGATGAAAAAGTCAGTTGTAGTAGATTATTATAGACTTTACCCCTGCTTTCAAAAATTGTTCTTCTACTCCAACATTGAAGGAGCTCCAAAACATGCTCTGACCTGAGGGGCAGGCCATAGTAGGAAGTTAAAGGGACACTTAATTCAGCACAATTTGGACCACATTGCTGTAACCAATGCCTGCAACCAATCGGGTTGTGGGGTGTGGGGGTGCCCCCCATTCATTGGACGGCTTTGTCAGGCTGCTTATACGTCCAGTTTGAAGGGAACAGGTTCTATTTTTTTACCTGCAGAAAATTCAGATTTTTGCTCTTTTGCCTCTCTAGAATTTGAGTAATGCAGACCAATGCAGGGGGGGGGGGGGGGGGTAGTGCTCTGTGCTTCATGCTGCAGTGTTGCATGCAGCTCCTTGCAGTGATCTTAGCAGACAGCAAATAATTAACCATTACCACATCTACCTGTGCAGACATGGAATACTGGACTCATCTAAAACAGGAAAGCTAAGTTATGGGCTAACTGGCCAGTGCAATGTAACCTGAGTCCAGGGTGAAGCTTGCTATCCCTCATAGCCTTTCCCCATAGAGCCTCACACAACACGCTGCACTCTGCAATCTGTTATTACTCATGCAACAGCCAGTGGGCAGAATAGACTTTTATGTAAACCAAGATTTAAAACTTTTTTTACCTGTTATTAGTAGTTCATCTTAACACAATGAAGAGCACTTACAGTGAGTCCAGTGGCCCTTTAAGGGGTAAATAAAATATTACCAATGTGTGCCTGTATTCAGGTCCATACAGGTATGGACTGTATTCCTTCCATTTATATTACATAAAATAACACTATCACCCATGATCCATTACATCAGTATCCCCACCACTCACTGTAAGCGGGCCTATATTCAAACTGGAGCCTTAGCCTATTCTACTGGTGAATCTGGGCTATATACAGATGGCGTAACACCATTTTTTAATAGACTCAACTGTCATGTAGGTCTTTTGACTGAAAGGCGTTTTAATTCCTCATGCCCATCACCAATTGACCAAGATTAATAGATGTCCCAGTCTTCTGCTTAGTCAGCGGCATCATCATCTTGGGTTATTTATTAAAAAGGCAAATGCTTTTTAAATGTCCACAGCTTCCAAAGTGATTCTTTATTTTGATAAACGCGGTATCTCTTTGCCAACAATGCAACACCCGTTTCCAGTAGTCTAAAAATATTCTCCTCGTCCCATTTTGAAGGGTATTTCCTTAAATAACTTGGAGACATAATAACTTTTTTTCTAATGAACTGCTAAGTTTGATCGCTCGTAAAATAAAATGCATGAAAATATGAAAGTGTATTTGTACGAAATTATAAGTGGATATAAATTGCTGACATCTACAGAAGCACTAAATTAGATTTTCCAATATACTAACAAATTCAGTTTAAAATACTAAAATGTATATTGCTGAGACATATTTATTTCCGAGATTAGCTTAAGAACAGCAATCAGAAGGAGACGTCAGTTATGTTTTTTTCATACTGGAAATGGGCTTGAAAATTAATTTGATTAGCGCTGGTTCATTTTCCAAATGTTTTTCATTGACTGGGCAGCTTGATCAGTCTCGGGAACGGGCGTCACACTTAACACAAATTAGCAGAACTATTGTAGACAAGAAAAAAACTGAGAGCATTACAGAGAGATGTGTCTGAGCTGTGTAATTTACAGAATTGTGTGTTAAAAAGTCAATAAAGTGACAGCGCATCAAACAAGTATATAGATATAGATATCTCGAAAAATAGGACAATAATGTCTGCAAATGAATTGCTACTCGTAACACGTTAGACCGCCTTGATGTTTAAACAAACCCGTTACTCCACAGTGCACATTATCTTTTAAATATCACCAATTCTTCCACATAGATTTCTTTAATTCCATATGCAAAAGAACCAAGAGAGGGAATATGAGTGTGTCTAATCAAGTAAACTCCTGAGGAAGCCAATCAACAGATGAAACATGTTGAGAGTTCTAAAAGATCTGTAGTGTCAAACAGTTTTATCAAAACCAGCCCCACACTGATGAGATCCAAAAGACGGATACAATACTGTCTGTGGGTAGGTTACATATGCATCCAGTCTTATAAAGGCAGGATATGCTGTAAATGGCTATTGTATTTAAAGAGTGTCACATGTTGTGAGCTCATTTGCATGTCCCCGCCCAGTTTTCCAGAGTGTAGTGTAAATATTGTGTTTCTTGGGATCTTGAGCAGGAAGCAAGTTCATTAACTTGTGTTTTAGACATACAAATGTAATCACAAATGTATCGAAATATATAAATATAGGCAGTGCTCATTATCAGTTAAAAGGATATCACAAAGTACATATAATTGCAAAATAGAAAAAGCATTCAAATATATTGTATAAAACAAAACATAGAAAATACCTTAAAATTAAGACAAAATTCAGTAGCCAAGCAACTGGTTTCTAGGTAGCTTTAACTATATGATTAAGTTGATTAAAAACTTCCAGTACTTCAAACTACCATATAATTATCAAGAAGTTATCTACAAGCATCCATTAAAAAATTAGATGGTTTATCCCATTGCTTCCAGTAAAATCATAAACCCTTTTTTTAGAAATTTGAATGCAAATGCCCTTTTGGATGCGGTTTTGATCCAGTGTTTTTGTTTTTCTTTCAAGGAATGGACATATACCCAGGATCAACAGGTCAGCCAACAGGATCTGTGCTTATCTGTGCACACTTTATTCCCAGGAACTCAAGTTGTACTTTTACCTTGTAAAGAAGGAGATGGGAAACAGGTACCATATTATTAAAACTTAATCAGATTTACTTTCTTGTGTATTTAAAGGTCCAACTTTGTTTAGATAAATAAAATTCAAGTTGTTTACTGCATATATATGTATGTACGGTATATATAATTATTTATGTATGTATGTTTCACGCATATCCCCTGCCTTCTCTAGTCAGGTGTGATGAGCCAACCAATTTTATGTGGGGAAGGGGAAAGAGGTGGGTATGAAGTGGCCTAATTGCAGTGTGCTGCACTATAATATACATAAATAAATAATATAAATATATATATATATGCTGGTGGAGCAACATTGTGGCAAGGAAATGTGCATGCACATGGCTCGTGCATCCAGGGTTGGCCAAGGAGTTTGTGCCTAGGGGCTCCATATGTAAATCAGACCCTGGTCATGATGACAACATACTGCTCACCACTTCTAAAACACACTTAACAATTTGTAAGATTTTTCTTTTATATTTATTTTTTAGAGATGGAGTAAAGTTGGTTCACACATCGAACACATGGCCTCTCGCTTCTGTCTGGACACGGACATTATTGGAGACACTGATGAGAACAACAGAGAGATTGTAATTAGTCCATGTGACACCACAGCCATCAGTCAGCGATGGGAGATGCTCCTCCACGATGCACACTGAGCATATCAAAAGTCATCTAGTCGAATATCAACTGGAGAAAAAAAAAGCATTGTGAAGATTTCCGCACAGAAATGCCTTTTCTTAAATGCAGTTGGAATAAAAAAAAAAGGGAGTCTGATACAATCCAGAGAGCAAATACATACTGTTTTGAAAAGATAAATAACATATTTGAGACTGGAGTATCTATTGACCTTTAGATGTCTGAGGGAACCATGTAATTAAGGAAAATGCTATGTTATTTCTTTGAGGCATGATTTCTTTATGTCTGAAGAAAAACAGTGTTTAATGCTAGGGTTTGACAGCTTCCCTGTTACCAAGGAATAGGCGAAGAGTATTTAAGGGAATAAAACAGATATTCTGAATTGAAAATTCACAAGTGACTGCACAAAAGCCAATGATTTATAGCGGGAAGTAGCACTGGAGACACGAGCACATAATGTTACCATCAGTTCTAAAAGCATAACGGCTTTCCATTTGTATACTTGGTAGGATATGGCTGGAGCAGTGCTCTAGACCTCATTTAAAGCACATATATTTTACTTGTATATTTATGAAATGTAAATTAATATATGATAAATTCCTGATTTCACAGAGATGAGAATCATGTGGAACTAAAAATCTAATTTAAGAGCACCGGCCAAGAAACACAAGAGCACACAAGTGCTGCTGGATTGCAGACGAGCTCATTTAATATATATGTTTACCAAAGTTTTTCTTAAAGTTGGAAAATGTTATAAAAATGTTTAAAGTGTAAATCTGCTGCACTTAAAAATCCTCCTGCCTATTGAAAATAAAATTGATTTTTACCTACTGCACTTTGTATGGTTATTGCCCACAATGGAAGACACTTGTGTGAGTTTGGTGTAATTACTGGAACCACATTTATTCTACAATGATGGTGTCCTGAGTTTTTAAACTGAGGAGCCACATTGGATTTACTTTTGTTCACATTTTAGAGGTGATCACATTTCAAATTCTGTTAATCAAAATAAAAACGTAAATGGCCCTGGAACTCACTGTTAGTGCTCTTCATGGTGTGAAAAAGCACAATATTGTGTGTTAAAAGGATCTATATTTTTTATTACACTAAACAGCTAAAAAAATATTACGTTTTAAATGTTTGTTTACATACGGTGTATCCTGCCCACTGGCTGTTGTTTGAGGAACTAGCAGATTGTCAAGTTCAGCGTGCGCAGTGTGAGGCTCTATGGGGGGAAGCTGTGATTGATAGCACAGCTTCTCAGTTGGCTCAGGTTACACTGCACTGACCAGTTACAAGAGAGGAGGAGAGAAGAAAGTAAAGAGAGGAGGAGAGAAGAATGTCATTAGCAGAGCGAAGATGGCAGGTGGGAGCGTATTTTGAGATGAGAGCAGAGATGTAGGAGGGTGCATTATTGTGGAGGGCTCTATATGTTAGGGTCATAATTTTGAATTTTTTTCTGGAGGCTATGGGAAGCCAGTGGAGTGACTGACAGAGAGGAGCTGCAGACACTGTGTGTTGATTGTGGTAAATTAGTCTAGTGGATGCGCTTTATATGGATTGGAGTGGAGAGAGATAGGAGGGCCAGCAAGGAGAGAGTTGCAGTAGTCAAGGTGATGAGAGAGTGAATTAGAATTTTTGTTGTGTCTTGTGTAAGGTAGTGACGTATTTTGGAGATATTTTTTAGGTGAATATGACAAGAGTTTGTGAGTGATTGAATATGAGAAATGAAAGAGAGCGCAGGGTCCAATAGAACCCTGAGACAGTGGGCCTGGGAGGTGGGAGTGATGATGGTGTTGTCAACAGTGAGTGATAAGTGAGGGCTGGGAGCTGAGGAAGAGGGTGGAAAGACAATGAGTTCTGTCTTAGACATGTTGTGTTTAGGTTGACTGGCGGACATCCATGAGGATATGTTTGAGAGGCAGATGGCAACATCAGCTAGCAGAGAGGGGGATAGTTCAGGTGCAGAGAGGTAGATTTGAGTGTCATCTGCATAGAGATGATACTGAAATCCAAAAGATTTAATTAGGGCACAGAGGGAGGATGTGTAGACAGAGAAAAGAAGGAGGCCAAGGACTGAACCTTGCGGTACATGGACAGAGGGCGAGGCGAAGTAGAGACCCCAGAGAAGGGGATGCTAAATGTTCGATTTTCAAATAGGATGAACTAAGAGAGAGCAGTGTCACGGATGCCTAGGGAGCGGAGAGATTGGATAATAAGAGAGTGATCAACTGTTTCAAAGGCAGCAGAGAGATCCAGGAGAATCTCCATAAAACTTACCTAAAATGCTAGTTGTTAGAATATTAACTTAATGATAATCAAATTAATACAAAGTAAATAATGTAAAATGTATATGGTACCACCCTTTCTTTGCTTCAAAAACAGAAAAAATAAACACTGGTAAAATAATCTGCTCAGATTTTCTAAAAACTGCATTTAAATACTGAAATAATATTTATAAACATGCAATGTTTAATATGAAGTAAGCTGATTCCTTAAATTTCTTCAATTGCAGTATTTTCTTTTCAACCCAACCAGTTCACTAAATAGAACACATTTGAACTAAATAATTTGCGGTATGGAAAAGCTTTGCTGGTATATATATATATATATATATATATATATATATATATATATATATATCACATATATAGTTGTGAGCATGCGAGCTGTTGCTAAAGCTTGCGGGCTCGCATAGCGAGCCAGCGGCCCTCAAGACAGGTTATGACCAATTACGACCTTGAAAAAATCGTCCGCAACCTGCGCACATGAAAAAATGAATAACACAATAAATACACACAGCACAATCATAAAAACCTTACCTACAGCAAGAGGAGGCATCCAGGACCTCAAAAACTGAAGTTACACCTCAATTTAACTCAAATTAAAAGGGTTTAGACACTAAAAAATTCTCTTAAGCGAGAGAAAAAATGGCCGCCGAAATAAACGAAAACGAGGCTACAGCAGTCTAAAGACACAAAACACCACAAAACACCTACAGAATTTCCGAAAAAGACAAACGAGATTTGAAAACAAAGACGCAACCCGCGCGACCCCAAACACATTAGAAACACAATAAATACACACAACAAACATATAAAAAGCTTACCCACAGCAGGGGGGGGCACCCAGGACCTCTGCAAGTAAAGTTACACCGCGATTTAAGTTCAAATTTCGGAGTTTAAACACCCGTAAATCACCTAAGCGAGAGAAAATATGGCCGCCGAACAAAACGAAAACGAGGCTACAGGACTCTAAATACACAAAACACCACCATAAACACGCAAAACACCACCAAACAGCTACGGATATTCCCAAAAAAGTCGGACGACATTTAAAACGAGGAGGCTAAATCAGCCACAGCCGCATACCACACATTAGCCGCCATTTTAGAACAATAACTTATACAAGGCGTAAGTACACAGCTACGCTAACGGATTTGTCTCGCGCACGCACACTATTACACTGCACACATTCATCACGCTTGCACAGCAGCTCCACACCACTAATGCTGCAGCAACATCAAAACAGATTGCCAGCTCTTCAACAGAATGCTTATATTACTTCAAAATAGGTAAAGTGCATATATTACTTCAAAATAGGTAAAGTATATTACTTTATTAATCTATTATTTATTTTATTATTATACACCAAACAGCATTAGCTCACTTACAATTCTCTAGTATATATATATATATATATATATATATATATATATATATATATATACAGTGGATATAAAAAATCTACACACCCCTGTTAAAATGTCAGGTTTCTGTGCTGTAAAAAAAAGAGACATAGATAAATAATTTCAGAACTTTTTCCACCTTTAATGTGACCTATAAACTGTACAAATCAATTGAAAAACAAACTAAAATCTTTTAGGTGGAGGGAAGAAAAATACAAATTTAAATAATGTGGTTGCATAAGTCTGCACACTTTCTTATAACTGGGGATGTAGCTGTGTTCAGAATTAAGCAATCACATTCCAAATCGTGTTAAATAGGAGTCAGCATACATCTGCCATCATTTAAAGTGCCTCTGATTAACCCCAAATAAAGTTCAGCTGCTCTAGTTGGTCTTTCCTGAAATTTTCTTAGTCGCATCCCACAGAAAAAGTCATCATCAAGTGGAGAAAATATGGCACAACAGTGACATTACCAAGAACTGGAGCTCCCTCCAAAATTGATGAAAAGACGAGAAGAAAACTGGTCTGGGAGGCTACCAAGAGGCCTACAGCAACATTAAAGGAGCTGCAGGAATATCTGGCAAGTACTGGCTGTGTGGTACATGTGACAACAATCTCCTGTATTCTTCATATGTCTGGGCTATGGGGTAGAGTGGCAAGACGAAAGCCTTTTCTTACGAAGAAAAACATCCAAGCCAGGCTACATTTTGCAAACACACATCTGAAGTCTCCCAAAAGCGTGTGGGAAAAGGTGTTATGGTCTGATGAAACCAAGGTTGAACTTTTTGGCCATAATTCCAAAAGATATGTTTGGCGCAAAAACAACACTGCACATCACAAAAAGAACACCATACCCACAGTGAAGCATGGTGGTGGCAGCATCATGCTTTGGGGCTGTTTTTTTCAGCTGGAACTGGGGCCTTAGTTAAGATAGAGGGAATTATGAACAGTTCCACATACCAGTCAATATTGGCACAAAACCTTCAGGCTTCTGTTAGAAAGCTGAACATGAAGAGGAACTTCATCTTTCAGCATGACAACGACCCAAAGCATAAATCCAAATCAACAAAGGAATGGCTTCACCAGAAGAAGATTAAAGTTTTGGAATGGCCCAGCCAGAGCCCAGACCTGAATCCGATTGAAAATCTGTGGGGTGATGTGAAGAGGGCTGTGCCCAGGAGATGCCCTCGCAATCTGACAGATTTTGAGTGTTTTTGCAAAGAAGAGTGGGCAAATCTTGCCAAGTCAAAATGTGCTATCCTGATAGACTCATACCCAAAAAGACTGAGTGCTGTAATAAAATCAAAAGGTGCTTCAACAAAGTATTAGTTTAAGGGTGTGCATACTTATGCAACCATATTATTTTATATTTTTTCTTCCCTCTACCTAAAAGATTTGAGTTTGTTTTTCAATTGAGTTGTACAGTTTATAGGTCACATTAGAGGTGGAAAAAGTTCCGAAATGATTTATCTTTGTCTTATTTTTTTTACAGCACAGAAACCTGACATTTTAACAGGGGTGTGTAGACTTTTTATATCCACTGTATATATATATATATATATATATATATATATATATATATATATATATGCAATTGGTTCATTGATTCACAGTTTATAACATGCTAGTGTATGCATTTCTGAACACGTCCAGCTCTAGAATTAGATTCCAAAATGGAACTTCCACATGAGCATAACATGTAATAAATTAAATGTTGCACTATTTTACTTACTCAAACATGAGGTTATTTAAAATAGAATATTTAGAAAATCATGATTATACTGAAACCTTGGAGTCATCTACATCTAATAGCTACAGACTCAGCAAAGCTCTCTTCCCACAGTAGGACTGCAGTTGATTAGTTGCACCTGGACAGACCTGATTCAAGACTTCTCCTGGAGTATGGGTGCAGCAGCTTAAAGGGCCATTTACCTCACTGTAATTGCTATTCATGGTGTGAAAGAGCACAATATTGTATGCTAAAATAATCTATTTTTTTCTTACACTAATGTATTAGGTCTGTTTACAATTATACTGTAGCCTGCCCACTGACTGTTCCATTATTCATATCATATGCCAAACCATGCTGTGAAGGCCCAGTAAATACATATTGTTTTAGTAGTTTTTCCTGAACTCAATTGGAATGCAGCAGTAGATGTTGGAACAGAGTGGAGATCTGGAAATCTTGATGAAATTTCACAAACTGTTGTACTGTTTGTTTTGCTCCACCCAGGTTTAGCTGGATAAGAGCTGGTTAGTGATGAAAATGGTTTATTTGGTTAAGTTAGTGCTTCAGTGGAAGCTATACCTGCTATTTTCTTTGGTTGGTTTTGTTTGTTATTACTGGATACATTTTAAAACAGCTGTTTGTATTGCATTCCTCCATGGACAACACTGGCTCAAAACCAGAGGATATTGTCACATATAATGCTATCATGATTAGTCAATTAATTCCTTATTAACATTGCTTCAAGGCCATATTCTTCATAAATATTGGATGTAATGGCAAAAAGCAATGTTTCTTATAAAATATACTACTTTTTTATCTTTGCCTCTGACTACCCTTATATTGAATGTATGTGGGTCTTTCAATATTGTAAGGTACTTTGGGCAACGATGCTATGTACTTTAGATTGTAAATTCAAGGAAAGGACTAACCTATCTTTTAAAATTGCATTTGTATAGTCCTGTGAACTCCTATTAGGCAGTATAGAATATGTTACCAGGTTATGAATAAACAATATAATAACAAAAAGTTTACAAAGAATATAGTTAGCGCTCCACGTTTGATGAGCCTGTCAATGGAAATAAATATGCTCAATTTCTGCCACTGACACTTAGAATTCAGTTGTATGATCATAGTGTCTCAAAAGAGAGAGACAGTAAAACTACAGCTGCAGTTCAGCTAAATATGTTTTTCAATGTGTTGTTCTGCAGCTCACTCCACCTGCTCAGACATTGATCCTTTCCTGTTATGAGAACGCCAGCATTCCGCCAGCACAGGCAGCAGCAGTGGTGGATAGCATCCCCTTGTTTTTGCTGCCAACATCTTGCTGCCGATACCATAGCTTTAATGTTAGGGTAAGGGTAAAGGTTGAAGCTTGGAAATTGTATATGATCTCAGCAGCGCCATCTAGCAGCTCTCCTTGCTGCAACTGCTGCTGCCACTGCTGATGCACTCATAACAGGAATGGGCTCAGACTTAATTTAGCAGTTAGAAACAAGCTCTATAACTTTAATATAAATATTGGACCTTTTCTAAATGTACTCTTTCATATGTTTAGATAGAGCTTCCTCTTTAAATTAAGGTCAGAAGACATTTTTGAACTAATCAATATTCAGTCTGCTTTTTCTTATTATGTCCTCTAATGTTATATTGACTGCTCATAATTCTTGCGTTTTGCTATAAACAGTGGTGAATGGAGGGCTCTGGTGCAAAGTAATGTTGGGGCCCCACTTGCTCATCTATATACACCCCATAGGGTTTAATGAAAAAAGCAAAAATTATAAGTAGATGTTCAGATCACCTTCTATAAATATAAACTATCCGCCTTCCTCCAATAAATTAAGAGGAGCGCAGATATCAGAGGGTCCCTACCCTTTTGTGGGTGCGGTGCCTTGTCCCTGCTGTATCATCGCCTTTTGCTATAAATCTTAAAGGATGCTATAGACTTAAGGGAGGGGGTCTGCTTCAGCTCCTAAATTCTCCTACCTTGGCTACAGGAATCCTCCATTGGATGGGCTTCTCTGTGAACATCTTCTATTCCAGGACCATCAGGATGCAGAGTATGGATCAAGGGGTTAAAAATAACAAACAGAGGTTATAACCTCTAAATAAAAGTCAGAACACCATGATTATATTTCCTAGAAGAGTCTTCACAGTTTATAAAGTGCTATTTAGTTTATGCATTTCTGAACACGTCCAGCTTTGGAATTAGATTCCAAAATGGAAACTTCCACATGAGCAAAACAGGTAATAAATTAAATGTTGCACTCTTTTACTTCCTCAAACATGTATTTATTTAAAATAGAATATTTTGAAAAACATGACTATACTGAAACCTTGGAGTCATCAATATCTAATAGGTACAGACACTGCAAAGTTGATTAGCTGCTCCTGGACAGACACGATTCAAGACTTCTCCTGGAGTATGGGTGCAGCAGCTTAAAGGGTCATTTACCTCACTGTAATAGCTCTTCATGGTGTGAAAGATTGTATGTTAAAATTATATATATTTTTAATTACAATAATGACACCTAAAACATCTAAAGTATTAAGTCTGTTTACAATTGTACTGTAGCCTGCCCACTGACTGTTCCATGATTAATAACGTTAAACCATGTGGTGAAGGCACAGTAAATACAAATAGTTATAGTAGTTTTCCCAGAACTCAGGAATTCAGCAGGAGATGTTAACCCACAACTGTCCTATTTAGGTGATTCCAGCATTCCATTCTCTCAACAGATGAATTTGTGAATGGTTAACTCTTTTTTTTTTGCTTATGCTGCACTTAGCTGTTGCAGTGGGTCTATCTGGGTCTATACTCCACAAACTTAAACAAAATCAAAGTTCCCTTCTAAACTAGTTAACTCACTTACACTATTTGAATTTCCTGTCCACCGCTAGATAATCCCATACAGCAGGTTGTTATTAAGATGTATAGTTCATTTTCTGTTTCGGGACTGGAATGACGAACAGGAAGGAAAGAAAGGACATAGCTCTATCAGTGAGAGGTTTTTGATGGTGACCAGCAGGCTCAAAGCCGATCGTCATGTAACTATTGGAATATTTCAATACAGTTGAGTCTGTTAATAGAATACAATATGTGGGTTATTAATGGAGTTTGTTTTACTGCTTTTCTGTGAATAATGCCCCTGTTCCTGATCATCTGCTTTAAAATGCCACCTGGATGAACATTAGTCTGACAGTAAAGAGATGAACAGAAAATGCATCTGACATATTGCTTGACTTCTTTATAGCCTTATGATGACAGCTGACAACAACATGAAGCTGCAGTTTGACATCTGGAAAATACATAAAACATCTCTACTCATGCTGAAAATGCTTTTGGATAAAAGATCCGAATATTGTGTGACTGGTTTAAATGGGTTTGTTCACAAAGAAATAGCCAGTCACTTTTAGACAGACAATTGTTGTTTTTAAAAAATATATATTTAAATAGAACTGGCTTAGATACTATCTACATAATATATTCACTATAATAGTAATGTCTGTGAGATGTGTTCTGCTAGCGACGCAACTGCACTATAGAGGAGCCGCGCAACTACGCGCTGGAGTTAGGTCACTGGGAGGGAGGGAGGCAGAGGGAGGGAAGGAGAGAGAAAGGGAAGGAGGTAGAGACAGGGAGGGAGGGAGAGAGAGAGGAAGGGATAGAGGAGGCAGAGAGTGAGGGAGCGTGAAAGAGAAAGAGGCAGGGAGAGAGGGAGGCAGAGAGATAGGGAAGGAGGCAGAGAGAGGGGGAGAGAGAGATAGGAAGAGAGAGAGAGGTAAGGAGAGATGAGGCAGAGAGAGAAGGAAGGAGAGAGAGAATAAGAGAGAGAGGAAGGGAGAGATAGAGGGAGGGAGATAGAGAGGTAGGCAAAGCGAGAGGGTGGGGGAGAGAAATGGAGGAAATGCATCTGTACCAGATTGGAAACGATTTTGCTATGGATTTCTAATCTTCGGGCAACTGGATCCAAACTGAAAAGAAATTCACCTGCCAGACCTAGGACCGTAAGAACCCTAGAAAATATGGAAGCAGTAAGAGCATCCACTCAGCAATCGCCAAGACATTCTGCTCATAAGCATGCCATGGCACTGGTGGATATCAAGTCGGAGTTCATGCCAATTTAAAACTGCAACCTTACAAAATTATGTTGGCTCAAGAATTACGTGAGAGAGATCATGTCAACAGCCGAGCCCAAGTGTGGAAATTTTTGAACAGGTTCCCGCAGCAGCTGTTCTTCCAAGTAGCGATGAGGCTCACTTCCATATCAGTGGAGACGTGATCATGCAGAATTTTCGCTATTGGGCTGAAGATGTCCCTTGTGAACTCCACGAAAGTCCCTTCCACTCTCCTTTTGTAACTTTTTGGTGCGTTTGAATCCTCTCTGTAAATCAGTGCAGTGTTTTCTGTCTGTTGCAGTAATCAGTGATACAGGTGAGAGTGGGTGTGGCTTGGCCTTTGTAAAGGTTTATCTGTGTGCATTTGTGTGAGGTCCTGTTTGAATCCGCTCTGTAAATCAGTGCACAGTTTTCTGTCTGTTGCAGTAATCCGTGTACAGGTGAGAGTGGGTGTGGCTTGGCCTGTGTAAGTTATATCTGTGTGCATTTTGTCGTGTTCTGCTGAATCCGTTCTGTGAGGCAGTGCAGTGTTTTCTATCCTGTGCTCATTTATCATTGTACAGGCGAGTAGGCGGGGTCTATTTTAACAAGGGAAGTGCGTGCTTGGGAGCTTGCAATCATTTCTAATGTAAGTGTAGTTAGTGTGTAGGAGATTAAAAAAAAGGAAGAAATCAAAAGAAAAGGGGTATTATAAGAAAAAACAGAAAACAAACGTATATATTTTTTTTCTCTTTTGTTTGGATTAAGGTGTAGAAAAGCAATCTTTATACAAATACATTGATTTGTTTTCTCACTGTATTTTTGTAACTGATAATCATGAGTCAGTCCAGTGGTAACCTCACTCAGTGTACATCCTGCCAAATGTATGCACTACTGGAACAGATGATCCAGGGTCCATACCTCTGTGACAGGTGTGAGCATGTTGCCTCTCTGGAAGCTCAAATTGAAGATCTGGAGAGGAGAATTGCAGCACTTAGTGATACTGCTCCATTGAAAAGGGCGGTGGTGCTCACAGAGCACAGTTTAGCTGGGCCTTGTATGGAGGGAGGAGCTGAGGCTAGTGAGGATGTCCGGGGAGGTAGCTGGGTTACAGTTAGAAGGGGAATCAGGGAGGAGGCAGGCCAGTTCTGAGTTGGCAAACACCAACAGATTTGCCAGATTGAGTGAAACTGTTGGGGATGTCCATTCAGGAATGGCAATGCCAGATAGAGCTGTTCCCTCTAACAGCCAGGAGAGCAGTTCTACTGTAGGAGAGGGAGGGCAGAATAGGCAGAGCAACAGACAGGTTTTGGTTGCCGGGGACTCTAATATTTGGAAGGTAGACAGGGTAATTTGTCACCCAGATCCCAGCAATCGAACAGTTTGCTGTCTCCCTGGTGCTCGGGTTCGGCATGTTGTGAATCGGGTGGAAAAATTATTGGGAGGGGCTGGTAATGAACCGGCGGTCTTGGTACACATTGGTACCAATGACAAAGTTAGTGGAAGATGGAGCATCCTAAAGAATGATTTTAGAGAACTAGGGAATAAGCTTAAAGCAAGGACCTCCAAGGTAGTATTTTCTGAGATACTACCAGTGCCACGTGCTAGCCCAGGGAGGCAGAATGAGCTTAGGGAGGTTAATGCATGGCTAAAAAAGTGGTGCAGTGCAGAGGGTTTGGGGTTTTTAGAGCATTGGGCTGACTTCTCACTTGGGTACAATCTCTATAGCAGGGATGGATTGCACCTTAATGATGAGGGAGCTTTTGTGCTAGGGGATAGGATGGTAGAAAGGCTGTGGAAGTTTTTAAACTTGTAGGTGGGGGGAGGGACTATATAGAAGTATTGGGGTAAATAGGGTAGAGAGGGAAAGGGATAAATTAGTGACCCATGGGGGAGGAGAAGGGGGGAGGGTTACAATAGACAGTAGGGAGGTATTAATAGGGGCCTCAAATACAGTGGCAAGCACTTCACAACGGCAGAGCCATGCAAACATAAAGTGTATGCTTGCTAACGCAAGAAGTTTGCCTGGGAAAATGGACGAGCTAGAAATATTAGCAGTACAAGAACAATGGGGCTTAATAGGCATTACTGAAACATGGTGGGATGAATCTCATGACTGGACTGTTAATCTGGATGGTTATTACCTATATAGGAGGGATAGGGGAAAAGGTAAAAGAGGAGGAGGGATCTGTCTGTATGTTAAGCCTGAATTTAAGCCTATAGTCAGAGAAGATATTTATGCTGGCACTAACGGCATCATTGAATCTTTGTGGGTTGAGCTAAATAGTGGAGGAGCTAATTCTAAACGCATATTGGTGGGGCTATTAGACTGGCTAAAATAGAAAATGAGAAGTCAGTTGCAATGGAAAGTAAGACTAACCCTAAAATATTTTTTAAATATATTAATGGGAAGAAGGCCAGAAAGGAAGCTATAGGAACATTACAATGTGACACAGGCCATCTGATAATTAGTGACCAGGGAAATGCAGATGAGCTAAATAGGTTCTTTTCGTCGGTATACACAAGGGAGGTACCAGTGGTTGGGACACCGCAACATAATGGGGCTACACTACCATCACTAAATAATTGGTTAACGCAGGAAGAAATCCAAAAGAGATTGGAGAAAATAAATGTTAATAAAGCACCAGGTCCTGATGGAATACATCCAAGGCTAGTGAGGGAGCTGGGTTCTGTAATAGCCAAACCATTATATCTAGTCGTTCAAGACTCACTCACTACAGGGTCTCTACCGGATGACTGGAGAAAAGCAGAGGTGATACCTATATTTAAGAAGGGATCTAGAGCAAATCCGGGGAATTATAGACCAGTGAGCCTCACATCTGTAGTTATTAAGAAGGGTTAATAAGGCACAGAATACAAGAATATGTCTATTTGAACAAGATCATAGGTAGCAGTCAACACAGATTTATGAAGGATAGGTCGTGTAGTTTTTATGAGGAGGTTAGTAGGAACTTGGATGAGGGCAACTCAGTGGATGTAGTCTTTTTAGATTTTTCAAAGGCATTTGATACAGTGCCACATGGAAGACTAGTGAGCAAACTAAGGGATACAGAAATTGCAGTAAATATCTGCTCATGGATCGAGAGCTGGCTAAAAGACAGGAAGCAAAGGGTTGTTGTGAATGGAACATACTCATATTGGTCTAATGTGATAAGTGGGGTTCCTCAAGGTTCAGTATTAGGTCCTTTCCTTTTTAACATATTTATTAATGACATAGAAGTAGGACTCGAAAGTAGTGTCTCCATTTTTGCTGATGACACTAAGTTGTGCAAGGTAATAAAATCAGATAATGATGTACTTTCCCTACAAAGGGATTTGCATAAATTAGAGAAATGGGCGGCTAAATGGCAGATGAGATTTAATACAAATAGATGTAAGGTTATGCATTTGGGAAGGAAAAATAGCCATGCCCATAAGGGGAATGGTTGGGCTAAGTTATGAAGAAAGACTAACCAAATTAAACTTATTTTCGCTACAAAAAAGGCGTCTAAGAGGGGATATGATTACCTTATTTAAATACATCCAGGGTCAATATAAGGCTTTGTCAAGTGAACTTTTTTGTAGCAAGAGATTTTCAACTGACAAGAGGACTCCCTTTGAGGTTAGAGGAAAAAAGATTTCACCTCAAACAAAGAAAAGGGTTCTTCACAGTTAAGGTGGTTAAACTGTGGAATTCTCTACCAAAGGAGGTGGTAACAGCGAATTCGATAGACAACTTCAAAAAGGGGTTAGATATATTTTTGAATAAAGAGGGCATTCAAGGCTATCCTAGATAACTAGCGAAGGAATATTGATCCAGGGAGAAATTTGATCGCCAGTTTCTGGGGTCAGGAAGGAATTTTTTTTTTTCCCTTATGAGACAATTGGCAAAGTTTCAATGTTTTTTTTTTTCTGTTTGCCTTCCTCTGGATCAATTAACAATTAATAATAAATAGTCCACATATTAAAAAGATCAATAGAGATCTCAAAAGGTTGAACTTGATGGACTAACTCTTTATTCATCCTCCAATACTATACTATTAATAATTATTTAATCAACAAATTAATTAATAACGAATCCGCATATTGCAGATCAGAGGAGATCTTAACAGGTTGAACTTGATGGACTGAAAGTCTTTTTTCAACCTTAATTACTATGGGCCTCATTCTATTATTGGCCGTAAATCGGCCGTAAGGCTGCGATTCCTTGCGGGGGTTCAGTTAACTCGCGATTCTATTATACGGCCCCGCAAGGATCTCCTCTTACGGCCGGCCGCATATCTTGAAACCGGCCGTAAGCTGTGAAATCTAAAAACTCAAAAATAAATTCAAGCCTGCACTGTACAGCTCTGTAAATGCTAGGGATCATATTGGGGGACATGAGGATTAAAAGTAACCCACTCTCAAGCTTGCACATCAGCTCAAACCCGAGTTTAAATTAACTGTTTACTTTCCAGGCTGCGGCGTGGGCGTGTCTGAGGTGCTCCAAGCACTCTGGACTTTTTACATGGATATTTTACGTGTATTAACAAAAATATATTTTACGGATTTGAGTATAGGGTAATTATGTGCTATTTTTTCTAACACCGAATATCACTTTATAGACTCCGCAAAGTGCAGGATAGCTTTATTTGAGCTATTTTATGTGCTTAATTGGTGCTAGCGGGACCTGTTTGTTGCAAGTAAGCTGCGGCTCGTTTTTAGCCTTGCAGACAGGCTTCCCGGAGCAATAGAATCGCAACCGGGCTTTTCTTACGGCCGATTTCCTTGCGGCCGGTTTAGATCAAAGGCTTTCCTCCGGCGCGAGCGGCCGCAAGAGATAGCAAGGCGCCGGCCGCAAGCCTGCCGGAGTCCCCGGCCGGAGGGGAATAGAATAGCAGAATAGCTTGCGGCCGGTCCTTGCAGCCCCGCAGCGGCTGCGGCCGATAATAGAATGAGGCCCTATGTAACTATGTAACTATGTAAGATGCCCTTATTTTTTTGAGGAAGGTGGTACAACAGGAACTGGCCTCTGACCGGTACGTTGAAATATTGGAGACCCTTCTGCACACCAAACTGGATGATCTGGATACAGACCATGTATGGTTTCAACAGGACGGGGCCAAAGCTCACACAGCACAGCATTCGCTGGGAATGTTGAGGGAAATGTTTCCTGGGCATTTGATCTCTTTTTTGGGGAGACGTGGGGTGGCCAGAACCTCACCGGATTTAAGCCCATGCGACTTTTTCCTTTGGGGATACTTAAAGGAAAAGGTTTTCAAACAACATCCTCAATCTCTTGAGGATTTGAAGGAAAGAATCAGGCAGGAAATCAACTCCATTCAGCCTGAGATGACCCGGAGAATGATGGAGAAACTCCAGGAACGTTTTCAGCAATGTATTGCCAACAACAGTCGCCATTTGTCTGATATGATTTTTAAAATCCATTAAAACAAAACTGTTTTTATGTACTTTTCAGAAACATATATAATTTTTTTTCTAGATAGCTTTGTTTATTTTTTTTTTTTTATATTACCTCAAAATGTGGGAGATCTTTATGCCCCACCCTGTATAATGTAATATTTCATTTGTTGGCAATCTTCAAGGATGATGTTGGCACTATAAGTAAATTTTTATAGTGCCAACATCATCCTTGGAGATTGCCAAATCGAATTATCATTATTGTTAATAGTATTATTATTAACTTTTATTTGTAACGTGCCAACAACTGCAGAAAATGGAGGGCCCTGATTTGAGTTTAGAATCTTTGTAGAAAGTGTTTTTTTCCAAAGCACCCTACAAGATTGGAAACTCACTACTTATAATCTAAAGGACAAATAATCAATGGTATAAGTCAGTCATAAATTATGACCATTTTTATTCAGTCTTGCAATAAATTCTTTAAAGGGGTAAACTGGGTCCATCCCACAAAATCAACAAATTGTCAACGTATCTCAGCCACATTCCTACATGACTATCTGTAAATGCTATGTTTTGAGTCCATTGCAATCTGTTGAATTTTAAGGTAAAACTGACTTTTAGAACATAGTTTTGGATTAGGTGACTTTATGTGGCTTATTAGTGTAAGGTTTGTTCTGGCAACTGCAAAATAAAGTGTGGGGGAGGGGGGGGGGGACATCTTATGTTGGGTAGAATGGTGACTGAAATACCCTCCTATACATAACCAGTAAGGAAAGTGATACATATATATATATATATATATATATATATATATATATATATATATATATATATATATATATATATATATAACCTTACTCTACAATGCAGTCAAATAACTTTTCACTGAAGCTAAAAAAAAAATTTAATTTTTTTTTTAAAAATAAAATATATATATATATATATATATATATATATATATAAAGCTATCATCTATATATCTATAGATACTCCAAAAGAAATGTTTTGAGCAATGTCCTTTCATTCCATATTGCTACCACTAGGTGTCAGTGCAAGTTCGCCATTGTACTACATTAGACGGCTACTCTAAAACCGGTATAGATTTTGTCTTTAGGTTTGTAATCCATCACAGCAATAGTACAGTTGGATAATAAAGAATTCTTTAAGAACAGCTTTGAAAGATTTATTGGTAAACAAGAAAGGACTTGAAAATATATCCTAAAAAGCTACGAAACTGAGAGAATGTTGCTGGGTCCCGTAGATTTTTTTATAATGCAATGAATTTAACAGAATTGCTTTTTTTATAGTGATTTTTTTAGAGGTCCTACAGTGGAATGTTATTTTCATATATAAAACTCAAATAATGTTGAATGTAAAGTAAAGTAAATGATATATATATATATATATATATATATATATATATATATATTAATATTATTATTATCTTTTATTTGTAATGCGCCAACATATTTCGTAGCGCTGTACAGAAGAAAAAGAAAAAGGAAATATACAACATTTTACAAATATTAATAACGGTAAAATATATCTATATATATATATATATATATATATATATATATATATATATATATACAAATTTAAAGAGACAACATCTCACCATTTAGCATGATCTTTATACTTATTCCTTACTGGAGTTTCCAATATATCAGGCACAAATTTAGGTACTGAACACCCACCTGAGTTTCCCTCTACCTCAAACTCCCCCACTTTAAATTTCAATCGCACTTACTAGATTTTGTTTAGCACCCATTTTATCTCTTTAAATATCTCCATTCTCTCTTTTCCAGTCCAATGGTTTCTTTTCCTTCAGAGAGTTCTTCACATATGTACCTTACTAAAGTCTATTACAAATCAATGGAAAAAAAATGTAGAAAAATAATATTTTAAGGAATGAGATAACTACATTGAAATGTTACTTAATAAATAATTAATATATTAAATTATATTATGAATAGTTTCTTGCATGTTGATAAGTATTAATAAGTATTTGACCCCCTTCAACTTAGTATTTGGTGGCAAAACCCTTGTTGGCAATCACAGAGGTCAGACGTTTCTTGTAGCTGGCCCCCAGGTTTGCGTACATCTCAGGAGGGATTTTGTCCCACTCCTCTTTGTAGATCCTCTCCAAGTCATTAAGGTTTCAAGGCTGATGTTTGGCAACTCGAACCTTCAGCTCGATCCACAGATTTTTTTATGGGATTAAGGTCTGGAGACTGGCTAGGCCACTCCAGGACCTTAATGTTCGTCTTCTTGAGCCACTCCTTTGTTTCCTTGGCTGTGTGTTTTGGGTCATTGTCATGCTGTAATACCCATCCACGACCCATTTTCAATGCCCTGGCTGAAGGAAGGAGGTTCTGACCCAAGATTTGACGGTGTCTGGCCCCTTCCATCCTCCCTTTGATGCAGTGCAGTTGTCCTGTCACCTTAGCAGCAGAAAAACACCCCAAAGCATGATGTTTCCACCACCATGTTTGACAGTGGGGATGGTGTTCTTGGGGTTATAGGCAGCATTCTTCCTGCTCCAAACACAGCGAGTTGAGTTGATGCCAAAGTGCTCGATTTTGGTCTCATCTGACCACAACGCTTTCACCCAGTTCTCCTCTGACTCATTCAGATGTTCATTGGCAAACTTCAGATTGGCCTGTACATGTGCTTTCATGACCTTGCGGGCGCTGCAGGATTTCAGTCCTTCATGGTGTAGTGTGTTACCAATTGTTTTCTTGGTGACTATGGTCCCAGCTGCCTTGAGATCATTAACAAGATCCTCCCGTGTAGTTCTGGGCTGATTCCTCACCGTTCTCATGATCATTTAAACTCCACGAGGTGAGATCTTGCATGGAGCATCAGACAGAGGGAGACTGACAGCTATTTTGTGTTTCTCCCATTTGTGAATAATCGCACCAACTGTTGTCACCTTCTCACCAAGATGCTTGGCGATGGTCTTGTAGCCCATTCCAGCCTTGTGTGGGTCTACAATCTTGTCCCTGACATCCTTGGACAGCTCTTTGGTCTTGGCCATGGTGGAGAGTTTGGAATCTGATTGATTGCTTTTGTGGACAGGTGTCTTTTATACAGGTAATGAGCTGAGATTAGGAGCACTCCCTTTAAGATAGTGCTCCTAATATCAGCGTGTTACCTGTATAAAAGCCAACTGGGAGATAGAAATCTTGCTCATTGATGGGGGATCAAATACTTATTTCCCTCACTGACCTGCAAATCAATTTATAACTTTTTTGACATTTTTTTTTCTTGGTTTTTCTTGGTTTTTGTTTTTGTTATTCTGTCTCACTGTTAAAATACACCTACCATTAAAATTATAGACTGATCATTTCTTTGTCAGTGGACAAACATTCAAAATTAGCAGGGGATCCAATACTCACCCGCCGCCCCCCCAATGTGCTTATATATATATATATTAATGCAGCACTATTGATTTGTTAGACCTCTACAGGTGCTGCTGGAGCAACAAAGTATTAGGGAAACATAGATACACAAGTGATTGTGCACCCAGGGGCGCCTACGGATGTTGTGCCTAAGAGCACCAGATCCGTAAATCAGGCCCTGTCCTCATACCTCCCAAATATCCTCTTTCTGTGGTGCTATCAAGATTTCACACTACAATCTTCCAGTCGTGCAAAGATAGTCCTATGCCCCATTTTCCTCTTTATTATCCCAACTGTGCTTTTAGATCTGTTGTTTTTACTTTTTTTTAAAAATAGAGTTTATTTTTTGAATAATATGGAGTTTTAAGATCATCTTTAAAAATGGATTTATTACAACCGGTATTGAAAAGTAAATACACCAATAAATGTAAATTATTTAAATAGCCACTTAGTTTGTTGGGTGCCACAGGTTGTTGAATTCCAACAAAATAAAATGCCTACCTGCTTATCAACAAAAAGTAAAGGGTGTCGTGTGCCAACTGCTTAAATGTTTGAAACCATTGTTCTTTAGAGACAAACATGATGGTCTATCAATCATCCTTAAGTGCATCTTGCAAGTGCTAATTAACCATTATGCAATTAATATTGCCTTTTCTTAACTGCTAGATTAATGACAGTGAGAAAAACTGGATTCATCATAACATTGAGGAGGATGGATGGAATTTTAGGATGTGATCTCTATATGTGCCAGTTGTCTCTATGTGGCATGCATTCTCATAAACCCCACTATAACGTAAGGGCAATAACTCTTAGGCTACGTGTTGAGCCACGTTGAACTTCTCACACTTAAATCCTTTGATCTCTCAAGCCCGTAACCGCAACGTTTTCAATTCAGCTGTTAAATTCCAACGTGGTCACTCACGAGCAAGCACATAACACGCAAATGGAGCCCAAAGGCCAACGTGTGCTCGAGAGTATCCACAAGGGTTTAAAGTCTAATACGTAGCATTTGTAATGCATACAAAAACACACTGCTGTACATTTTTTATAAGGGAAAGTGATGTTAGGTCTTAGAATTAATAGCACAACATGCTGAAGCCCACAAATCGGCCCCAGAAAAATACTTTATTTCATTTTTTTATTTTGTGTTATATTGATCCCTGCAATCAATGTGTAACTCGCATGTGATAGAATATCATATTTACGGCTTTATTAATATTGCATTACTAGAGAATTGCCCGTCAAAAAATGACGGCAATGAAATTGTAAGGTAGCTAATGCTGTTTGGTGTGTAATAATGAAATATATAATACATTAATAAATGAATATACTTCCTATTTTGAAGCATTGTGTTGAAGAGCTGGCAATCTGTTTTGAGGTTGCTGCAGCATTAGTGGTGTGGAGCTGCTGTGTAAGCGTGGTGAATGTGTGCAGTGTAATACTGTGCGTGCGCGAGACGTAACCGTTAGCGTAGTGGTGTACTTCCGCATTGGCGTAAAATGGCGGGTTATCTGTGGTATGCGTTTTTGCGGATTATCCGTCGGTGCTTCGTGTTGTTTTTCGAGTTTCGTGTGGTGTTTTGCGAGTGTGTTGTGGTGTTTTACGTGTTGAGAGTACTGTAGCCTCGTTTTCGTTTTTTTCGGCGGCCATTTTTTCTCTAGTTTAGCGATTTTATTAGTGTCTAAAGTGTTTTTTTTTATTTAAATGAAGGTGTAACTTGGTTTTTTGAGGTGCTGGATGCTCCCTCTTGCTGTAGGTAAGCTTTTTATGTGTGTGTTGTGTGTATTTATTGCGTTTTAAATGTTTGTATGTCGTTGTGTTGCGTCCGAGGTTTGCGAGGTCGTAATGTGTGGTAACGTGTCTCGTATGGTGTTTGCGTGTGTAGCCTCGTTTTCGTTTTGTGCGTCGGCCATTTTTTGTGTCGCTTAGCAAATTGTTTAGTGTCTAAACTCTTTTTTTTTTAGTAAAATGAAGGTGTAAGTTGCATTTTTGACGTCCTGGATGCTCCCTGTTGCTGTAGGTAAGGTTTTTATGTATGTGCTGTGTGTATTTATTGTGTTTTTAATTTTGTAATGTTCGCGAGTTGCGTCCGAGTGTTGCGAGGCCGTAATGTGTGTGAACGTGTGTCGTATGTTGTTTACGAGTGTCGTAATGTGTGTGTCGTGCTCTTTGGGTTGCGAGGTGAAGTTTACGAGGGTCGCAGTTGCTGGCATGGAGCGCATGCGGCCTTAGAATAAAAAAATATGAGACGTGGGACTTAGAAAAAAAAACATTACGGCCTTGCAAAAATACGACCTTAACGCACAAACGGCGCGCACCTGAAAACATTAAAAACACAATAAATACACACAAAAAAGACATAAAAAGCTTACCCAAAGCAAGGGGGGGGCACCCAGGACCTCTGCAAGTGAAGTTACACCTCAATTTAAGTCCAAATTGCCGAGTTTAGACACATGAAAATCCCCTAAGCAAGAGAAAAAATGGGCGCCGAAAAAAACGAAAAACGCAATACACCACCAAGCACATACGGCTTTTCAAAAGATACACTTTTAGCAATGACGCTAAATCATCCACAGCCACGTTTTACAACACTAATTTACACAATGCGGAACTACACAGCTACCCTAACGGCTTTCCCTCGCGCACGCAGCCTATTTACACTACACACTGCACACATTGCTGACACTTACACCTCAGCTCCACAACACTGCAAACCTATATTGTATGCTGAAGGAATATAAAAACAGATTGTCAGCTCTTCAGAACAATGCTTCCTGCATATATTACAAATAGGTAAAGTATATTCATTTATTAATTTATTAATTATTTAATTAGCATACAAAAATACATATACACAAAAAAAACTCTCTCGCAATAAACACAAAAGCCATTCACTGCGCGCCTCACAACGATCGCCAACGCTGCTCATAGCATACAAAGTCTTGCAAAAAAAGCAGATCAGCGCCAACCAAACAATAACAGCAAAAGCGCCTATGAGAAAAAAAAATAGA
The DNA here is from genome assembly GCA_027410445.1 of Discoglossus pictus. Taxonomy (NCBI): domain Eukaryota; kingdom Metazoa; phylum Chordata; class Amphibia; order Anura; family Alytidae; genus Discoglossus; species Discoglossus pictus. Next base: position 21,551,157 of record CM050165.1, on the reverse strand, counting down.
ACAACCAACAGCCATGCAATGAGCGCCGAAGGATCTCGGACCACCAACAAAATTTATGTCTGTGGCAAACAGCATTACCTGCCATTTTTGATGGGCAAGTCGCTAGTATAGAAAATAATGTTGCTATTACAGGGAGTGCAGAATTATTAGGCAAATTAGTATTTTGACCACATCATCCTCTTTATGTATGTTGTCTTACTCGAAGATGTATAGGCTCGAAAGCCTACTACCAATTAAGCATATTAGGTGATGTGCATCTCTGTAATGAGAAGGGGTGTGGTCTAATGACATCAACACCCTATATCAGGTGTGCATAATTATTAGGCAACTTCCTTTCCTTTGGCAAAATGGGTCAAAAGAAGGACTTGGCAGGCTCAGAAAAGTCATAAATAGTGAGATATCTTGCAGAGGGATGCAGCACTCTTAAAATTGCAAAGCTTCTGAAGAGTGATCATCGAACAATCAAGAGTTTCATTCAAAATAGTCAACAGGGTCGCAAGAAGCGTGTGGAAAAACCAAGGCGCAAAATAACTGCCCATGAACTGAGAAAAGTCAAGCGTGCAGCTGCCACGATGCCACTTGCCACCAGTTTGGCCATATTTCAGAGCTGCAACATCACTGGAGTGCCCAAAAGCACAAGGTGTGCAATGACGGCAATGAAATTGTAAGGTAGCTAATGCTGTTTGGTGTGTAATAATGAAATATATAATACATTAATAAATGAATATACTTTACCTATTTTGAAGCATTGTGTTGAAGAGCTGACAATCTGTTTTGATGTTGCTGCAGCATTAGTGGTGTGGAGCTGCTGTGTAAGCGTGGTGAATGTGTGCAGCGTAATACTGTGCGTGCGCGAGACGAAACCGTTACCGTAGTGTTGTACTTCCGCATTGGCGTAAAATGGCGGGTTATCTGTGGTATGCGTTTTTGAGGATTATCCGTCGGTGCTTCGTGTTGTTTTTCGAGTTTCGTGTGGTGTTTTACGTGTTGAGAGTGCTGTAGCCTCGTTTTCGTTTTTTTCGGCGGCCATTTTTTCTCTCGCTTAGCGATTTTATTAGTGTCTAAAGTGTTTTTTTTAATTTAAATGAAGGTGTAACTTGTTTTTTTGAGGTGCTGGATGGTTCCTCTTGCTGTAGGTAAGCGATTTATGTGTGTGTTGTGTGTATTTATTGTGTTTTAAATGTTTGTATGTCGGTGTGTTGCGTCCGAGGTTTGCGAGGTCGTAATGTGTGGTAACGTGTCTCGTATTGTGTTTGCGTGTGTAGCCTCGTTTTCGTTTTGTGCGTCTGACATTTTTTGTGTCGCTTAGCAAATTGTTTAGTGTCTAAACTCTTTTATTTTGAGTAAATTGAAGGTGTAAGTTGCATTTTTGAGGTCCTGGATGCTTCCTGTTGCTGTAGGTAAGGTTTTTATGTATGTGCTGTGTGTATGTATTGTGTTTTTAATTTTGTAATGTTCGCGAGTCGCGTCCGAGTGTTGCGAGGCCGTAATGTGTGTGAACGTGTGTCGTATGTTGTTTGCGAGTGTCGTAATGTGTGTGTCGTGCTCTTTGGGTTGCGAGGTGAAGTTTACGAGGGTCGCAGTTGCTGGCATGGAGCGCCTTCGGCGCTCCATGCCAGCAACTGCGGCCCTCGCTTTGCGAGGTCCTCAGGTGCTGGCATGGAGCGCCTGCGGCGCTCCATGCCAGCAACTGAGACCCTTGCCCAGTGCCCTCGCTTTGCGAGGGCCTTGGCTCGCTGCGCGAGCCGCGGCCCTCGCTACGCGTTCGCTCACAACTATATATGTGATAACTGGAATGTGGGTCCGATCGCAAACTATAATTTAAGCCCGTAGGACTTCTATATCTACCCTTCCCTTTTTCAGTGATGTAACACTATCGCTTGCATTTCCATTGGCTCCATCCAAACCTGTAACTATGTGCTTGCTTAATTGTCTGCGTTCGAGCACGTAACTCCGACGGCTGAGAACTGGTTTCATTCGCAGTATGCAGCACTTCTAATTTAATAGCGACGTAAAACGGCCAAAAGTACGCAGCAGTTACGTGCTACACGTTGTACTCACGAGGATCCAATTTAATGAGGCCTAAAGGCATCACATATAATAGTTGTCAAACTACGAATCGCAAGAACTCACAAAGTGAGGGACGCAGTTTGGTCCGCAAATACAGACCCTCGCACAGCGAGGGGCCGCATTTGCGGAAGGTGGAGGCTCCAACTTCTTCGGCTCATTGCAGGCCGCAAATGCAGACCCTCGCAAAGCGAGGGGCCGTATTTGTGGAGGTGGAGGCTCTATAGGGCCTCACACGCGGTTACAAACACCCACACAAGCGGCACTTTAACAAAATAGATCTAACACGCAATCACTAAATACGGACTTACACAAAAAAATACAAACCGCGGGCCGCAAAATTTACGGACTTAGCATAAAAAAATAAGAGACGGGGGACTTAGAAAAAAAAACATTACGACCTTGCAAAAATACGACCTTAACGCACAAACGGCTCGCACCTAAAACATTAAAAACACAATAAATACACACAAAAAAGACATAAAAAGCTTACCCAAAGCAAGGGGGGGGGGGGGCACCCAGGACCTCTGCAAGTGAAGTTGCACCTCAATTTAAGTCCAAATTGCCGAGTTTAGACACATGAAAATCCTCTAAGCAAGAGAAAAAATGGGTGCCGAAAAAAACGAAAACGCAATACACCACCAAGCACATACGGCTTTTCAAAAGATACACTTTTAGCAATGACGCTAAATCATCCACAGCCACGTTTTACAACACTAATTTACACAATGCGGAACTACACAGCTACCCTCACGGCTTTCCCTCGTGCACGCAGCCTATTTACACTACACACTGCACACATTGCTGACACTTACACCTCAGCTCCACAACACTGCAAACCTATATTGTATGCTGAAGGAATATAAAAACAGATTGTCAGCTCTTCAGCACAATGCTTCCTGCATATATTACAAATAGGTAAAGTATATTCATTTATTAATTTATTAATTATTTAATTAGCATACAAAAATACATATACACAAAAAAAACTCTCTCGCAATAAACACAAAAGCCATTCACTGCGCGCCTCACAACGATCGCCAACGCTGCTCATAGCACACAAAGTCTTGCAAAAAAAGCAGATCAGCGCCAACCAAACAATAACAGCAAAAGCGACCTATGAGAAAAAAAATAGAACAACCAACAGCCATGCAATGAGCGCCGAAGGATCTCGGACCACCAACAAATTTATGTCTGTGGCAAACAGCATTACCTGCCATTTTTGATGGGCAAGTCGCTAGTATAGAAAATAATGTTGCTATTACAGGGAGTGCAGAATTATTAGGCAAATTAGTATTTTGACCACATCATCCTCTTTATGCATGTTGTCTTACTCCAAGCTGTATAGGCTCGAAAGCCTACTACCAATTAAGCATATTAGGTGATGTGCATCTCTGTAATGAGAAGGGGTGTGGTCTAATGACACCAACACCCTATATCAGGTGTGCATAATTATTAGGCAACTTCCTTTCCTTTGGCAAAATGGGTCAAAAGAAGGACTTGACAGGCTCAGAAAAGTCAAAAATAGTGAGATATCTTGCAGAGGGATGCAGCACTCTTAAAATTGCAAAGCTTCTGAAGAGTGATCATCGAACAATCAAGCGTTTCATTTAAAATAGTCAACAGGGTCGCAAGAAGCGTGTGGAAAAACCAAGGCGCAAAATAACTGCCCATGAACTGAGAAAAGTCAAGCGTGCAGCTGCCACGATGCCACTTGCCACCAGTTTGGCCATATTTCAGAGCTGCAACATCACTGGAGTTCCCAAAAGCACAAGGTGTGCAATACTCAGAGACATGGCCAAGGTAAGAAAGGCTGAAAGACGACCACCACTGAACAAGACACACAAGCTGAAACGTCAAGACTGGGCCAAGAAATATCTCAAGACTGATTTTTCTAAGGTTTTATGGACTGATGAAATGAGAGTGAGTCTTGATGGGCCAGATGGATTGGTAAAGGGCAGAGAGCTCCAGTCCGACTCAGACGCCAGCAAGGTGGAGTTGGAGTACTGGTTTGGGCTGGTATCATCAAAGATGAGCTTGTGGGGCCTTTTCGGGTTGAGGATGGAGTCAAGCTCAACTCCCAGTCCTACTGCCAGTTCCTGGAAGACACCTTCTTCAAGCAGTGGTACAGGAAGAAGTCTGCATCCTTCAAGAAAAACATGATTTTCATGCAGGACAATGCTCCATCACATGCGTCCAAGTACTCCACAGCGTGGCTGGCAAGAAAGGGTATAAAAGAAGAAAATCTAATGGCATGGCCTCCTTGTTCACCTGATCTGAACCCCATTGAGAACCTGTGGTCCATCATCAAATGTGAGATTTACAAGGAGGGAAAACAGTACACCTCTCTGAACAGTGTCTGGGAGGCTGTGGTTGCTGCTGCACGCAATGTTGATGGTGAACAGATCAAAACACTGACAGAATCCATGGATGGCAGGCTTTTGAGTGTCCTTGCAAAGAAAGGTGGCTATATTGGTCACTGATTTGTTTTTGTTTTGTTTTTGAATGTCAGAAATGTATATTTGTGAATGTTGAGATGTTATATTGGTTTCACTGGTAAAAATAAATAATTGAAATGGGTATATATTTGTTTTTTGTTAAGTTGCCTAATAATTATGCACAGTAATAGTCACCTGCACACACAGATATCCCCCTAAAATAGCTAAAACTAAAAACAAACTAAAAACTACTTCCAAAAATATTCAGCTTTGATATTAATGAGTTTTTTGGGTTCATTGAGAACATGGTTGTTGTTCAATAATAAAATTAATCCTCAAAAATACAATTTGCCTAATAATTCTGCACTCCCTGTACATGCTGCAAGAAAAAACTCTGATGTGTAACAGTTTGCAAATCTATAACTTGGGCCTGCTCCATTGCTATGTCATGGCCCTCATTAAGAAATAATGTTCTCACAAAAATCTGCGACAACTAATGTGCGTTTGAAACATACGCTAAGGCTTGAAAATCATTTGTGGGTGAACATACAACCCTCACTATTGCTAAATTTGTAACTTTTCCTTATTAAGATATTGGCAGTTTAATTAAAATAAAAATGAATATGGGGCTTTATGATCCCATACAACTATCTCCGCCTCTCCACTAAATTAAAGAAAATAATAGGTCCATGGGAACCCCTTCTATACAGGGATCCCTCTAAGTGCATCTTATTCCCTAACAGCCCATGTTGGAACTAGTGCTCTTTATCACCCCCTACCTACCATATCTATTACTCATGAGGTTTCCAATGGACTCTTATAGCCCTCATCTCCCATGAGGGTCAATATAGACTCCAATGTCTCATGATCACTATCACCCATATGGGTCTTTATGGCCTCATGAGGCCTCTACCTACACCCATGGGGTTTATAGGGGCCCCTGTTGTCCCTAAACTTAACCCCCTACCTACCCCAATAAGAGATCATAAGGCCCCAGATGGTGACTAAAATAAGGGAATCAGGATTTGTTGAAAATATCTGCTCATGGATTGAGAGCTGACTAAAAGACAGGAAGCAAAGGGTTGTTGTAAATGAAACATACTCAGATTGGACTAATGTGGTAAGTGCGGTTCCTCAGGGTTCCGTATTAGGTCATCTATTTTTAACATATTTATTAATGACTGAGAAAATTATACTGGCAAGTATTGTCTCTATTTTTGCTGATGACAGTACGTTGTGCAAGGTAATTAAATCAGAAAATTATGTACTTTTCCTCCAAATGGATTTACATAAATTAGAGAAATGGGCGACTAAATGGCCGCTGACATTTAATATGAATAAATGTAAAGTTATGCATTTGGGAAAGAAAAATAGCCATGCAATTTATAACCTAAATGGACCAAATCTAGGTGTATCAGATTAATGGATTTGGGAGTTTGTGGACACCTAGGTAAAAGTTCTCAATGCCAAGCAGCATCTGCAAAGGCAAATAAAATATTAGCATGCATCAAGAAGGGCATAAAAGCAAATATAATTCTGCCACTATACAAATCTCTAGTATGCCCTCATTTGGAATATGGAGTACAATTCTGGGTACCGTTTCATAGAGAGAACATTTTAGAGCTGGAAAAAGTACAGAGGAGGGCAACAAAGCTAATAAGGGGAATGGAGGGGCTATGTCATGACTAAAGACAAACCAAATGATACTTATTTTCTCTAGAAAAAAAGGCGGCTAAGAGTATGTTTAGTCGTTTAGTTGCGTTCAATTCTCCATGACTCTATGGTACATCTCTCAGCCACTGCCCCTCTGAGCTTCATCAAGTTCATGTTCATTGCTTCAGTGACCTTATCTATCCATCTCCACCTCGGCCGTCCCCTTCTTCTTGTGTCTTCAATCTTTCCCAACATCAGAGTATTTTCTAGCAAATCCAGCTATCTCATGATATGGCTAAAATATGCTAGCTTCAGCCTCATGATCATACCTTTTTGTGAACAGTTTGTATTGGTTTTCTGAAGTACTGGTTTATTGCAAATGATTTTAATTTGTGACTACAGTCATTATCTGCAGAGATCTTGGATCCCAAGAAAATAAATTCTGCCACTGCTTCCACTTCTTCCTGGGTCAATACAAGGCTTTGTCAAGTGAACTTTTTGGGTTTTCAACTGACAAGGGAGCATCCCATGAGATTAGAAGAAAAAATCCATCTTAAAAAAAGAAAAGGGCTCTTCACAGTAAGGGTGGTGAAACTGTGGAATTCTCTACCAAAGGAGGTTGTGAAAGCAGATTCTTAAAATCTTTAAGAAGGGCATTTAGGGTTATCCTGAATAACTAGAGAAGAAGGAGTATTGATCCAGTGAGGTATCCTATTAACAGTACCTGAGGATAGAAAGGAATTTATTTATTTTCCCTTAAAATGAATCTGATTAGTTGCTAATCTTCCATATTAGAAAGGCAGTAATCTTCTCTGATTAAAACTCACCAATCAGATGGAGCAGACTTCAATCCCTTTACACTGGATTATGAGGAACAGTTATTTCAGCCAATCAGAGTACTAAAAAGTCCATATAAAAACCGTGGACAAATCCAACGTCTGCCATTCTTCACTGGGAGCTCTTTGTAATCTTTTTAGGCCTGCACGGATATTTTGATGGGATTTTGCCACTGACAAGAAGCTGAGGACTTTGGCTTAAATCAAGAAAGAAGAGGCCGTTTCATGGAGGATTGAGTGATAAGGTAAAATGCTGCCATTTTGTATGTTTTCTGTTATTTTGAATTTTATACACCAAATTGTTAGTCTAATGTTCATTTTGTTATTCACAATTAACTTTATATATCCTGGGTGCTTTTTTGTGCTGTAAGGTCATTTTTATCTAATAGCCAATAGAATGTGTTAGGAATAAAGATGTTCCCAAACATAGACTAATAAAACGCTGAGATAAGAAGTGTAGCAATGTTCACAAGATGTGAACATTTGTTCATTTTGTATCCTTTTGGCTATATTATTCTCTGAAAAGAAGAATGGGTAGACACCTCTAATAGCAATGGTGGCTATGAGAAGTCTCCATGGGGCAATAAAAAAACTCTTCTGCTTGACCGAACTAGATTCTGTTTATTCTTCATTATTGGATTTCCCACCTAACATTGGTGTCAAGAACAGGATTAGTAAATAGATCCAGCTGAGTACTACAGTTCGAGATTCGAGATGTCGCGAATAGTTCGTCGGCGGACTGTTCGCGGCGAACATAGCATGTTCGCGTTCGCGGCGAACTGCGAACATATGCGATATTCGACCCGCCCCCTATACTTTATCATTGAGCAAACTTTGACCCTGCAACTCACAGTCAGCAGACACATTCCAGCCAATCAGCATCATACCCTGCCTTCCACACCGTTCTACCTCATGGACAGTAGCCATTTTGGAATCATAACTAACTTGCAGTCTTACTGAGAGGAGGCTGAGTGTAAGTGATACTGCATCAATAGGGAAAATCATAGCTAGGCTACTGTACACAGTGTGCAATACAGTCCTGAAGGACTCTTTTGATCTCTGCTGCAAGGCCACCCCTGTGTCTCTTCCCCCCCTTATCATCATCCTCCACTCACCTTAGCACCCAACCCTAACACCCCTCACACTTATCCCTAACACCTAACCCTAACATCCCTCACCCTAACACCTAACCCTAACACCCCTTACACTTATCCCTAACACCCCTCACCTTAACACCTAACCCCCTCATCCTTATCCCTAACACCCCTTACCGTAACACCCCTCACACTTATCCCTGTGTCTCTTCCTCCCCCCTTATCATCAAGGGAGGGGGGAAGATGATGAGGGAGGGGGGAAGAGACACAGGGGAGGGTGATGAGGGAGGGCCGAAACAGACACAGGGGAGGATGATGAGGGAGGGTGTAAAGAGATACAGGGGAGGGTGATGAGGAAGGGGGGGAAAGAGAAACAGGGGAGGATGATGAGGGAGGGGGGAAGAGACACAGGGGAAGATGATGAGGGGGGGGGAAAGAGACGCAGGAGAGGATGATGAGGGAGGGGAGAAAGAGACACAGGGGAGGATGATGATGGAGGGGGGAAGAGACACAGGGGAGGATGATGAGGGAGGGGGTAAAGAGATACAGGGGAGGATGATGAGGGAGGTGGGAGGATGATGAGGGAGGGGGGATGAGACACAGGGGAGGGTGATGAGGAAGGGGGGAAAGAGACACAGGGGAGGATGATGAGGGAGGGGGTAAAGAGATACAGGGGAGGGTGATGATGGAGGGGGATGTTAGGTTATTTATGCCCTTTATGGATTAAAACCAGACTCTGCATCAACTATGTAATTTTCCGTGGGAGTTTTGACATGGATCCCCCCCCTGGCATGCCACAGTCCAGGTGTTAGTCCCCTTAAAACAACTTTTCCATCACTATTGTGGCCAGAAAGAGTCCCTGTGGGTTTTAAAATCCGCCTGCCCATTGAAGTCTATGGCGGTTCGCCGGGTTCGCCAGTTCGCAAACATTTGCGGCGGTTCACGTTTGCGGGTCGCGAACCGAAAATTTTATGTTCGCGACATCACTATTCGAGTTCATGTCAGTCCTGACCCGATCCGAAACTTGAGCTTGAGTAAAGGTCTGGTGAGCGTATAACACAAGGCCCGTCAAACTCCTTGTGTGGAGAGAGGTGAGTCTCTATTGCAAGACCCGATAAATTTCTGCTAGCTACAGGTCCTGTGAGCATTACAGTGCAAGATCTGCTAAATCATTTTCATGCTGGACGACAGGGCTCAGTGACTACTACAGTACGAGACCTGGTTGCACTCTGACCAGGTTGTCTGGTTGAAGTCTTGGCATATATTTTGGTGATATTGGCAGCATGGCCTTTTTTAGCTGGCAATTTCTTGGGTGACCTGCATATGACATAAATATATCTACAGATAGCCCCTCACATAGAAAAGACCCTAAATTTGAAAATATGTAATCTTCCAGTGTAATCTCCCAGTGTAATCTTCCAGAATGGTTTGATATTGCATAGAGGGGTTTTAATAGTATACATTTTTTTTACGGTGCTGGTAATGTGCTGTTGTTTGCTGGTCCATTGTTCTTATGCGGTTCTGTTTTTTTTCCGTTTTTTTTGTAACTACTCCACCCACAATGGAGTTGCCCTCATGTTACGAGACCAGAGGGATAATAAATCATGTCACATTTGTAGAAGGAACAGGAGAAGGTAGCAAATGAAATTATTAGTTTAATGTATTATTAGTAAAGAAATAGTAGTTCCTACACCTGCACACTACATGTGTGCCCTCTCTCTCCCTCTGTGTGCTCGCTCTCACTCACTGTCTGTGCCAGCTCGTTCTCTCTGACCTCTCTGTGCACTATCTATGCCCTCTCTCTATGCCCTCTGTCCCTCTCTCTGTGTCATCTCTGTGCACTCTCTATGCCCTCTGTCTCTCTCTTGTTCTTAGGTTATGTGTGTATGATGAGAGATTGTAGGTTTGTAAGAAGAATGTAAGGTCTTGTATTACAGGTCTTGAATTTGTATCACACTTTACCTGTGCCCAGAAGAAGAAGACCAGAAGTGAAGACTACCATGCCATGGTGGCTTAACAAGAAAGTTAAAAAGTGAAAGAGAGTGAAGCCTAGGCCAAGACCTTTCCTGACTGTTTTGATGGCATCTAAAGTGACTATCCTGATATATTGCTTCTGACCTGACAAAGAGAGGGGGAACTTTCGAAAGCTTGTCACTCTAACTAAAATGTTTGTCCAATAAAAAAGGTATCACTATATGTTGCAATACTCTGATTATCTATCCTGATGAAGGAAGATCGTGCCAGATGGAAGATCTGACCCAGTTTTCAAATGCTGAAGAAAATACAGAGCCCAGAGAGAAGTTTTGTTGTGTTTGAACATGCATGGATCAGAACTGGGAGTAAGTCACAATCGCCTTACTCTGTGCTTCAATCAAGATGGATTTAATTTGGAGAGCCTGTTTACCAGACATTGCTGGAACCAAGGAGCTCAGTGTATAAATTAACTATTAATCCTTTACAGGTTTATTTGATTTTTATACTAAATAATATTTTTAATTTCATTGAAATTATCTCTAATTTTATTGCAATTATTTTTTTCTGTATTTAATTTTTTTTTTTTTATGATTTAATTTTTTTTTTACCGTAGTGCTTTTTTTGGTACTTTTAGATTAGGTGTGGGAGGTTAGTGATAGGGACCTAGGGTGGTCAGTATGGACCTTCATAAGAGATTCGAACTATGGGTGTCCATTAAGATCCCTATACGGCAATTAGGGGGCAATGAAGAACCGATATGGTGGGTGGGAGTTGATGACACAGGACGTATTTGCCAAATGAGAACAGGAATGGTGTTTATGTTACATTACCTTGTGACACACCTGAAATCCCAAATAAGGTATAAACAGCTTTGAGAATATAACTTGATAAATTGCTTTTTATATTTTAGCTGAAAGGCAAATCTCCTCATTCTACTAAACATTTGAATCACACAAGAAAAAATATAACCACTGAGAAATGTTTTCAGCATCACAAGATCAGTAGGTGTCAAAAAACAATATATACATTAAGCCTAAAACCATAAATCATGGGCAAAACCACATGTGTTCCAATAAATAACTGGACCTAATAATTAACAAACATTATGTTTTAATATTTTACCTTTTTAGGTAACATGTAAGGGTCATATTATGATGTGGTAGGGGTACGTAATGTAGGGGGTATATAATGGGACAATGCTCTAATGCCCTAATTTAAGCAGAAGCCAACCATGGAACTCCTGAACAGTTATGTAGACCTGGTCTTCTCCAGCCTAGAGAGATGCTGATCTACCATGTTTTTGTAAGCTGCATCTGAAAATTAAGCTATGTAAAACTTTATTGATTTTTGGAGCGTGTTTTTACTTTTTTAAATCCCAAAATGGCTGGATTATCCATAAGGCAAACTAGGCAGCTGCCTATGGGTGTCTCCCTGTTAGGGGTACCTGCTTCTTTTTTTTAGCTTAAAACTTCCTAAAACTCTCTTTTTATGGCTTCAAAAGCCTGAAACTAGAGTGCAGTTTAGAGATCTCACTGATCCACTATCTCTTCCCATGGGTTTCCTGTAGACTGTAGAGAAAGGGCAGGAACTGCAGCAGAATTATACAATATAATGTTTTTATACTAAAATGTTTTTTTGTAAGGAAATATTGGTAGAAAGTAGCTTGTCACTAGTATTTATTCATGGAAGCTGGTTATTTACTTGATTTACTGTATGATATTAGTATTCCTGGGTAAATCACATTTTATAGTTGTCGTAATTGCGAGTTGTCGTCATGCAATGTTAAAAATTGCGGGGCTCACGGTGAGTGCCGAAGGCGCTCATTGCGAGGCCCTTTAAGACTTAGGCTGCAATGAAGGCAGGACTTTAAAACAGCCTAGACATGAGCACAGAAGGAGCTTATGTCAATTGCTGTGATCACCACCAAAACCCGTAGCACTTTGCGGCTGGTCGCGAGGCACTCACTTTACGATTTTAACAGCCAAAATGTATTTTAACCGCGTAACTCCAAAAAAAGACAAATAATAAAAAAAAAAAAAACTTACCCACTCACACACAGCACAGAGGGAGAGCCAGGGAGCCTGTGAGTGAGGTTGCAAGTTAATTTGAAGCATATTTGGCGTTTTACATCAATCGAATATCATGTAAGCAAGAAAAAAAATGGTGGCCAAAAAATCATAGCAGGTTAAAAATGAGGCCGAAGCCAGTAAAAATCAGCCTGAAGCCAGTAACACTTAGCCGAACAAGTAACGGCAATCATCGGGAGCCACGCAAAACTTTTTTTTTTTTATTGTTTATACAACATAAGAAAGAACAAAACAGTACACAAGATAACAAATACAAAATACATACAATCTTATATAATCCTTCTTCATAGACAACCATTGTTAATTAAAACGTAGTCATATTAAACGGTCATATAACGAACATAAATAAATGAGAGAGCATCTCCAATCCACTATTTGAAACCATAAGGGAAAGTGGCCGTGACAGGCGGGAAATTATATAAAACTTTATTTTCCTCCCATTTTAACCATTTTATTGCGTTTTACTTTATTATTATGTCGTCTAAGTTCCTTTTCCAACTCCCTGTCGTGGTCAACTATCCTCTCAATGTCAAACCAGCTTGGCACTTCCCTAGATTTCCACTGTTTAACTAGCGAATAGCAAACTTAACATAGTCAGAAGCTCACCCTCTCTTGTCCACACCCCCAGCCATACACACACTTACACGGATACCCTTATACTTTTAGGAGGCCACAGTCAGCCATGTATGTATGTGCACTGTCACTCACCCTATCTCACACAAACTTGCAGCCACATTAAATTTTAAGCACATAGCGGCACCGGTACACCCACAAAGCATGCAGTTACAGAGCTATTACATTCAACCATGCCGCGACCAACGGGCCAAAGCCGTAAACCATTCTTGCACATGTGGCATGTGCGGCCATGAACATGATCAATTAGTCAAACCCGTTGTGGGTTTAGACGGAGCGAATGGTAAAAGAGATCGTCATCATTACGTCACTAAAAAATGGAGCTTAGATTTCAATCCCTTACGAGTTTGAATAACGACCCACATTCCAGAAATAATGCAATATTAATAAATCAGTAAATATAATATTCTAGTCCATGCAAGTTCCATTATATGTATTAACATATTGATTGCCGTGATCGATATAACACGGAAATTAAATATTAAAAAAAGTACTTTGTATTGCAGATTTCCAAGATTGCGAATGTTGTGCTAATAATTTTAATACCTAACATCACTTTCCCTTTAATGAGTACAGTAGTGTGTGTATATATACATTTACAGTGCTACGGATAGGACTTTAACCCCATGCAGGTCCTCTCTAGTACTCGTTGGCTTTTTGGCTCCATTTGCAGGGTACAGGTTTGAACGCCAGTGGATTCATAGCAATTTAATAGCGAAAAGCAAACTTAACATTTACAGGCTTGACAGATCAAAGGCTTTTGGACAACATAGTTCAGATTCGTAGGGTTTTTCCGAATGTAACCTGCAGATCGTTTGCGGGTAGCTTTAAGAGGCTAATTTAATAGCCGTAAGTCTTGCAGGCTCCGTTACAGGCTACGGGTTTTCACTTTGGGGGAATTTAATAGGGTTGTTGGTCACACACTCGCATACACATGAGCTGTTTACAGAAAGAGTGTGTGTCTGACAAAAGGAGGTTAGACATGACCGTTGCTGAATGTTCGAAAAAATTTCTTTACCTGTCAAATATTGCCTAAAATATAAGTTTCCCGGTTACAAAAATATGCAATGAAAGAAGTTCAAATTCCAAGTAATATATAAAGAGCCTGTTTTGTCTTTTTTCTCCAATAAGTTTTTTGTCACAGGATGATGTAAATTCCAAAGAACACAAAACACTGTTACTGAATTGAATTCACAGATCTTGTTGCAGAACAAAGGGCCCCATTCAATTGTAAGCCCAACATTTTGGCTGCTGGTTAATTTTTTTCTAAACATTTAAACTCATTCAATTGTCTCTAATTCGCAAACTGCCCTCTCACAGCCTCCACAATTCAGGGGGCATAATCACAAAATGTGACAATATTTAAGCAAGCCCGTAATTTACTTCTTAAACACTCGCAATACTTCTTAGACAGAGCCAATAGTAAATGAGACTGTTATTACATCAGTAAAACATGGCATTTATACTACAATTAATAAGTATTTTTAAGTAAAATTTGTGATTGGACTCGCAATCCAACAATACAAAAATCAGGTTCCATGATATGTATTAACCCCTTGATTCCTGGAATCAATATAACAAGGAAATAAAGTTAGTTGAGACTGTTGTGCAATTAATTATAATGACTTTCCATGCTTAAAGTATTTTAAAGTACAGTAGAGTGTGTTTAATTGCTGTTGCAGTTGTCAGAACTAGTGTCTACCCCCTTGCATGTCCTATCTAGTATTCGTAATATTGTTTGATACATTTTTGAATTGTGGGTCAGATTTCCTTTGCGGGCTACTAGAACTTTTGTAAATTAATATCGATTTTGGGCCATCTTCAATCCGAAGTACGCAACTGGGATTACGATGCTATTCAATTGCACAGGGCCCAAAGCCAAAACCATAAACCATGCACTGGTTCGGAGCAGTTCAGGGCGGGCACATGATCAATTCAGCAAGCTCATAGCTGCCCATTTTGAATCAGCCAATAGAAACATGGAGGTTACATGTCAATCAATTAGGCTCGGGGGTCCGATTTGCAATCAGACTCTCAAAACCCCAAAAATAAAGAATTATGAAATATAATGCCAATACTGTTCTAATCCATAAGGGTGGCCTGATATGTATTAACTCATTGATACCTGAGATCAATTTAACCCCGAAATGAAACATAAAAATAAATGTTATCTATTGCCGATTTGCGAGTTTGAGACTGTTGTGCAATTAATTCTAATGGCTAGCATCACTTTCCCCGTAATTTACAGTGCAGTAGTGATTTTTTATTTGCATATACAGTGCTACAAATAGGAGTTTAACCCCTTTGCAGGTACTTTCTGCCACTCGTTGGATTTTCTCCTTCATTTTGCATTTACAAGTGTGATAACATTTGCGGCCTTGGGGTAATTGAGCAATTGAATAGAGATTTGTGATTTTAGCCTTGCGAAAGTGAAAGATCAGAGGCTTCTGGAGGCTGTAAGTTACAAGTTTAAGCATCGCTTAACTCGGAAGCCGTTCCGAGCCCGCAAAAGACGCCAATTAAATAGCAAATTAGCTTGCGACCTCACTTATGGGCTCCCGAAACCTCAATTGAATGTGGCTCTTTGTCTTTAGCACTATTATCTTTTGCGGCCTTGAAAAATCAATGGAGGAGATAGTCCTGGGTTACATCTTTGGCTAGACCGTAGCATTTTTGGCAGTTAACTCGAAATTGGAATGCGAGTAGCAAAATGTAGATAATGGAATATTTGTAACATTTACGAGCCACATCACAGATTTAAGTAATAGTGATTTGGCAAATTGAATGGGGCCCGAGGTCCTTATGGACTGGAAAGTCAATAAGTCACAGAACATATTGGAAATGATAAGTTTATGCAAAATGTGCAGTTTGGTTGCACAGAGGGATATCCTACAGTTGTTCAAAACAGCAGGGGATTTTATATCCCCAGAACACAAGAGTTTTTAGCAGCTGATAACTTTTCATACATGTATTGCTTAGTTTACATCTGCATTGAGCGTATATTTGTCCATTTGGGTGCTAACATTTAAATTTGCCTTTTCTACAGATAAAAACAAGCACTATGTACGTTTGATTTTAAGCTCAAAAACAGGTCCCTCTATTCTTTGCTATGTGTTAATTTTATTTTTGCCCTGCACTTAACCCCTGTACAGTGCTACAGAATATGTTGGCGCATTACAAATAAAAGATAATAGTAATAGTCATGATAACTACATTCCACACTGTTGCACGTCCCCCATTTTGCTGCGCCAGTCACATAACTTGTTCCATGTCTTATCAATCTGACTTGCTCAAAAGGAGAGAAGGTGAACTCATTGAGCCTCATTTAATTTGAAGCCTGCATCTCATCGCATACGTCTGTGGGCTTGCTGCGGGCTCGCAACCTGCTACAATTCCACTGCCATTCAATTGAACAAGCCTGCAAGTTGGGGGCCGAAAGCCGAAACTGTAAACCATGCAATCGTATGTAGCAGTTTAGGGCGGAAACATGATCAATTAAGCAAGGCCGTAACTTCCCATTTAGAAATAGCCAATAGAAAATTAGACCGTCATCATTACATCAGTAAAACATGGAGGTTACATGTAAATCAATTAGAGTTTAGAGGTCCGATATGCGATCAGACTTGCAAAACCGCAGAATACAAAATAAAAATTAATGCCGAACCTGTTCTAGTCCATGTGGGTGACCTCATATGTATTAACGCATTAATTCCTGAGATTGATATAACTATCATTATAACATAAAAAAAATATTTTTGATTGCCGATTTGCGAGCTTGAGACTGTTGTGGAATTAATTATAATGTCTTCCATCAATCTCCCCATCGTTTACAGTGCAGTATTGATTTTTTATTTGCATTTACAGTGCTACGGACATGTCTTTAACCCCTTTCTGAGTCCTATCTGGTACCAGCAGGATTTTCTTCTACATTTGCCGTTTACGGGTACGAAAACATTTGCGGGCTTGAGAAATTGTAGCAATTGAACAGCGATTAGCCATTGTAACTCTTGCGGACGTGAAAGATCAAAGGCTTAGATGAGGTGTAAGTTACGGCTGTAACAACCGCAAGGATTTCAAGCCCGTAACACGTAGCCCGTGAATAGCAAACTAGCTTACAGCCTCCATTACGGGCTACTGTAACTTACAATTGCTTAATTGAATGAGGCTCGTTGGCGGCACTTGCCCATTCATTGTAAAATTGTTCCAGTACTACTCTGTTGCCTTTGGGAATAGTAAAATAGCCATGTGTGGAGAAAAGGGCAGAAATGTAATTATTCCGCAATAAATAGTGTCTATGGTTCATTTTACTGATCTTTGACAGAATAAGACAGAAGGTTCAGCTGAATATATTTCATCATTTTGTTGTTAATGAACATAACACTACTCTAGTTTTGTTTAACATTTTTAGTGAGCACATTACGATGTTTTATTCGCCAGCGTCAGCTTTGATATACTTGTAAGCAACATAATATTGAGTATTAAATTATCCCAAATGGAATAATTTATTTCAAGCCCAAATGATAACGAGTCTCTTGGCATTTCTGTGTTGTTGTGAGTTTATTTTTCTCATTGATACACATTATGGCGCCTTCAGATTGGGTACACAGCCATCAGTTATTTAGGACTGTGGCATATTAAATCATCTCCAGTCATGCTGATTACTCAGAGAACATTATCACTCAAAGTTTATGTGAATGATTCTGCCAGACGGCTCCTAGGCTCGGTGATTCAGGCCATGCATTGCCAATAAGGGCCATCCGAGCTTGTGGACATAAAAACAACTGGCAGCGTCGACAACCGCTCCAATAACTAAACCGCCAATCAATGCTGTTGTTTTGCTATTTCACATCCATTCTTGATGCTACTAATGTGATGAGCCAATGATTCAATTCAGAGATAACAAATAAAAGTTTATCTTACTAAACTACTGCTGTCCAAATGGTAGTATTATTTCTCTCTCATTAACACAATAAACAAACTACCATGTTGTCTGTTTTATAATTATCTGTTTATAGCAGCTCCTACTATCAGACTCTCTATGAAACTCTATCAAATGGTTGTGCAGTATTTCAAAACAGTCCATTATCTGTGAAAGGTTGGCATTAAATTAAAAAAGGTTCACACTCCATGGCATTTTATTTTTTCCTAGAGATCAATGAAATTAAATTAATTTGTTTGATTCATTTATCTGCTGGATATTTTACGTGATAAAGTAACGGTTAACGAACTAATTGATTAGAAGGGCATTATAATGTTAAGATTTATAGCTATAGGTAAAATAAGAAGGGTCCAACAATATATTCAACTAGCGACTTGCACGTCAAAAATGATGGGGCAATAAAATTGTAAGGCAGGTAATGCTGTTTGCCACAGACAGTAAGTGTTTTTGTCATCTGAGATCCTTCGGCGCTCATTGCGAGCCTCTCGGTTGGTGTATTTTTTGTTATGAGAGGTGCTTTTGCTGTCATTGTAAGGTGCGCGCTGATCTCCTTTTTGCGCTTATGGCAACCTCTCCCCTGGTGTAGTTTGTATCCTATGAGCACCGTTGGCGCTCCTTGTGAGGCGCATGGTAAAGGCCTTTGCCGTTTAGTGCGATAATGTGCTTTTTGTTTTGTTTTATTTTTTATATGCAGTTTTTGATGATAATTAGTTAATTAATTCAATCATAAATGAATATACTTTACCTATTTGTAAGTAATATATGCAGGAAGCATTGTACTGAAGAGCTGACAAACTGTTTTGATGTTCCGGCAGCATACAATGTAGGTTTGCAGTGTTGTGGAGCTGAGGTGTAAGTGTCAGCAATGTGTGCAGTGTGTAGTGTAAATAGGCTGCGTGCGCGAGGGGAAACCGTTTGTGTAGCTGTGTACTTCCGCATTCTGTAAATTAGTGTTGTAAAATAGCGGCAAATGTGTATGTGGTACGCAGGTGTGGATGATTTAGCGTCCTTGCTAATGGTGTATTTTGTACCTCATACGGCTTTTTGTCCTCTTTGGGAGTGGTACAACATTTGGAATTCTAGCAGAAAATTAACAAAAATGAAAAAAACAGCATAGGCAATGTTCGGTGTGGATAGTTTTTTAAATCAAAAAGAAAATGCTTGGAAATATCCAATGTGCTGGAACAAACAAGAGAAGCACTGACAGCAGACAGCTAGGTAACAAATAGGTTCAGAAGCAGAGTGCTGCAGGGCAGGGAACAGAGGTTCTCGGCTGTGTAGTTGGTGTAGGTAGAACTTGCCAAATTGGCAGAGAAGTCAGTAGTAGTGGGGATTCAGGAACTGCAGGAATCAGGCTTAATGTAGAATTCAGCCCACAGTAGAAACATAGACAAGTGCTGTAGCTGTCATATAAGACACCAGAAGGCTTAGCAGCAGACTGGCAGAGCAGCAAACAGCTATTGCAGCATTAGCAGTGGTCCTCAGGAACAGACTGGCAAAGCAGCAGGCAGCTATGCAGCAGTAGACAAAGGGTACAGAGGTCCTCAGGGACAGACCGGGTCCTGAAGAAAGGAACCAGTAAACAAGTGGTGGTGAATACTGAAGCTAGAGCAGAGTATTTGGTACAGGCAGAACCCTCGCCAGGCAGGAACACTAACTTAAGCAGGGTAGTTGATGCAGAACAGTAGTTAGCAGCAGTGTAGGATAGAGCAGCTGCAGTAGTCTAACAAGCAGACCAAAGACCTACAGCAGGATAGCACAAAAGACTCTTAGAACTGGTACTTTGGTTTGATATCAGCCAGAACTTAAAGTTCCCACTCAATATGGATTTGTTGATCCTCAGCACCAGTCAGTGACTATGGGGCAGAGTTATGATACACAGGATTTCTCAAGCAAGATTTTCTCCCCTAGTGATTAACACTAATTTTCATTGTACAAAAAAATATGGGAATAAAAAAAATAGCCTTTATTAATGTCTATAAAAATTCGAACCTGATGCATAAGAAACAATGTCTGAAGGACAGTTTAAAACACACAAAACAGTAACAAATGTCCAATAGAGGCTATATAAGCTATGTAGCCCACAGATTCATTGAAGTATTCAAGACCCATCATCACGGAATTGTAGTTTATTTCCTTCTTTAAAAGCAAGTGCTTTTTTTTAACCACAGTGGCGCTTTAGGAAGAAATACAGAAACATGGATCTGGCAGCAGATACGTATCAAAAGAGAGATAGAGATAGATAGATAGATAGATAGATAGATAGATAGATAGATAGATAGATAGATAGATAGGGATTAGGGGGATAGCACAAGTGCCAGGTTGCAGTTTTGTATTCCAGTCATGGTCCATTATTCTTCCTGACCCCCATCTTCACTCACATGCCCCGCTCATGATCTTTTGGCCCTAGCTATCACCCACCCACAGCCTGGCCTGTCCCTCCTGCACAACTCGGTCTTACTCCCTGCTGACAACCGTACCTGTCTTCTAGGTGTCCCACGACGCGCAGTGTCGGGAGCTGTTGGAGTGGGGCTTTAGGGGCAGTTAGGAGAGCGGGTGTTCTGCCTCCGCCGGCTGCACAGAAAATTAAAGTGGTGCTATGTGCCAGGTCACCCGAGATGCGTGGGCCCTGGTGCAGCGCACCACTTGCACCACACCGATATCTCCACCCCTGATAGTGATATATATATATATATATATATATATATATACAGTATATAGGGCAACAATATCCAGGCCATGTGCTGCTAAATTCAATAAGGGGAGAGATTATATAGTAATTGGATATTATATTTGAGAGGTCTCCCTTTCCTATGTTATCTAATGGGGATATGTGAGAGTAGGTATAATCTTATAATATTGTGGCTTGACCTATTACCTATGTACAATATTTAATATATCCTTTTCATATGACTCAACAATGCTACACGTCTACAAGTTATATCTGCGTGGATCTTTGTGGGGGGAAAAAAAACTCTCAATACAAGATTTGCTCATTATAATTATACCACCTGGAGTTTTCTTATTGCTTTTCTTAAATTACTTTTAGTTTTACATTTAGAAAAATTAATTAAGCAAATTGTTGTGAGCACTTTTAAATTCCAGTTGGCTTTGTAACGTCTCATCTGTTCAGAGTGACATGAATTATTCCATGTTTTTAATCACCAGTCTAAGCTGTTTAATACAATTGGATAGCAGGAACTGAAATAAATTCTTGGCTTCCCTTCAGGGCAAAACATGCGAGCAGATTGATATTTACAATGTGGCTCATAAGTGTAGGATATCTCCTTATGCCAATAGCAATGTACTCTACGTACATTTTAATTCTGGTTTATGTTCTTCGTAATGATTCTCCTCCACAATTATGATGACAAACGTTGGCAATTACATTTACCTTATTGAAAAGAAATCATATTTAGCTTCACTTCATGTAGTATTGAGAATTCCTGTGCAGATCTGTATTATATCACTGTGTAATATAAAAATAATGCAGAAGCCGTACGCATCTGGATCCTCATTCAATTGGAAGCCCGCATCTCGCGGTATATAGGCTGTATGTCTGCGGGTCTGCTCTGGGCTGGGAGTATGCTACAATCCCGGGGCTACTTAATTGAACAAGCCCACAAGTTACTGTCTGAAAACCTAAACCATAAACCATGCACTAGTATGTAACATTTTAGGGCGGGAAAATGACCAATTAAGCAAGGCCGTAACTACCCACCATCATCGTTACGTCAGTCTAAGATGGAGGTTACATTAGCGTTTAGAGGTCCGATATGCAATTGGACCTCTAAACCACAAAACACAAAATAATACAAATGAATGCCAATGCTGTTCTAGTCCATGTGAGTGGCCTGATATGTATTAACTCATTGATTCCCGAGATCGATATATCCCGGAAATGACACATAAAACAAAATGATTCTTTTATTGCCGATTTGTGAGCTTGAGACTGTTGTGCAATTAATTATAATGTCTTTCATCGCTTTCCCCATCATTTACAGTGCAGTAGTGATTTTTTATTTGCCTTTACAGTGCTACGGACATGTCTTTAACGCCTTTGCGAGTCATCTATAGTACTAGTAGGATTTTCTTCTACTTTTGCTCCGCAAGGGGGTTAAACAACTATTCGTAGCACTGTAAATGCAAATAAAAAAACAATACTGCACTGTAAAAAACAGGAAAAGCAATGATAGACATTAAAATTAATTGGCAGTAAAATAAATTTATTTTTATGTTTCATTTTGGGGTTAAATTGATCTTGGGTATCAATGAGTTAATACATATCAGGCCACCCATATGGACTAGAACAGTATTGGCATTAATTTTCATAATTCTATCATTTGCGGTTTTGCAAGTTTTGATCGCATATCGGACCCCCGAACCTATTGATTGACATGTAAAATCCATGTTTTACTGTCGTAATGATGGCGGTCTCATTTTCTATTGGAGGAGTCAAAATGGGAGGTTACGGTCTTGCTTAATTGATCATGTTTCTGCCCTGAACTGCTACGAACCAGTGCATGGTTTTTGGTTTCGGCTTTGGGACAGTAACTTGCGGGTTTGAGCAATTGAATAGCTCCGGAATAGGAGACGAACCGGAGACCGCAGTACACAAGCAGACATATGGCCTACTACGATCGAGTTGCGGGTTTGCTAAATATAGTTATCATGGGGTTTTCTTGTATGTAAAACAGAATATCTAAATTTATAAACAGAAAAAATGTGCCTGTAATTTGCACACTAAACTACATATAATATTTATATTTGATGAATATAAAAAGTAACTTTTAATTTAAAAAAAATTCAACATTTGAAAAAATATCAAAGATTTAAAACCGTGTCATTGAATTATATTTTGAATGTATATTTCCTCAAGTATCACTAAACTTAAGGTTAATGTTAGTGAGAGACCAAGTAATTATAGCCACAATATCTACCACTTACTGAAATAAAATATGAGAAAATATACATGTTTGAGTCTGACTAAGATCATAATTTGGCAGGAAAAGTATCATAAAACAACAAGCTATGTGTCTTTGGCACCTACCAGATTGCCATGTGGAAATGAGTATGTAGGGCAATCAATCCAAAAAATAAAACCCAAAGAAACTAAGCATAAAAGCTACATTAAATGCCTATGCTAAATGTAGCATTACTTTGTTGGGAGTAAATTCAATTTAAATAAAGATTAAAAAATAAAGATAAGATGTCACATATGGAAACAGTTAATGGCATGATCGGGTCTCATACCACAGAGACAAAAATAATAGAAAGCTGTCTAAAGTCAGGGCAAGCTGCAGGAAAGAAAATTCCAGATCAAGTCATGGAGTTGTGGAGCTAGAGAATAACAGAATCTCACTATAAAGCGTTTGCAATGGAATGCTTCATTAAATTGCTAAAATATAAGCATTGTCACCGAAAGGCTATTCTCTGAGATTGATGTGATTATGTGCATAACTTTTGTTTTAGTACATATTTCTTTGGTGATATTTTTCATATATATATATATGCTAATTCTACATGTTAGGACTGTGAACTTTGTATCTGTTTCATTAGAACACTTAGGCACCTATTCAATTGCAACAGTTACAGAGTGATTCAATTGATCAAGCCCGCAGCTACCTGCTGAAAGCCTAAACCGTAAATCATGCAATCGTAAGTAGCATTTCAGAGCATGATCATGATCAATTAAGCAAGCCCATAACTCCCGCTGTAGAAACAGCCAATAGTAAATGAGACCGTCATCATGACGTCAGTAAAATATGGAGGGTAAACGTCAATCAATTATGCCCTTATTCAATTGCGATTTGGCCAATTGAATAGGGCTCTAAATAGGCACATAGCATATTTTTTTTAAAGAAGTTTTTAGTTAGTAAAAACCTTGATTTTGGATAGATGTTTACTAACTAAAAACTTCTTTAAAAAAATATGTTATGTGCTTATTTAGAGCCCTATTCAATTGGCCAAATTGCAATTGGATGAGGACCTTAGTGTTTAGAGGTCCCATAGGCAATCAGATTTGCAATCCGGCAATGTCCAAAATAATAAAAATGAATGGCGATACTGTTCTAGCCCATGTGGGTTGCCTGATATGTATTAACCCCTTGATTCCCGATATTGATATAACACGAAAATGAAATGTAAAATAATATATTTTTTATTGCAGATTTGTGAGCTTGAGACTGTTGTGCAATTAATTCTAATGTTTTTCATTGCTTTCCCCGTATTTTAAAGTGCAGTATTGCTTTTTTATTTGCATTTAAGGTGCTACGAACAGGTGTTTAACCCCCTTGCGAGTCCCTTCTGATACTCGTAGGATTTTCTTCTACATTTGACATTTACGGGTGTGACAACAATTGCAGCCTTGAGGAATTGTAGCAATTGAATAGAGATTTGCGATTGTAACATTGAAAGATCAAAGGCTAAGCTAGGTCGTGGTTATGATTTTGCCAACCACAGGGATTTGCAGCCCATAACCCGCAAATCATTTGCGGATAGCGAAAATACGCCAATTGAATAGCAAATTAGTTTACAGGCTCCATTACAGGCTCCCGTAACTACAATTTGCTCAATTGAATAGGGGCCCTAGGCTAAGATGTGTTGTGTTTTTGGTTAATAACATTGGTATATTTATTTTGTTGTTTAATGTTTGGTTTTATCATCATTTGATCATTTGAGGTAACTAATCCAATGATATACACATAAAAATAATTAGTACAGCAACATAATGAGCATCATTCAATAGGTCTCTATATAAGCACACAGCATATTTTTGTTTACCAAAGTTTTTAGTTAGTGAAGACCTTGCTTTTGGATAGAAGTTCACTAACTAAAAACTTCTGTAAAACAAAATGCTGTGTGCTTATATAGAGCCTCATTCAATTGGCCAAATCATATTTGAATGAGGCCCAATGTATTTTAGTAAACTATTAGTGTATTTTACATAAGTAGTAACATAAGCCTCCATTCCATTAGTCCAGTAACCTCAGAGAAAACCCTTACTCTGAACTCTGGGAACTTTTTTTTGCCAGTATTTTTTTGGTTTACCTGTAAATATTCCATTTTCCCCAATAAAGACACTCCTTGTCTGAACTTGCCTATCAAAAATTACGGGATTTAAATTGTAAGGCTGGCAATGATGTTTGCCACACAATGTGAGGCTTTCGCTCCTCTGAGCACCTTCGGCGCTCATTGCGAGCCTCTCCCCCGTGTACTTCAACTTTCCTGCTTTGCAGTGATCACCTTCGGCACTGATTGTGAGCCCCATGCTAAGCGCCTTTGGTGCTCATTGCAAACCTCTCCCGCCCACAGTGCACACCGTCAGCCCTGCGATGAGCGCCCCGCGATGAACACTTACTGCGAGCCGTTCCTCCCACCTACTGTACGGGACGCTCATTGCAGGTTTCTTTAACCTGTATGTTTTGTGCTTGGAAATGCCATGTGTCTCTTTCCACCATCTCCCCCGTCCCTTCCCAGTGTCTTTTTCCTCTGTGCGTGTGGGGAATGTTTGCGTGGCGTGCAGTGATTGCCATTTGTTTTATTTTCTAAGTCCCGCGTGCCTGGAGTTGTTGGTGTAAGTGTTATTGTCTTTGCCGTCGTGTATTTTCTAAGTCCCACATGCCTGGCTTTGCTCAGCCTCGTTTTCATTCAGTTTCAGAATTTTTTTATGTTTTTCATACGCCTTTTTTTTCTCGCTTAGACGATTTTAGATTGACGAAAAACCCTAAATATTACTCACATTCGCTTGTAACCTCACTCCCAGGCTTCCTGGCTCTCCCCCTGTCCTGTCTGTGAGTGTGTTATTATATTTGTTAATTTTTTTTGTTTGTTTTTAGGGTTTTTAGACCCTAAAAGCCTAAGTCCTGCGTGCTTCACGAGGCTTCGCAGCCTAAGTCCTGAGCCGTACACGGCTCGCCTTGCTTTGCTCATGCAGCCTAAGTCGTGTCACAGTGTCACTTTACATAATAGATAGTAAAAAAAAAAGCTACAAAATTTCCACACAACACATTATTTAAGACTGTTCTTTTACCTGTTCACTTCTTACAGAACTGACCACAACTTTCCAGGAAGATAACTCTGTTATACAATGACAGCTGAAGAATTTTCAATAATATGTTGATACGCAATAGCTTTAATCCTGGGGCTAAAAAATAAATCTTTTAAATCTGCTTCTAGCAGCTTATTAATATTATCATGCGTTAATGCCGGCGGCAAAATTGGTGGGAGAATAAAATATTTGTGACATGTAGGAAAAAATTTAAAATATAGAAACAGATAACAGAAAAAAATATTTTTATTTCTAGAACTATTTTGTGTTGTAGCCGAGTTTTGTTTTATGACGAAAGCTCTCTCTGATTAGTCATTCAGTTCAGCTTTATCATTTTTTCTAACCACAAGAATGAAGTCTGACTGGTTTCTCACTTATTTATTTTCTTGCACTTTCTACCATGGGGACACAGAAGTCATAATGTTTTTAAGCTGCTTTAAAGCTTACTGTATATATATATATATATATATATATATATATATATATATATATATATAATAGTTGTCAAACTGCGAGACGTCGTCATGGTTTGCAAAGTGTGTACGAGATAGGCGATGAGCGCCACAGACATTAAAGCATTAACGTCTAGGGCTTAGCCGATGAACGGCGAAGGTGCCCATCGCTGTTCGCCTCGCAAAACACATAGGGCCTCATTCTATTATCGGCCTTTACCTTTACCTTGCAATTCAATTATACGGCGCCGCAAGGATATCCCCTCATATCACATCATGCAAACGGCCGGAAGCTTTTTCCCAGCGCCCGTAAATCTTGTTTTCCGGCCGCAAAGTCCGAAAACTGAAAATGCAAATATAAAATCGAGAATGCACTGTAAAGCTCCGTAAATGCTAGGCATCATAATCGAGGACCCGAGGATTAATAGCAACACCCTCTCAAGCTTGCACATCAGCCCAAATCCGATATATTATTTACGGATTACTTTACGTCCCGTAGTTCCGCGGGCTGGTCCTTGTTCAAACCCGTACGGGTTCGGAGATGAAGGGCCGCAAACCAAGCATTGTAATAGCCAATATATATTCAATCCAGCACTGCAAAGCACTGTAAATGATGGGGAACATAACGGGGGGGCATGAGGATTACTAGCCAAACATTCTCAAGCTTGCACATCGCCAAATTGTACTTTGATTTCAAAATCCGTACAAGTCCCACGGACTTCAATGACCAAGCCCGTAGCTCCGTATTCAAGCCCGTGCGGGCTGTCCTCCAAGCCCGCAGCTCGTTTTTAAAGGCCGTACGTGCTTGGAGGTTAAAGGTATCCATTTTGTTACGGTTTTTGCAGTCTGCATGGTTTAAGCCTGTAACCCTAAAATGGAGGCCCAAGCATTACAGCCTCCAAATTAACACTAGTTCAAATTAGTTTAATATTCCTCATATGTTTGATTGGTCAGCACACATACAGGTTCCATTGTAGCCTCTAAAACAGCCCTATAATAGAATATGTCACCCCAACATTGGCGCGCACAGCAAATGTGTTTTGACAACATGTAGCTGACATGAGCGGTCCCACATCATTGCGCAGTTGTAATATTTTTGACTAGTGCTCGTTGATGAAAGGGCGCAAGTGATATGACCTAATGCCATAAACCCTTCTAACCCTTGTAGCCGCAGCCTAATCCTAACCCTTACACCCCACAGCCTAATCCTAATCATTAGATCCGCTAGCCTCCTGTCGGGCCTGCTGTTGTTGATGCGCGCATGTGTCAGTGCGCAGATGACAGCGCACATTGGATGCACGCTATATGGTTGATCAACGATAGAATACACATCTCGCTCATCCCATCTACAGTAGAGAATACAAATAGTGGCCAAATCAGACCGCCACTTAACTTAAGTTCTTCAGTTGTGTCCGACTCTCCGTGACCCTATGGACTGCAGCACATTCAGCTAGGTCTCTGCCTGTGCTGTTCTCCAAAGTTTGAAGGCCAAAGAGATTGGAGTGGGTTGTCAGTTCCTCCTCTAGTGGATTGGGATTTGTCTGATCTCTCTGCTATGACCTGCCCACCTACAGTAGCTCACAGCTTCATTCAGGTACACAAGCTGCTTCACCACCACCACCACTTAGCAAGCCTCACCCATGTAAATTGATAAATAGCAGAACAGTTTGGAAGTTCACCAAATGGGAATAACTAGACACCTGGCACATGGCTCCCACCAGGATGGGCGTAGCAGAGATTATGCCTGATGGCGGTGAGTTTGCTGTCGATCCCAGAGCTTGCGGCCCTTCCTGATGGGTCAGAGTAGATATGTGTAGTGCATGTTCCCCTGGTCCCCTTCAGCATTGCTAAGTGGTGTGAAGGGGCTTGTGTACCTGAATGAAGCTGTGAGCTATAACATGTAGGGCCACTGTAGGTGGGCACATCATAGCAGAGATCAGACAAGGTCCAATCCACTTGAGAAGGAACTGACAAACCACACCAGTATATTTAGCATGGAAACCGTGGATAACAGCACAGGCAGAGACCTTGCTGAATGTGCTGCAGTCCATAGGGTCACGGAGAGTCGGACACAACTGAAGAACTTAACCACATATAATGAAATATTCCCCTGGTACTTGATATATGCCAAGTGGCGGTCTGATTTGGCCACTATTTGTGTTGTATTCTCTAATGTAGATGTGATGAGATGTATATGCAATTAGATAGAGATTTAAGGGATAACAATAGAGCTCATGTGCGTGGCACTGGGAAAACCTTACACCTCATAATTCCTCCACAATGCTTGCAGATACAGGAGATGCCTTCATGGACCTAAAAAAAACAAAAATAAAGAAGCAAAAAAAGACAAAACCTAAGAAATAAGGCCTGAAAACATCATAGGGCCTGCAGCATCTCTTCTCAACAGCACTCCTTAGTGACAATGTAACCATGAGGGTTAAGTCAGTGCAGGAAAATAATGGTGGTCCCACAAAATATCGACAATTTCACTTAGGGGTGGACTTACTTTTGATATTTACCCTGAATTAATCTCTCCATGTGTCAGAAACACGAATATCAAGCATCACCGTTACTGGAATCAAACTCATGAATATTACCTCCACCCTCAGCTGCACTAGTGGCTGTTACCCCAACCCTACATTAACACAGGGCTGGTATATTGAAGGAAGATGTATGTACTAATCCAATAACGTTGGTGTGTAGCATTCATGTGGTGTTTACCAATCATGATACAGTACAAACGAAAACAAACAATGATAATGTGAGCAATACATAATGTTTAATCTTATGCTTTCAAATTATTTTAAAAAAAAAGAAAACTGGAGGCAAAAATTCAGGAAAATAAATAAATTGGAACCTAAAGAGATAAGAACAAGACATCAATTAGAACAATATACGCATTGACTGCAACACCTCAACGTCAATAGATCTTGGACATCAATTGCTTCTATATGCAACATGAAAATGTTCTCACCTATTTCTGCTTTCGCTTGTGTGTTTCCTGGCTCTCCTGGCCTTTGGCAAATGTTCCCCTAGGCCGTCCCCGACCTCTGCGAATGGTTGGCGGCTCTTCCGGCCTGGATGCTGGTGACAAGGTCTGTGAGGTTGAAGGGGGTGAGGTTGAAGGGGTAGCCCGGTCTTGGGGCTGGCCTTCTCGGGCCATTTCGGGCCTTCGGACATACTCCTCCATCCCAAGGTTATGCCGCCTCACCTCTTGGATTATCCTTTCATTGTGGCATCTCATCTCCTCAAACACCCTTTCATTATGGCGTCTAATCTCCTTGAAGTTCCTTTCATCTTGGCGTCTCATCTCCTCGAACTTCCTGGCATCGTGGCTTCTCATCTCCAGCATAAACTGTTGATTTTGCTCACGCTCATGCTGGAGATGAGCCAGGAAATCCTGGCACTGGGCTGCTGACAGCGCCGGACCACTGTGTCCTCTGGGTGGAGGCACTGCTGAGTGGTGTGTCTTGCCTGACCGGAGTGGCCTGCTGGGCCTGCGGGGCTGGAGTGGCTGGCTGGGCCTGCTGGGCCTGCGGGGCCTGTGGGGCCAGAGTGGCTGGCTGGGCCTGCGGGGCCTGTGGGGCCAGAGTGGCCAGAGTGGCTGGCTGGGCCTGATGGGCCTGCGGGACCAGAGTGGCTGGCTGGGCCTGCTGGGCCTGTGGGGCCTGTGGGGCCAGAGTGTCTGGCTGGGCCTGCTGGGCCTGCGGGGCCTGTGGGGCCAGAGTGGCTGGCTGGGCCTGCTGGGCCTGCGGGGCCGGAGTGGCCAGAGTGGCTGGCTGGGCCTACTGGGCCTGCGGGGCCTGTGGGGCCGGAGTGGCCAGAGTGGCTGGCTGGGCCTGCGGGGCCTGTGGGGCCAGAGTGGCTGGCTGAGCCTGCTGGGCCTGCGGGGCCTGTGGGGCCAGAGTGGCTGGCTGGGCCTGCTGGGCCTGCGGGGCCTGTGGGGCCAGAGTGGCTGGCTGGGCCTGCTAGGCCTGTGGGGCCAGAGTGGCTGGCTGGGCCTGCTGGGCCTGTGGGGCCAGAGTGACCAGAGTGGCTGGCTGGGCCTGCTGGGCCTGCGGGGCCTGTGGGTCCGGAGTGGCCAGAGTGGCTGGCTGGGCCTGCTGGGCCTGCGGGGCCTGTGGGGCCAGAGTGGCTGGCTGGGCCTGCTGGGCCTGTGGGGCCAGAGTGGCCAGAGTGGCTGGCTGGGCCTGCTGGGCCTGCGGGGCCTGTGGGGCCAGAGTGGCTGGCTGGGCCTGCTGGGTCTGTGGGGCCTGTGGGGCCAGAGTGGCTGGCTGGGCCTGCGGGGCCTGTGGGGCCAGAGTGGCTGGCTGGGCCTGCTGGGCCTGCGGGGCCTGTGGGGCCAGAGTGGCTGGCTGGGCCTGCTGGGCCTGCAGGGCCTGTGGGGCCCGAGTGGCTGGCTGGGCCTGTGGGGCCTGTGGGGCCGGAGTGGCCAGAGTGGCTGGCTGGGCCTGCTGGGCCTGCGGGGCCTGTGGGGCCAGAGTGGCTGGCTGGGCCTGCTGGGCCTGTGGGGCCTGTGGGGCCAGAGTGGCTGGCTGGGCCTGCTGGGCCTGTGGGGCAAGAGTGGCCAGAGTGGCTGGCTGGGCGTGCTGGGCCTGCTGGGCCTGTGGGGCCGGAGTGGCCAGAGTGGCTGGCTGGGCCTGCGGGGCCTGTGGGGCCAGAGTGGCTGGCTGGGCCTGCTGGGCCTGCGGGGCCTGTGGGGCCAGAGTGGCTGGCTGGGCCTGCTGGGCCTGCGGGGCCTGTGGGGCCAGAGTGGCTGGCTGGGCCTGCTGGGCCTGTGGGGCCAGAGTGGCCAGAGTGGCTGGCTGGGCCTGCTGGGCCTGCGGGGTCTGTGGGGCCGGAGTGGCCAGAGTGGCTGGCTGGGCCTGCTGGGCCTGCGGGGCCTGTGGGGCCAGAGTGGCTGGCTGGGCCTGCTGGGCCTGCGGGGCCTGTGGGGACAGAGTGGCTGGCTGGGCCTGCGGGGCCTGTGGGGCCAGAGTGGCTGGCTGGGCCTGCTGGGCCTGTGGGGCCAGAGTGGCCAGAGTGGCTGGCTGGGCCTGTTGGGCCGGAGTGGCCAGAGTGGCCTGCTGGTCCTGCGGGGGCCACATGCCCTGTTGGGGGCCCATGCTCCAGGGCACCATTGCTTGGGGATCCATACTGTGGGCCCAACTGGGATGGGACCACATTGGGTGGCCCCACATTTGTCCAGCCCACATTGGCTGGGAGCCAGGCGGTGCCATTATCCTGGCTGGAGGGGCCATTGCTGGAGGCAATTGGTGGCATCTCGTGGATGGCCCAGGTGGACTTTGGTATGACGGCCCTGCTGCAGGTGCAGGAACCTGCGGAGGCAGGGGACGCCTGGCTGGTACTGAAATGAGACAAGATTTTGATTTGAGTATTGTTGTTTCCATATCTCTGAGATCAAAGTGACTTGTAATTGGCTGTGAATGTTTGACGCTAATCAAAATTGATCTGCATCATTAGTATTGTGGATCCTGGCTGGGATCTTTCCTGTTATGTGACAGCAACTGCTGGCAGCAGCAGTTGGACCAAGGCGCTGATAGATTAGAGTTAGAAAGTGGGGTTTAGGGGGTTAGGGTTAGAGGGTTAGGGGCTTTGGGTGTACCAACTATTTTTGGCGGCTACATGGGGACGCAAGAGCAGCCGCATCCCTAGAGTCGGCGGCGGCACTCTTCCAGCACATACTGAAATGCCCACATAAAACAGGATACATCCGCTATACCTATAATCAAAATGTACATGAATTCTAAGCAGTAGGAGTGTTAAGCCAAACAGCTATGGATGGGCCAGTTTAACATGGAGTAGAGTGTGACAGGGGAACTCATGACAATAAACAAACAATTGCAATGCAATGTCATGTATGCTTTATATGCACTGGGAACCAACAGCAAACATAACAGTAACATCAATAGATTTGCAAAACGGTATCATAATCAGTTGTGGGAGGAGGTATTGGACATATATTTCATTGCTAACAATTCTGACGAGTATATTTCTTTACACTGGATTTACATTATTTTTGCGGCCTCGTATATCTGTAGTCACAACCAGATATCTTACAGTGCAATTCAACGTCAGTTACATATCTGTATGGGGTACATGTGCGTACATATGAGGGTGTTAAGGTGTACATGGTACTCACATTGCAGGCTTTGGGACCGACCCGAGTCCACCAGGCCAGGGAGGCCCACGACCGGGGTATGTGAAGGTTTCTGGCGGCCCACCACCGGTTCCACGTGCCGCATTGGCCTCATTGGCCATCTTCTTTTTGAAGTCAATGCGGCAGTCTTGGTACGGGGGCTGGACAGACTGTCAGGTACGATTCGCATACCCCAGCGAGGAGACCTCAGCCGCGATCTCCTTCCAGGCATCTGTCCTCTGCCTGGGCCTCACTTCGCTCCCACCGGTTAGGATGGAGTGTCGGGCTTGTACTCCTCTAACCAGTGTTTCTATTTCCTGGCTCGTGAAATTTGCTGCCCTTTTTCGTGCAGCAGCTGGCTGGCCAGCCTGTGGCTGGGGGTCCTGCTCTCCATGCCCTTCGCTGCCTTCTCCCTCCATCTCTCCTCCTCTGACAGCATACAACACAGTCACAGATTTACGAATTTCACTCCCTTTTAAACTATTTGTGCCCTTGATTGTCATCCTTCTATTGGTTAATTGATTTCAGGTTGTATTTCAGGATTACGGGCTTGAGACTTGGCCGTAGCTTCTTAGTGAAGCACGTACGGGTTTGGCGGATGATTGCCCTCCAAGCCCGTAGCTCGTTATTCAAACCCATGCGGGCTTGCATGATAGATGAAGTTAAATATCTTTATTTGCGCATTTGAGAGTAGGGGAATGTTGAGCTATTAATTCTAAAACCAAACATCACTTTCACTTTTAATAAAAGTACAGGATGGCTTTTCTATGCTACGACTTGTAAGTTAGCCCTTTACGACCAGTAGGTCTATTTTACCCATTTACGGACTTGACGGAGGCTAATCCCGCAGCCTTTGCGGGTCTGAGGTGCTCCAAGCCCTCGGGACTTTGTCCACGGATATTTGACAAGAATTTGAAAATACAAAAATTACGGATTTGAGTATAGGGGAATGTTGTGCTATTTTTGCTAACACCTACAATCACTTTATAGTCTCCTCAGAGTGCAGGATGGCTTTATTTCGGCTTTATTATGTGCTTAATTGGTGCTAGTGGGACCTTTTTGGTGCAAGTAAGCTGCGGCTCGGTTTTAGCCTTGCAGAGAGGTTTCCCGTAGCAATTGAATAGCAACCGGGGCTTTCTTGCGGCCGAAACTCTTGCGGCCGTTTTAGATCAAAGGCTTTTCTCCGGCGCGAGCAGCCTCAAGGGATAGCAAGGCGCCGGCCGCAAGCCTGCCGGAGCCCCCGGCCGGAAGGGAATAGAATAGCCGAATAGCTTGCGGCCGGTCCTTGCGGACCCGCATCTCCTACGGCCGTTAATAAAATGAGGCCCATAGCACTTAGCCGATGAGCGCCAAAGGCTCTCATCGCTGCAAGGCGAGCCGTTAACACGTAGCACTTGGGCGATGAGCGCCAAAGGCGCTCATTATTTACTAGCCTTGCATAGCGAGGCAAGCCGTTAACCCACTACAAAGTGCCGGAAAACACTTCCTAAATGCGGGATCGCCTTGGCGTGCAAGCGGTTCACAACCGCGGGACTTAAAAAAAAAATACGAGACGGGGGAGTTAGAAAAAAAAAAGATACGAGAAGCAAAAAATTACAGGATTAGCAGGCGAACGACAAAAATGAAAAAACAATAAAAACACACTAAATTCACCAAAAGAAATTACAAAAACATCACAGACAGCATGGGGCAAGAGCCAGGACGTCTGGGAGTGAGGTGGAACGCGAATTTAACTTGATTTAGACGACTTTCTACACTTGAAAATCAAAAACGAGGATACACGACCACGAACTGCGCAAAACACTGCCAAAAGCATAGAACTTTACACATCACACTACGACCTGCAAAATACACTATTACAAAAGCAGGAAAATGCTCACGAGCCGCGTTCGACATTAATAACATTATGACGTACAATGCCGCTTTACACAATAAACCAACGGCTTTACCTCGTGCACGCAGCCTATTTAGATGCACACTTGGAACATTCATTACGCTTTATGAGCCGGACACCAATACTCACAATGTATATTCTGTGCAGACGCAAAATACAAACAGATTGTTAGCTCTTCAGCCTATTGCTCGCTGCATATATCAATTATAAATACAAAAGTACACAACAGGAAAGGCTCGCAATGAGTACCGAAAGTCCTCACAGCCCAAAAAGGTTTACATTCTGTGTCAAACAGCATTCCCATGGCTTGAAATTTTATTGTCCCGGGAAAGTCGCTAGTATATATATATATATATATATATATATATATATTTATATATATATATATATATATATATATATATATATATATATATATATATATATATTACACACATCTACTGTATATATACTCACATGGAAATTGGGAATCTGAAATCTTCTGCCAATTTTCAGAAAATCCTCCAGATTATATTAATAGGGGACAGACAAAATAGCAAAATTAAACTTAATAATGTATTTTCTTCTAAACTCTGGGAGGATTCAATGATCGGACAGAAGACTACCTGGCAAGCAGCAGCAGAAAGAGTATCTGCACAAAGGCACACACAACATTGTAATTACAAATTACTAGTATACTTTTACTTTCTTCTGTATTTTTGCATCACAACACCTTAATTTTGTATTATATTTTTACTCTTGCAATATTTTTAGTGTGTTTATATCTTCCTAACTCACTTCTATTCTTTGTTCTTTATTCTATTTTTGTTCCAGTGTTCACTTTTCCCCATTTTACTTCTCCCCTCCCCTCTCAGCTTCTGCTTCTTTGCTTCAGTAAATCATCTTCTCTTCCCTTTCTTTTTCCTCATCACCCATATTCCACCTAACATCACACTAACTACTGTATTCCCCTGAGAAATTATCATGCAGTGCTTAAAATTGGAGAGTTTGGTGCAACCTTTTTTCTTTTAATAAAAATGATTAAAAAAAAAAAGTTAAGGAGAAGTGAGGAAGGGGAAGTCTGTGTGATGCAGTGGAATTATAGTGAGGTGGGAGAAAGCCTGTGTTATGAGTGATATGATGGGAGAGGAAGCAGTGATATGATAGTGAAGTAAGAGAAAGCCTATGCAGTGATATGATAGTGAGGTGGGAGGAAACCTATGCAGTGATATGATAGTGAGGTGGGAGGAAGCCTGTGATATGCATAGCTGTACTATACATTAGCAAAACATTTCAGTAGATTCCAAGCCATCCATGACTACAGCCCAGATACATTTCTGTGGTTTCCCCTGTTTTGTTGTCTGCTTTGCTTACATGTTGTTTATTTATAGCTATATGTATATAATAATAAGTGGAACATTGGGACATGTCTATCAGCATAAACTCTTATGTATACTTCTCTTGCTTCCTTCTCATACTCTAATATGTTCTGTCTCTCTCCCTTTAGCCTCTCCCCTCCTCTCTCTCTCTCTATTGTTCTCTCATTATCTCCCTCTTCCCTTCTCCAGCTCTCTAGACCTTTCTCCTTCTCTTTTCTGTCCCTTCTCATTTTCTCTTCGTCCCTCCATTCTTGTCCATTTTCTCTCTTCTCTCCTCCCTTCCCTACCTTTGCCTCTTCTGTGCCGTCAACACATCCTTCTTTTTTTATTTTCTCTTCCTCCCTCACATTTTCTTTTTGCTTTCTCTATTCTCACTCTTTTCTATCCCTTTCACTCCTACCCTAGCTCCTTCTCTCTTCCTTTCTGTTTCTTCCACTGTCTTTTACGCTCTCCTTTCTCTCTCTCAATCATCTGTCTATTTAATAATCTTTTGTCTCTCCTCCTCCCTTAAACATAGAAATATTGATAACTAAAAAGGTCCAACTAGCTTTTCCATTGGTGCGTGTATGAGTAGCTGTGTTGTAAAAATGGCTGTTATGGGGAAATGTCTGTGATTTGCTCACACAGCAAGAGAGGGATATACACAAACAGAAAAGGGAAAAATGGAACAGGGGCTCCTCCACTTCACTGCCCAGGGGCTCCAAAAAGGAAGATCCGGCTGTGCTGGTAGCCCTCGTCATTCTCACCCACTCACAATGAGCTTTAAAAATAAAATAATTGTGCCAATAAAATAATTTTTGCCAATTCCAATTAATAATATAAAACTCAATAAATTTCAAAGGGGGATTTTTCGCTTTATCTGGAAAAATAAACCTCCAAGAGTAGCCAAAAACAATATGTATAGATGTAAAGCGAAAGGAGATCTATCGTGTCCTAATCTCCTAAACTACTATAGAGCAGCTCAATTGGCATTTTTACCGCTGGCTCATTCCATTAAACATCAACCACTTTGGATCTTCATAGAGAATACACAAATGGTTCCCTCCTCCTGGGACACAATAATGTGGTCTCCAAACTTGCTCCCTCTAAGATCAAATTGCTCTAACCAACTAACTTCTCTTACTATGAAAATTTGGGTGAGGTCGAACCTCCGGGGTCGGCTGGTCCATTCTCTGTCAACTCTCACCTCAATCTTTTCAGATAAGAATATGTACCTGACATGCTCTGACACTTCATGACACTGGTGGAAGGCTGCTAAACTGGACAGATTAAATTCCTGCTTCAGGAATGGCTCTCTAATATCTGCAGCCAATATGCAGAGCCAATATTCCAGATAAAGATACATTTAATCATATTACATTTAGACATTGGGAGGCTACAAACTGTAGGGAGCATGGCCCTCCTAGATCATGCTGGCTTTCAGTAGTTTGTCTAAATCTTCCCTTGTCCAAGGGAATTTTGGGGTCACTCTATAGAATACTGAACGCACCAGATGAGAAACAAAAGCCTTCCCATATTCTTAAATGGGAGAAGGATCTGGGCCACGTCTGGGAGACGGAAAAATGGACAGAGGCCTATTCTATCCTTTCCCAGGGTTCCATCACATATTATAATTGTCAAACTACGAGAGCCGTTAAGGCACTAAAACTAGGAGCACTTGGGCGATGAGTGCCAAAGGCGCTCATTGCCTGCAAGCCTTGCAAAGTGAGGCGAGCAATGAAGGCAATGAAACACGCGGAACTTAGCCAGAAAGGAGCGGCGAAGGCGCTCCCGCGAGCTTCACGAAGCGAGGCGAGCCGATCACACATTGAAACACGCGGGACTTAGCATCCAAGCACTTAGGAAACGCTGGATCGCCTTAGGCTGCAAGCAGTTGACGAACGAGTGACTTAGAAAAAAGAAATACGAAACGCAGGATTTCGAAGAAAAAAAAATACGAAATAGGAAAAATACGGTTGAACCATGCAAAGCAAAAACACACAAAATACAAAAAACAATACAACAAAAACATAACACACAGCACGGGGGAACAGCCAGGACGTCTGGGAGTGAGGTGGAACGCGAATTTAAGTCAATTTTGCCGAGTTTCGGCACTCAGAAATCAGCTAAGCAAGAAAAAAAATGTCAGCCAAAGGAAATGAAAACAAGGCTACATCACCCTGGACCACGTAAAACACCTCCAAACGCGTACCACTTTCACCCAGGAACGTACGAGGTACAAAATACACTATTACAAAGGACGGCAAATGCTCGCGAACCACATAGCACATAGACAAACGACGCAATTTTACAACCCTAACTTGCCACTAACAACATTACGCATCTAAAGTAGTGCTTTACACAAATAAACCAACGGTTTGCCCTTGCACACGCAGCCTACTTCTAATGCACAGTTGGGACATTCATAAAACTATCTCCTCAGGCGAGCAACAGTCCCACTGGACATTATATGCTGCGGGACAATAAAAAGAGATTGTTACCTCTTCAGGCTATTGATTGTTACATATATTAATTAGAGAAAGGTAAACTATATTCATTTATTATTCAATTAATTCATTAATTAGTATCTAAAAAAATATAGAGAGGAGCCAAAGGACACACGAGGAGAGGCTCGCAATGAGCGCCGAAGGTCCTTAGAGTATAAAAAGCTTAACATTGTGTGCCAAACAGCATTGCCATGGCTTCAAATTTTATTGACCGTCATTTTTTGACGGCAAGTTGCTAATTACATAGGGCCTCATTCAATCGCGATTTGGCCAATTGAATAGGGCTCTAAATAAGCACATAGCATTTTTTTTAAAAAAAAAATAAGTTTTTACTTAGTGAAAACCTTGCTTTTGGATAGATGTTTACTAACTAATTTCTTTAAAAAAAAAATGTTATGTGCTTATTTTGACCCCTATTCAATTGGCCAAATTGCAATTGAATGAGGGCCATAGTCTCTTAGAGACCTCAATTAAAATCCTATATAGAGCTTACTTGTCTCTAAAAAAAATACATAAAATTACAAAATCTGGAAATAAGCTTTGCTTTAGAGGGTGCCAAATTGAAGGCGATTTTATACACTCTTGATGGTATTGCCCAATTGTTCAAGGACTGTGGTCCAAGACTCTTCGCTCAACGTCACGCTAAAACCCACAATGGAGGTATGTCTTCTAGGTATACATGATCCTAAATGAAGTCTTTCTCGAAATAAACTACTCCAATTCTTTATACTAGCGACTAAAAATACTATTGCCAGACATTGAAAAAAATTCCCTTCAATGCGTAGTGGGAATGTAATAAATAAAATTAACTACATACTGATCAATGAAAGGCCGACACATACACTTAGTGATACTTCACAGCAGTTCCTTAAGGTTTGGGAACCCTGGCTAGCTTCTCCTGAAAGTATAACAATCACATAACTCGAATATAGACCTTTATATTACCCTGGCTGGTGGGAAGCAGGAGACGGAAACGGTCTGGATCTAGGTGCACTGGGGCAGTCTGGAAGACGAGGTATAGCAAGTCTGCTAAATACTTACTCCTAAAGTAGAGTAATTTGGGGTGAAATCAGGGCGGGTTCATTGATAGTTGTCCCCCTCTGATCTTATAATACATTCTGCCACGGTAATGGTTCACAAATGTTTCAACATATTATGTGTCTATGTATATAGTTTATTTGTATAATGTGAGAATTCACCAATTTACACATTTACTAGGGGTTGCATTATATATCTAACCTTATGAGAAAGCTGTCCGGTGAGCTAATTATCAGCCTTATTAAATTGCGATTCAGCCAATTGAATAGGGCTCTATATAAGCACACAGCATATTTTTTTACAGAAGTTTTTAGTTAGTGAAGACCTTGCTTTTGGATAAAAGTTCACTAACTAAAAACTTCTGTAAAAAAATATGCTCTGTGCTTATATAGAGCCCTATTCAATTGGCTGGATCGTAATTTAATAATAATCAATATCTAGACTTTCCCTAGTTATTTTCTATATTTGGGATTTGTTTGATTTTTACTATTTAAGCCTAAAAAATTACAAAATTACGGATACTCTGAAAATATAACAGCTAATACTTTGTTATTTCTGATATTTATATTTTTGACTGTAAAAATGGTAATGTTACTTCGGCAAAATAGTGTAATTTTTGCTCTTTTACATTGATGCTGTTGTTTGAAATGACTTATTGTTTTGTTCTTCTTTCTGATTTGTGGTTATCCTGAATAATAAAAAATATTGAATAAAAAAAATAAAAAATAAAAAAATGACACTGGCATCCACTTTCCTTCACTCACAGGGAAGAGGTTACATTTAAAATAAACAAATAAAATAAATAAGGCCTTATAGTGTGGTGGAAATGGAGTTCCAGGGGGAGATATAATGGTAAAGATGTTAATTTGATGTTAAACAGATACAAAAATTGAACACAAGTAAATTTACTGAAATATCAATATTTTAGTCAATCCCAGGAAAGATGCATAATCAATAATGCAGATTGGGATTCTTTATAGGTTGTCTTCATGCTTTAAAGGGCCTCATTCAATTGCGATTTGGCCAATTGAATAGGGCTCTAAATAAGCACATAGCATATTTTTTATAATTTTTTAGTTAGTGAAAACCTTGCTTTTGGATAGATGTTTACTAGCTAAAAACTTCTTTAAAAAATATGTTATGTGCTTATTTAGAGCCCTATTCAATTGGCCGAATTGCAATTGAATGAGGGCCTTGGTAAGAAGCACAGTTTTATTGTCTAGTTTTAGCACTAAACAGACAACCATTTGTCCTGGCTTCTTTTCACCTTTCTATATTTACAGGTCTGATAGAGGAGGCGCACACACATTCATATGGATTCATAATTCTGCCATTTTAACTTATTTTTAAATACAAAAGTTGTATTTCAGGCGAAAAAAACATTTTTATAATGTGTAAATAACGCTCTGTATGCTGCAATTGGGATAAAAGTATCTGAATTATGAATAGGAAATGCAGTGACAAACGTTCCTAATGAATGATGGGTTTGTCCATTAAAGTGAAGAAACAATGTACATTTTTAGAAAGCGCTCACACATTCCCATCAACTCTGACTCAGGTGGATTATTGTCATGTTGCTTCCTGGATGAAGCAAGTGCAAAGAACATTTTGAGGTTAGTCCGATAGAGTATTTTTAAATCTTATACCACCGTACAATTGGTCAATGATCTCAGTGAGGGTTACAACATAATTTACAGACTTTATAATAAATGTGCGCTACACAGGTAGTTGTAAAGCATTTAAAAGGACACTGAAGGCACAATTGTGCTTTTACATATTTTAAACATTACAATATGTATTGTTTGCATAAAAAATTAATGGAAGCTTATATTGCTCTTTTGCACACCATATTATAAATGATTGTTGTGGTGAATTTCCACAACACAAACTGGGATCCCGCTCCATGCTGATGATCACCAGTAAGCTTGAAACAGCTGTACATGGATAGGATTCTCAGCTTGTGTAAAATCCAACCTTGGCTTTGTATTAAAGCTGTGTAATGCAGCAGGCATAAGCTTAAAGGAAGCCATGTTTGAAAATAGCTATGGATTGAAGAGTGAGGCATCGTGGGCACATTTGCATGTCCAAGCTCAGCTCCCCAGAATGCAGTGTAATAACAGTTTTTCTGGAAGCAGGTTTTTTTACCTTGTTTTAGACGTTCAAATGTGAACACAGATGTACTATTTATTTACTGTATATATATATATATATATATATATATATATAAATATATATATATATATGTATATATATATATATATATATATATTACATTCTGAATACTTGTAGTTCAAAGTACTTTTAAGATTTCCTGTGTGAGCTCCACCCCCGAGGAACCTATGTAGGCAGAGCACCCTAGCCAATGAGCTGGCAGAGTTGTGCCCTAGCGAATCAGCTGCTCAATTGGCCACAACTAATTAGGAATTTTATGTTCGTTTAGCTTAGATTTTCAGTGGAATTCTTTATATAGAGAGAAAACACTTCAGCACCCAAAGGCAGCAGTTGCACAGATGATTTTCACCACCAAAGCGCTACGTCCTATATGATAAGGGTGTTCAGCTGACCTTTGTGTAATATATTTTGACCTTGTTGTGTTTTTCCTCAGTATAAAGGCAACGTGAGTTTGGGTTTATCTCCTTCAGGCGGTGACCTGCAGATATTTTTGAGCGAGTGTCACATAAAAACCGCCTATTAATCAAAATAAATTCCATAATGAGAGGTAACAAATTTATATCGCACCTGCCTTGCAAATATACATATGAAGGGAATCGTAACATCGTCATTTTAAAAGTAACATCAGCAAATTATACTGTAGAATAGTAATCCTGCAACCATTCCAGAAATGTAATGTATACATAAAAATACACATAATTGCAATTATTTGCAATTACAAATTCTAAGTGGAAATGGCATAAAATTAATATAGAAATTGGAGTTATTTTGTGTACAAATTACTAAAAAGGTATACCCTCTAAACTAATGAGATTATGAAAAGCAATTAATTAACAGTGGTGTAATGTTAAAGATGTGCATGCCCTGCTGAAAAAAAGGGTAAGTGTCAGTTTATTTAATTGTTAAACCTCTCTGTCAATTCAATATTTATTTAAACATAAAATAAGTGTAAATGGGTTCTTCAGGGCAAAATAAATTGGGGGCCCCCATTTATAAGGTAGGTGTCAGTGGGGGATCCTTAAAAAAGGCAAAAACAATATATATATAGTGGACTACCTACTCATAATTTCCACAACACAAGCTGAGATCCCGCTCCATGCTGATGATAGCCAGTAAGCTTGAAACAGCTGTACATGGATTGGATACTCGGCTTGTGTTCATTCCAAGCCTTGGCTTTGCATTAAAGCTGTGTAATACAGCATACATAAGCTTAAAGGAAGCCATGTTTGATAATGGCTACGGAATGAAGAGGGAGGCATTTGTGGCCATATTTGTGTGTCCCAGCTCAACTTCCCAGAATGCAATGTAATAACTGTTTTTCTCGGAACTCTGAGCTGGAAGCAGGTTTTTTTACTTGCTTTAGACATTCAAATGTGAACACAGGTGTACTTTTTATTTACTATATATATATATATATATATATATATATATATATATATATATAGATCCAATGGTGACCTCATGAACCTTCTATAAAAATAATTTCCTACCCCTCTTTTGTAATAAATTAAATTTAGATTATTTTAAGTCTGCTGCTCGTAGCAATAGGACCTTGATCCAGCAGTAGTTCCACTAGTGTATAAAATAACTTCTATATAAACTTTATTTTGGGACCTTTAACTTAACTAAAGGGCACCCTGAGAACTCATACTAAATGAAAGGATGGAAAATGTCATGCCCACACACAAACTCTTTATCAGTAGTCAGTAAGATGCCAATGCCATGGTCTTTCCATGGTGCGCAGTGGGTAGTGAGGATAAAATACACATGGTAGAAACATTTAGCTAGAAATCGGGCCCACAGAAAAAAATAGAACTATTTCTGGACCGTAATCTGGGAACCAGACTGTAAAACTGCTGATTACCTACAGGATTAAATAGTGTGGTTTTTAACTCACAAGTTTCCAGTTTAAACCAAAAGGGCTATATTTATCAAAAAGTGGTAAAACTAAGGATAAGAAAAGGGAAGTGTGATCAAAGTGATATGGAGGGCTCAATGTTTTTAATATTAATTTAAACTATCTATGTGTGTATTTGTATTTCTAAACATAATTTTATTAACAAGTGCTCAAAATCTCTGTTTTTACTCACTAAAATCTTTCAAATATCAAAAAAGATCCAGACCTCCATTGGGTTAAATCCTAGTACAAAATACAGGTATGATATAAAGTCTAATATTTCTTTAAGTGTTATTTCTTTTTCATTACAATCATGGAACTATTTTGTTAATATAATATAAAATAGATTGCTATATCAGTATTTCTCTGATATATACGATATACCATATAATTTGTGAATTATAGGTTGACGTATAATTTGCAAATTTATTTTGTAAATACAACAAATATATCAGCTGTTATAGCAATTTAATATATCTGATAATTAATTGTAATGAAAAACATTTTCTTTTCTGAATTAGAAATAATACTATAATTCGACTATAAAATAATATGATATTAAAATGGTATGATATCTTAATAAATAGCTATTTGTAAACATGCCAAAAATAATCAAAATTATCTCCAATGTCATAATTACCATTGTGCATGTCTTATGTATGATTATGTGGACAATAACATATTATAATTGTCAAACTGCAAGTTATCGTCACGCAACTTCCCCTGCCATGGCTCCCCCTGCCCCGCTGATGCTCATTGCGCCACATCAGCCCCCACCAATTCATTGCAGGGCTTGCAGCCCTCCCTGCTCCATA
The DNA here is from genome assembly GCA_027410445.1 of Discoglossus pictus. NCBI lineage: Eukaryota > Metazoa > Chordata > Amphibia > Anura > Alytidae > Discoglossus > Discoglossus pictus. Next base: position 21,507,135 of record CM050165.1, on the reverse strand, counting down.
CTCCCTGCTCCGGTGGCCGGGGGCGCCTGCGCACACGAGAGGGGATGCGCGCACAGGAAGCCGGACGCACAAGCGTGCGCACACACGGGAAACCGGCTGCACAAGTGTGCGCGCGAGCCCCTGCAGCATTAAGGTGAGGGAGGAGTGGGAGAGAGACACGGGAGGGAGAGGAGGGGGAAGAGAGACACTGGGGGGGGGAGAAACGGGGGGATGAGAAACAGGGGAGGGAGAGGAGGGGGGAAGAGAGACACGAGGGAGAGGAGGGGGAAGAGAGACACAGGGGAGGGAGAGGAGGAGGTGAAGAGAGACACGGGAAGGAGAAGAGCAGGAAATTAGTCACAGGGGAGGGAGAGGAGGGGGGAAGAGTGACACAGGGGAGGGGGAAGAGAGACACATGGGAGGGGGAAGAGAGACACAAGGGAGGGGGGAAGACAGACACATAGGAGGGGTGAGTAGACAGAGGGGGGAGATGTGGGTTGAAAAGACAGGGGGGAGATAGACGCAGTGGAGGGAGAGGGGGGAAGAATACAGGGGAGGGAGAAGGGGGAGAGACGCATTGGAGGGAGATGGGGGAAGGAGAAACAAGGGAGGGAGAGTGGGGAAAGAGACACAGAGGAGGAGGGGAAGAGACACAGGGGAGGGAGAGGGGGGAAAGAGACATAGGGGAAGGGAAGGAAGTAATGGAGGAGAGGCTCACAATGAGTTCCTTCCGTCAAGTAGAGGGGTGGAGAGGCTCGCAATGTGTGACAAACACAATTGCCAGGCTACAAATTTTATTGCCATAATTTTTGTAGGGTATATCGCTAGTGTGATAATAACTAACACTTTATAATTGATGTACCTTGATATATATCTGTTACAATTGTTTATACCATCTTGTTATATTAAAATATTCTGAATTATTATCTATATTCATTTATAATAAATATATTCTCACATAATACAGTTCTGTTCATTTCATGAGGCCAATGCTTTTAATATAACATGTAGTAAGAATTCGGAATTAGTCGAAATTGTCAAATATGTAAAATATGTAATTTTGAATTAATATTAATTAATATTAATCATTATATTAATTGCCAAAACCCACAAAAACACAATCAAGTGAATATAGATAAAATATTTTCTCTAAATATTATTATATGTTCCTGTCTTGGATACCTGCCAATACTGTTATTTTGTTACTTACTTTACAAGCATGTGAAGTTTTGATCAAACTACAATGGATATTAATTTAAATAATCGGATAAACCAGATAATAATTTACTAAGATAACCAAAAAGTGAAATATCTGTTTACTGTCACATTCACAAAACAATAGTAGGCATAATAAAACTTAAAGTTTATTACATCAGTTAAAATAATGAGCTCATTAACTACATTTAAAATATAAACAAAAATTCCTGAAAGGCTCATGTTATTGTAGGCGTAATATAGGGTTATGATAATAAATGCTTGTATATGTTCAGACTTTTTTCAGAGAAATTCCTCAAAAAATGAAATATTGTGCTCAGAATAGTGTATTTCCTCAATGTTTAAGCTTAAAGCCGGGGTTCAGACTTGTTTTAGACATATAAATGTACACATAAGTATAATATTTTCTTGCTGTCATTAGTATTATTCATATACACCTGCTTTGCATGATTGAAGATAATCAAAGGAATTCTAAAGGGTGTAGAATTTGCTTAGTTGCACTTCAGACATCAGGAAACTTTAAACCAGAGCCTCCAGGGCATATATGTAAAAGACATGTTTTGGCCGGTCAAGGTTTTTGCAATAACATCTCTTTATTTTAGCTTCCGGTAGTTACTGGGAAATCTATAAGTTGCGTAGTTAGCATGTGTGCAGAGTATTTATATATATCTACTGCATTGGTGACTATTGTCGCAGTACTCCTTACTCCTCAAGCACTGTATGTGGGACAAAAACATTGTAAACGTCATATAACTTCAGGAATACAAGATCCGGGATATATATATTCTTGGATACTGTGACCTTCCTGGATCTATTAATTTATTGGAGACGTGACGTGTAATTGTAAGTATTACAGTTTGGAATACAATCAGACTCTGTATTTATGTGTTCCCTGTTACAATGTTTCATAATCACTGTGTTTGAGGATTGTCTTGTGTTTTATTTTTTCATAAATTGTCTCATAAAAAAGTTTCACAAACTGTATATAACAATAGATGGTTTCTTAAACTGTGTCTCATGCTACAATGTTTCATATGCTCTGTGCTTTGTGATACAATGTTTCATATGCACTGCATATAATGATACAATCTTTCAGACGCTCTGTGTTTTGTGATAGAATGTTTCATACGCTCTGTGCTTTGTGATACAATGTTTCATACGCTCTGTGCTTTGTGATACAATGTTTCATACGCTCTGTGCTTTGTGATACAATGTTTCATATGTTGTTTTGTGATACAATGTTTCATATGCGCTGTGCTTTGTGATACAATGTTTCATACGCTCTGTGCTTTGTGATACAATGTTTCATATGTTGTTTTGTGATACAATGTTTCATATGCGCTGTGCTTTGTGATACAATGTTTCATACGCTCTGTGCTTAGTGATAGAATGTTTCATACGCTCTGTGCTTTGTGATACAATGTTTCATACGCTCTGTGCTTTGTGATACAATGTTTCATATGTTGTTTTGTGATACAATGTTTCATATGCGCTGTGCTTTGTGATACAATGTTTCATACGCTCTGTGCTTAGTGATAGAATGTTTCATACCCTCTGTGCTTTGTGATACAATGTTTCATACGCTCTGTGCTTTGTGATACAATGTTTCATACGCTCTGTGCTTTGTGATACAATGTTTCATATGTTGTTTTGTGATACAATGTTTCATATGTTGTTTTTGATACAATGTTTCATACGCGCTGTGTTTTTGATACGTTTCATTAGCTCAGTGTCTCCTGGTACAATCTTTTAAGAGACATAAAGGGTTCCCAGTTTTTAATATTAAAACAACTTAAGTGTTTGGTTATCTAAACATTTCATTCACAAGTGCTTAAAAAAAAAAATTACTCACTGAAACTTCCAAACAGTCCCTGCAAGGCTCAGTCCTGTAGCTCATGCACACAGTATTTCTATTGGTTCTAGACGTACTAGCAAATCACAGACTGTTTCTCATCCACATGTTTTGAAATGCTGCTGAGAGACAGTCTGTGATCGGTTAATACATCTAATAGCTCAGAGATATCACATATATAGTTGTGAGCATGCAGGCCGTTGCTCATGCTTGTGGGCTCGCACAGCGAGCCGCGGCCCTCGCGTAGCAAGGGCAGCGGGCGAGGGCCTCAGTTGCTGGCATGGAGCGCTGAAGGGCCTCAGTTGCTGGCATGGAGCGCCTTCGAGGGCCTCAGTTGCTGGCATGGAGCGCCGAAGGCTCTCCATGCCAGCAACTGCGACCCTCGCAAACTTTACGTCGCAACGCAAACAACACGACACACCAATTACGACCCTCGCAAACTTTACCTCGCAACGCAAACAACATACGAGACACGTTACCACACATTACGACCTTGCAACACTCGGACGCAACTCGCGAACATTACAAAATTCAAAACACAATACATACACACAGCACATACATAAAAAGCTTACCTACAGCAAGAGGGAGCACCCAGGACCTCAAAAAAACAACTTACACCTTCATTTCACTCCAAATAAAAGAGTTTAGACACTAAAAAATTTGATAAGTGACAGAAAAAATGGCCGGCGAACCAAACGAAAACGAGGCTACACACGCAAACACCATACGAGACACGTTAGCACACATTACAATCTCGCAAACATCGGACGCAACACGCGAACATAAAAAAAATTAAAACACAATAAATACACACTACATACATAAAAAGCTTACCTACAGCATGAGGTAGCATCCAGCACCTCAAAAAAGCAACTTACACCTTCATTTAAATAAAAATAAAACAGTTTAGACACTAATCGCTAAGCGAGAGAAAAAATGGCCGACGAACAAAACGAAAACGAGGCTACAGCACTCTCAACACGCAAAACACCACAAGAAACTCGCAAAACACCACAAGAAACTCGCAAAACACCACGAAGCACCAACGGATACGCATACTACAGATTACCCGCCATTTTACGCCAATGCACCACTACGCTAACGGTTTCGTCTCGCGCACGCACACTATTACACTGCGCACATTCATCACGCTTACACAGCAGCTCCACAACACTAATGCTGCAGCAACATCAAAACAGATTGCCAGCTCTTCAACCCAATGCTTCAAAATAGGTAAAGTATATTCATTTATTAATGTATTACATATTTCATTATTAAACACCAAACAGCATTAGCTACCTTACAATTTCATTGCCGTCATTTTTTGACGGGCAATTCGCTAGTTGTATATATAAGCTATAGAGGGTCAGACCTTTGTTGGGACTATTTGGAAGGCTTCAGTGAGTAAAACAGAGCTTTTAAGCACTCGTTAATAAAATTATGTTTAGATATCCAAACACTTAGTTTATTTTAATATTAAAAATAAATATATGTCATGATACAATGTGTGGTATAAAGTGAAACAATGCTGCAATAGCTCTGTGTCCAATTATACAATGGTTCCTAATTATATGTCATGATCCAATAATAGTCGGGTGCATTAAAAGTGAACATAAAACAAAAGATAACACAAAAAAATTGCCAGTGTACAAAGGATACACATATTTGAGAGTTCTTGGAGATATCAAATCTTACTATATATCCCTTTAAGAGTTTTCAAAGACTTTTAGTATATCTGGTTTGCCGGTTGCCCTTCTAGTTCATATAGCAGTATAGAATCTAAACACCATGCAGACCTATCCCCTTTTAAATTCGCCATCACAGACAGCTGCAGTGGGCGCTAGATGGCGCTGCTGATATTTTGCAGCACTGCCGATATTTCACAGAAGTTGGAACCTTAGAAGGTTACCCTAACCCTTAAACAAACACTAACCCTCACCGTAACTTTAAAATTTTACCTAACCCTAACTCTATGGTATCAGCACTGAAAATCACTGAAAAACTATTTTATTTGCTGGGCTATGTATAACTGGCTACTTATAACTAATCTGCATAATTTGATGAGTTACAGGCATATGTCATGCTGTTAATTTACTCTTTATTAACTCTTTGTAAGTATATAAAAAAATTATATATATATATATATATATATATATATATATATATATATAATTTTTATTTTTTGTTCAGATGTGTTGAAATAAATTAAATGTATGTATTTTAGAATGGCATTTACAATTACAGTGATATTTTTGACAAAGACAATTTCCCAAATAGGGATAATTAAATAATATATAAAGGTTTATTTTTAATTAGATTCAATTTTGAAACCATTGTTTAGTAATATCCTGCATTAGTCATGAATGATGTGCAAATAATATATTTTGCTACTTTTATATATTTACTGTGAATTAAAATGACAACATAAAGGTCTGAAAATGAAATAGCCAGACAGTGCGGCCGCTGCAAGATCTCCAGCCCCCAGCCCCAGCTCCAGCCCCCGGCCCCCAGCCCTAGCCCTAGCTCCAGCCCCCGGCCCCCAGCCCTAGCCCTAGCTCCAGCCCCTGGCCCCCAGCCCCAGCTCCAGCCCCCGGCCCCCAGCCCCAGCTCCAGCCCCCGGCCCCCAGCCCTAGCCCCAGTCCTGGACCCAGCTCCTCCTCCTTCATTTTTTTAACAAAAGACCTGTCAACTGATATAATCCTCCAGGTGTGTTGCACATATACCTTTATCACGGAAGCAAAGAAACATGTTTAAGAATGTCATTAAACAACCACTGTAGATTGGGGGTAAATGACACAAACTTTATATTTTTGCTAAGTTAAAGGGATATGGAAGGTTTCTGGATTTTAAAGGAATACAATTTACCTATGTATCTTTATATATACATATATGTGCTTTATTTTATTAATAAGTGATTATAAGGTCTGTTTTTATTGGCTAAACCCAAACAAATGTTACCTGCTTAAGTCTGCCCTCTGCAGCTCACAAAGACACAGACTCTGCTGTACTTGCTTTGTCTCCTACTAACCAATCAGTGACATCTATCAGCAACATTCTGCAACGTGATCTCTGATAGGTTAGGACACTACACTGCACATCCAGCCCTACAGAGACTTGTTTAATTTTAGACAATAAAAAGAGAGCTTATGTGCACTCCTTAATAAAATAAAGTGTTTAGCATTGGCAGCCCCATCCAGCGCATCTAGTACAATATAAACTATGGGTGTGACTAAGAGCATAATTAAGTTGGGGGAAAAAAGGCATACAGATTTTAATTGAAACAAATATATTTGTTAATGGTCAGCAAGAATCCATGAGACATTAGTGGACTTTGTGTGTGTAAGATGGCAGTTTTTTTTGCAGAGCTATGGTTGCCTTCTTTGGTGCAATTTACTGCTTCTGGGCTACTGAGAGGTGTCAAAAAGGTTTTGGACTTCTGCCTATTACCTCCTCCTCTATCTTTCCCTCCTCTGATAACTACAAATACACACCCCATCATCTAACTTAAACAGCTGCTAATACTGTTAGTTTGGTACAAAAATGACAAACAAGTGCTTTTTCTTGGACTGCATTCATCATTTAAGTACCAGTTTGTGAAGTATGAAACAAACTAACAGCATTAGCCGCTGTGTAAGCCAAGGATATTAAAACCTTTTTTGATAAAAGTTGAATTTTTGAAGATTCTATTAATGAGTACAGGAATCCATTTTGTCTTTATTGCTTTACTTCCTGAGAGCTGGATCATGAGAGTGTGTTTTCCAGTGGAGGAGGAGGGAACATGGAAAGACCAGAAGGCTTTCCTAGATAACTGGATCTGATTACAATTGACACCTTACTCCTTCCCCCTCACATATTCAGAAGCAGTAAACGCAAGCATTGTTCTCAGAAATGGAACCCCCACCCCACACCCACACCTGTCACACACACATCCTCCACCAAAGTGTCATGGGTGTCTACATATTTTTGTTAAAATGCTGAATTAATGTGTTCCAACTCTCTGTATCTTAACTGGTGACTAGTTTTACCAACATAGACTGCTCCGCATCTGCACCTTATCATATAGACTAATGCGGTAGTTCTACAGTTAATATTATCTTTAATAGTATATATCTTAGTTAAACTCCACATTATGGTTCATTCTGGCCATATAGATATGAGCTTTACATGTTAGGCACAGTCTTGATCCTGCAAAGCTCTGAAGCCAATTCTGTTTTTTCTCCTTAGTAAAATGCTATGATCAATAACTCCTTCATATTATGCTCCCACTGTCCTCATCAAAACTACAGGATCTGACAGAAGAATGTCCCAATACTTCGAAAATATTGTTTTAATGTCACACCATTTAGTATTGTAACTTCCAACGATCCTAATGGATTATGTGTTAACCTTCGGTAGTTAGTTATCTATTAGTTCTATTCTTGACTTTAAACAGGCCTTTCTTGTATGCTTTTTTTAGACAATTATGTGAATAGCATTTAAAAATCTATTATACAGGTCTTTCGCCTCAGCTTAAAAATCCTCATCTCTAGAGCAATTCCGTTTGACCCGTAGTAATATAGAGTCTTTGTGTATCTTAGAGCCGTTTTTTCTCTTAGCAGTTTGTGATTGGATAAAATATCATGGACGCCTCAAGCGTCCAGCTGAGGCATCACCATTTATTTATTTTCTATTTAAAAACAACCTTAATACCTTTTTTGCAGCTTAATTATGCTCTTAGTTAGACTCAATGTTTCAGATATATATACAGTATATATATATATATATATATATATTTTTTTTTTTTTTTTTTTTTTTTTATTCATTTTATAGTGGTCCTTTAAAAGAGCTCTGTCTGTGTTTGCAAGTATAGCAAGTGTTGCTGCATGGCTCTGATCTCACACACCATTTACCATTAGATCCAACATCTGTAACACTTGTAATCTTTCACAGAGTTTTTTTTTTACGCTCCATACTCACATAAAAAGTTGACTGAAGAAGGGATGGTTCTTGAGCCAATATCAGAAACTTTTAATGAAGCACACATTTAATCACAGATGCAATGTGTAGTAGCCCAGTAGCAGTAGAGGGGCCAACAAAGCAGTATTAAGTAGGGCCAAAGACAACAAGCAGAGAAGCTGAGGCAAGAGAGTGCAATAGTCGGGGGCAGGCAACAGAAGTGTCAAGTCCACAAAATGAAGCCATAGTTCAGAGTTCCAGTGATAAGAGTAGCCCACTAAACAAAATCAAAGATTAGGGTGCAAGAGATAAGAAAAGTCTAATAAACAAGATGGTTAGGTATCCACAAATAAGAGTATCCCAGTAAACAAAGGCAATGGTCAGGGTGCTGAAATAAGAGTAGCCAAGTAAACAAAGCCAATGGTCAAGATTCCCAAGGTAAGAGTATAACAGTAAACAAAGCCAATGGTCAGGGTTCCCGAGGTAAGAGTATAACAGTAAACAAAGCCAATGATTTGGGTACCAGAGATAATAACAGCTCAGTAATCAAATCCAATGGTTAGGGTGTGCCAAAGGTCATAGTACCCCAGTAAACAAAGCCAATGATCAGGGTGCCAGAGGTGAGAATACCCCAGTAAACAAAGTCAATGGTGCGGGTTCCCGAGGTAAGAGTATAAAAGTAAGCAAAGACAATAATTAGGGTGCCAGACATAAGAGTAGCTCAGTAAACAAATCCATTGGGTAGGGTGCCAGAGGTAAGTGTAGTTAAGAAACAAAGTCAATGTTGAGAGGGCCCAGTAAATATAGCCAATAGTATGAGTGCCAGAGTTAAGTAAGTCTATGGTTAGGGTGCCAGAGAAAAGTATAGCTCAGTAAACACATCCCATGGTTAGAGTACCAGAGGTAAAAGTATCCCAGTGAACAAAGCCAATGGACAGGGTGCCATAGGTAAGAGTGGACCAGTAAATAAAGCAAATGGTCAAGGTCCCATAGATAAGAGTAGACCAATAACTAAAGTCTATGATTAGGGTTCCCGAGGTAAGAGTATAACAGTAAACAAAGCCAATGATTAGGCTGCCAGACATAAGAGTATAACAGTTAATAAATCCACTGGGTATGGTGCCGGAGGTAAGTGTAGCTCAGTAAACAAGGTCAATGGCGAGGGTGCCCAGTAAATAAAGCCAATAGTCCGGGTGCCAGAGGTAAGTGTACCCCAGTAAACAAAGCCAATGGACATGGTGCCATAGGTAAGAGTGGACCAGTAAATAAAGCAAATGGTCAAGGTCCCAGACATAAGAGTAGCCCAGTAACTAAAGTCTATGTTTAGGGTATCAGAGATAAGAGTATAACAGTAAACAAAGCCAATAGTTAGGGTGCCAGAGTTAAGAGTAGCTCAATAAACAAATCCAATGTCTAGAGTGCCAGAGGTAAGACTCGCCCAGAAAACAAAGCCAATGGTGAGGGTGCCAGATAAGGAGTCCAGTAATTAAGTTTAGATCCCCACAGCAGATATGCAAAAGAAAAAACAAGTTTCAAACAAATGAGCACTGTTGTTCAGTTTCTGGCACAATAAATAGGCATCAGTTGTCTGAAACTTGTACCTACAACAGTGGTGCACAGCGAAAGTAACATCTGGAATGATGCATGATTTAGATAGAAGTACAGCCTATGGATTAGGGCATGCATCCTATGGATTATGGCGTGCATCCTATGGATTATGGCGTGCCATGGGTCTACCCAAAGACGCAGTGCAGAGATGGGAGAAATAAGGGACAGAGAGTGTATACAGGTAAATGCAGATATTTAACACCTATATATATCTAAAAATTATTTCATAATTTAAACTAGGTTATTTTATAATAAATATAAATGCTTAATCAGTTAAAATTCTTCATGGAAAGGATGTATTATGAGCAATATATATATTTCCTTTTCAACAGATCAGCCAGCATGCAATCCCCAAGAGACCGTCTACAACCAGGACAGGTCTGCAGCAGAAGCTTGGACAATCCTAGACTGTTTAAGAATCAGGACTTTGACACTTTGAGGGATTTTCACTTAAAGAAAGGTTTGTTTAAAGATGAAACGTTTCCAGCAGACATGCGTATTATAGGCCCTAAACTGGTGGCTGAATTCAACATGCAGAATGTGGAGTGGAAAAGACCATGGGTGAGTATAATCATTTATACATTTATAGTAATAAAAGCTGTAATTTTATTTTTTTGTAATAATCTGACGGATGAAAAAAATTGGGGACTTACCTAAAGTAAGAAATTGGAGCTTAAGAATCAGGACTTTAAAGTACCGAGAATCCCATGCATTCTGCAAATGGCAATAAACTCTCCTTCCGCAACTGAGAAATGTCATCTTGTAAATTTGTGTTCTTTAGACATTTTAATCTCAAAGTTAAAAGTGTGAAACATATTATTTATGAAAACAGTATATTATTATTATTATTATTATCTTTATTTATATCACGCCAACATATTCCGTAGCGCTGTACAGGGGTTTAGTACATGGCAAAAAACAAAATTAACACCTTATAAAAAATGGGGGGCCCTGTTTTTGAGCATATCATCAAATGCACATAGTGCTTGTTTCCAAGACACGGACACACAATTGAAAACTCGCAAACTTGCAATCTAAGGGTTATATATATATAAGCATTTATAAGGAGCTTGTAGTTTATGGAACCGTCAGCATTCAAGAGGATGTTCCTATAAGCTCAATAAATCCTGAGGTGCAGACACTGCTGCTTAGACTTAGGTTAAATAAACAGTTTGAGTGCTGTAAAGTCAAACACAGCAGCATATAAAACAATAAAAAAATGAATGAAAAGAGATTCAAAGGAAAATATTTTTAAAGACTTTTTATTAGATCTGGATTACTCTACATCATTTGGTCCATTTATATATTCATCCTAATTGACTCATCTGTGTACATAAAGGAAATCCACAAATCCAGGCCTGTGTGCAGCCCAGCAGGGCCGAACTTGGACACCCCTACTCTACATGATGGGGCAAAGCAGTTTTAATGATTCAGTTTGACTAAATGAGCTCAGAAATAAGACATTGTAATATTAATTTAAGTTTTTTGAACCTCACTTTAACTGATTAATCTTTTACTGTTCATTTAAATAATTACTTATTATTTTCAATGCCCTCCCAGACTGTTTAAGCTCTGTATCTCTCCACCCCTGAATTAAGTATTATGGCTGGAGTAAACACATGAAGGAATGCCTATGGACCCCCATGGCACCTAATATTAGCCCTGGTACCATGGGGGTCCCTAAATAATAAATTCTAACCATGACTTCCTCTTTGGACCCTCATGGAACCTAAGCCTAACCACCTACCATTGTGGTTATACTTTAGAGGTGGTTATACTTTAGATTACTATATGATTCCATAGGGACCCCCATGGTAACAGGTTAATTCTAGGTGCCATGGGAATCCATATTTATAGTTAGAGGATCGAGAGATCATAAGGACCCCACAGGGATTAATGGATCCCCCACACTACAGCACAAGGGGTGGCGAGAAGGGGGGGCAACATGGAGAGGGGAATTTTGGGGGATACCTGGGCTCATAAGGAGTAACAGGTATTTCCGGGGAGTCCCGGGGGGTAGACAGTCTAATAGGGGGTAGTTGGTGATAGGCGTAGGTGTTATAAATATTTTTTTCGTATTATTATTTAACTCATTCCCTGCGCACATTACAGCTAGAGAGCTCCTGGGTGAGGGTCAGTATATTTTACGGGATTCTTTTTTGCGGGAGCCATAGAATAGTTGAGAAAATTTGCTTTTAAAAACTCCTGTACCTGCGAGTTGGCCTTACAGGAATTCTTATGGGACCCATGAAATAGAGGTCCATATTCTCATAAACCATCTTTACAAATAAATAAATAAATAAATAGTGGTCATACAGTGTGGATTCATTTGTTTATTTAGTAACTAATTAGCAATAAAAGCAATAACCAACATTTGAAATTAGCATTATCGCAGGAGGTTCATGGAAGGGCGGCAGGGGGCGGCGAGGGTGGGCCAGGAGGGACCAAGACAGGTCTTGACAGCATTGGCAGTAGCTCTGTCTCTGTATCATATATGCTGTAATCTAAAACACTAACCTTCAAGTGTAAGGTTTAAAAGTTACATTGATATTTTTTCCTTAAATATTTATTTAGTGTGAATAAGTTACTAAATAAAAAAATAAAACCCTACTGTATGAGCACTACAGTGGTACCTTAACTCCTCTTATCTCTGCTTATTATACTTTTTTACTCTTTTTGATAATTATACGTGTTACTTTATTAGAACATAATAATATGCTTTAATCTTTTCCCAGGAGAAATGTTCGAAACCAAGATTAATTATGGATGGTGCAAGTTTTTATGACATTAAACAAAGTAAACTAGGTAAGAATATGTTATTCTACAGACATGTATGTGAAGATGCTCAGTGTAATTTGCACCGAAGGTGATCATTGCAAAGCAGGAAAGTTGCGGCTTGCAAAAAACAGCAATGAGCGGCAAAGCTGCTCATTTTAGGACTCGCGATGGGCGCCAAATGCATTCATCGCAAGGCCTGCAAAGTACACAGGGGTAGAGGCTCGCAATGAGTGCTGAAGCGCTGTGCTCGCGAGGAGCGCCGAAGGTGCTCAGAGGGGCCATAGCCTCGCATTGTGTGGCAAACAGCATTGCCTGGCTTTAAATTTTATTGCCGTCATTTTTGAGGGGCAAGTCGCTAGTTATGTTAATAATATGTTGATAATTAATAAAATGCCTATGCAATAATTTATAATAGCAAAATTCAATATTATATTATTTTTCAAAGATTGGAGTATCAGAATCCAGCTAAGTATTTGTCTCCACCCTGAAAAGGTCATTAAGATGAGACTGAGAGGCAGATCTAAATTGTTTTGAGAATCACTGCCCCAACAGCAAAACCGTGCCTTCAAGGAAAACGTCTTTAATTTCAGAAAAGTATAAAATATATTTTATAGTTCCCAGATCACCAGAAAAACAACTTCCCCCCTTAATAGCCCATTGTATAATGTGTGATGTGATATGTAGATCTCACGGAGGACCAGAACGCTCAGTAATTCTTGTTCTTTTATCTACAGGTGATTGCTGGGTTTTATCTGCCATGGGGTCTGTTACACTAAAACAAGACTTACTTAAAATTGTTATGCCACTAAACCAAGGATTCACAACCAAGTATGCCGGGATCTTCCATTTCAGGGTAAAGTAAATATATTATTGCTATTGTTCTAGATTTACATTTTATTTAGAAAAATGGGGATTATAAGTAAAAATATCAACAATATTTTTGCATGCTTTCAGTTAATGTCAAACATTGGAGCCACAAATTCTAATTTAGGCATAAAAAATCTGGTTACGGGCATGGTCTGATATGAGCCTTAATATTATTATTATTATTATAATTATTATTATTATTAAGGAAAAGGTTGTTTTTAAATAGAAAGTAATGATTTTGTTTCCTATATTTCTCCCTGGAGGAATCCAATGTGATGATTGTGTGTGAGGGGGGTGTTTATATTGTATGAGAGCCAGGGCTTGAAGTTATTGTTATTGTTAGCAGATTCAATGAGATACAATGACATAACAAATCTCTCGCTATTTTCTCCCCACCCATCAGGAAGGTAACCTATAGATGTCACTGGGGTTAAATAAGTGTGCCATGGAGGTCTTATGTGGGTTATTGCTTATGCAAATTTCCCTAAGGGTTTTAGCGGGCTCCAGATGTGGACTCCTTGATGGCTGTGCTTTAGGGAGTTCAACTACATCCTTCTGAGGCCAAACTAAGGTCTAAATGTTTGTCTGGTGTTTGCCGTTTCTCCTGTTTAGAGAAGCATTGCCTGGTATTTCAGGGCTGGATTACTCTAGTGAGTGAGACCAGACTGATACTACAGGGAATTGCCCGTCAAAAAATGACGGCAATGAAATTGTAAGGTAGCTAATGCTGTTTAGTGTGTAATAATGAAATATATAATACATTAATAAATGAATATACTTTACCTATTTTAAAGCATTGTGTGGAAGAGCTGTGAATGTGTTTTGATGTTGCTGCAGCATTAGTGGTGTGGATCTGCTGTGTAAGCGTGCTGAATGTGTGCAGTGTAACACTGTGCGTGCGCGAGCCCAAACCGTTGTCGTGTACTTCCGCATTGGCGTGAAATGGCGAGTAATGTGTGTTATACGTTTGTATCGGAATATCCGTAGGTGTTTTGTGGTGTTTTGCGAGTTTCTTGTGGTGTTTTGCGAGTTTAGAGTGCTGTAGCCTCGTTTTCGTTTTGTTCGGCGGCCATTTTTTCTCTCGCTTCGTTTTTTTTTTAGTCTCTAAACTGTTTTATTAGAAGTAAAATCGAGGTGTAAGTTGTATTTTTGAGGTGCTGGGTGCTCCCTCTTGGTGTAGGTAAGTTTTTTATGTATGTGGTGTGTGTATGTATTGTGTTTTACATTTTGTAATGTTCGCGAGTTGCGTCCGAGTGTTGCGAGTCCGTAATGTGTGTGAACGTGTGTCGTATGTTGTTTGCGAGTGTCGTAATGTGTGTGTCGTACTGTTTGGGTTGCGACGTGAAGTTTGCGAGGGTCGCAGTTGCTGGCAAGGAGCGCCTTCGGCGCTCCATGCCAGCAACTGCGGCCCTCGCTTTGCGAGGTCCTCAGGTGCTGGCATGGAGCGCCTACGGCGCTCCATGCCAGCAACTGAGGCCCTCGCTTCGCGAGGGTCCTCAGTTGCTGGCATGGAGCGCCTTCGGCGCTCCATGCCAGCAACTGAGACCCTCGGGCAGTGCCCTCGCTTCGCGAGGGCCTCGGCTCGCTGCGCGAGCCCGCAGCGTTAGCAACAACTCGTACGCTCACAACTATATATGTGATTATTATTATTATTAAGGAAAAGGTTGTTTTTAAATAGAAAGTAATGATTTTGTTTCCTATATTTCTCCCTGGAGGAATCCAATGTGATGATTGTGTGTGAGGGGGGTGTTTATATTGTATGAGAGCCAGGGCTTGAAGTTATTGTTATTGTTAGCAGATTCAATGAGATACAATGACATAACAAATCTCTCGCTATTTTCTCCCCACCCATCAGGAAGGTAACCTATAGATGTCACTGGGGTTAAATAAGTGTGCCATGGAGGTCTCATGTGGGTTATTGCTTATGCAAATTTCCCTAAGGGTTTTAGCGGGCTCCAGATGTGGACTCCTTGATGGCTGTGCTTTAGGGAGTTCAACTACATCCTTCTGAGGCCAAACTAAGGTCTAAATGTTTGTCTGGTGTTTGCCGTTTCTCCTGTTTAGAGAAGCATTGCCTGGTATTTCAGGGCTGGATTACTCTAGTGAGTGAGACCAGACTGATACTACAGGATATTTATCCTTGTCAAGGGCACAAGTGGCTAAAATAGGCTGCTCTCAGGGTGGGCTATCATGTCCATGTAACTAACCAATTCAGGTTAGTTTGTTCTCATTTTAAGTACCTCTATTTTTGCTATTGCTTATGCAAATGACCCTCAGGGCTTAGTCTCCCTAAGGGTTTTAGGGGGCTCCAGAAGTGGACTCCTTGCTCACTGGGAGTTATCAGCTACGCTCTACTGACGAGGCCCATAAAGGCTGAAAAATAAGTCTGGGGTTTGCTGTTTCTCATGTTCAAGGTAAAATTGCCTAGTATTTCAGGGCTGGATGACTCTAGTGAGTGGGACCAGACTGATATACTATGGGATATTTTTCCCTGGGAAGGGCACAAGTGGCTAAAAGAGGTTGCTCTGATTCTTTGATTTAGCGCCTCTATTTGTTTTGTTGTTAAGGAAATTCAGACTGACCACTACAGTGGCAGATTAAACAAATACAATAATTGTTCATGATTATATGGGTCACCGTGTACCATACTCTGTCAGTTCAGGTAAGTAGATCATGACATACACAACTAATGTACAGGTTGAGCAGTGCACATTCGCCACTCATTACGGCAGAGGATTTCCCAGATGCCTTCATGGTCATCAACTATGTAATATCCCTCTGGGTGATTATTATAATTATTATTAATCTTTTTCCATAGAACAGTTTAAGGGTACAGCGTATCTAATGCAATAGAACTGAGATCCCTACTCCGAAGAGCTTACAATTTAAATAATAGTGTCAAACAGGATGTTAACAGATCTGTAAGTATTGTTTGAGATGGGGTGAGATCCTTTTACCTCTCTTGTGGCCTTCTTATAAGTAGTGAATCCAGCATAGTGTTTTGTTAGCCTTTTAGTGAATTTGGTCCCATGTTTTGGGAATAAAAGCCTATAAAACACTTAAGAATAATTACTAGCAATCTATATAATTATAATATTCTGTTACAAATCTCTACTTATGTTCTAGGCATTTGCTTTTGCCTTTAACTGTAAAATATCTACTTTAATTAATATTTTTCTCTTCCAGTTCTGGCATTTCGGAGAATGGGTTGACATTGTGATAGACGATTTGTTGCCATTTGTGAATGGAAAATACTTGTCTGTTCAACCAAGTAACGGAATTGAATTTTGGCCCTGTCTTGTGGAAAAGGCATATGCAAAGTAATTTATTCCTCATATCTTTTTTTATGAAAAGCTTTATGATATTTTGGAAATTTACAAACATATTCACAAAGTGAATACTTATTTTTGAATCCAGTAAAAGTTTGGTTTTATGCATGGCACTGATTATGGATCTAGATTATTGTGCCAATAGAGGGTCTTTTGGGGGATTTGTATCTTACTGAAGTGGAAATGTCTTGTAGGACTAAGATACACCATCTTCATATAGCAGCACTTCACTTTTCATAGATATAAACCTAGCTCATAAATGTGCAAATTACTGTTTTGAAGCAATTTTGTTTCTTAGTTAATACTTTTTGGAACCTTTACACTGAAAATGTAAACATGAAAAGTTACTTTGATAGTAATTGAGGTTGAAAAAAGATTTTAGTCCATCAAGTTCATTTTAGATCTGGTTTAGTCATCAAGTTCAACTATTTTAGATGTGGATTAATTGTTTATTAATCCAGAGGAAGCCAAACAGAATTTACCATTTAGTGTTTTTGGCCCAAAATGTTAAGGTTGTTTTATGTACCAGTCAAGTATTTAAGTTCATATTCAAGACGAAATTATAAATCATATTTCTTTATGTTTTTTTTTTCAATTTCAGACTTTGTGGGTCATATGAGAACTTGCATTGGGGTAACCCGGCTGACGCTTTTGTAAATTTAACCGGTGGAATCACAATGTCATTTAACTTGAAAAACACTAAAATGCAGCACTGTGATCTCTGGGCAATAGTAAATACAGCAGGTCCCAACACACTGATGGCGTGTATAAGTGACAAACTGGTAAGGCTTTCTTTAATGCTACTTTTAATTGACGGCAGTTGCATTGATGTCACCATGTTTACTAAAATTCAGTAAATCACCAAAATCTTTATTTCCTCGTTGGCAATTTTTTGTAAATGTATGTCCCTTGGACTGTTCTGCCCTTACAACACTGTTGGGCAAGGTATGCTCTTCTATTTCAGACATAACAGGCCATAACATTGCCAGTAATTGGGGATACACAATCTAGTACCAGCCTACTTCCATGTAATGTTTGGTTACCAGGTGTATATTAGCAAACTTCTGGAAAGAACCTACCCAATCGTATCCAAGATCTGCTACTTTAGATGATTAGTGCAGTAAAAGGGCAGATACTCTCAACAACCATACCTAACCTTATCATCATCCATCCTATTAGTTATGTATATATATATATATATATTTATATATATAATAAGGATTTTAAATACATTGCTGTGCTCTCTGGTGTCTGATACCTGGTCTATACAGCAAGAAAACTGCTACAACTGTCCCTACAACGGGCAGAGCTAAGCAGCACAGAGCAACATACAGAAACCTATAAAGGTAAGAGCTGTAAACTATCAATGAAAGCATTACAAAGTTTAAACATAATGCATCAAGTATGCGTATGAATGTACTTTCATTTTAACATTATTTATTTTTAGAGTACAGTGGTCCTTTAATAAATATCCTCTTCATGATTTTAAAATAATATTTAATTTTAAACTTACTTTCAAGATCATATTCAACTCCTGATGGTCTCCATCTACAATTGGGAGAGGTGGAGGTGGCTAGCAGAAAGTGTCAGGCCAATGAATATTACAACACAATGCTATACATTGGCTGTGTTAAAGGAACTATGTCACCCCAACAGGAAGTTAATTTAATGTTGAAGAGTATTTAAAACTGTCTTTACATTGTACTAGCAGTTTTTCTCTACAGTAAATCATTTCTGAAATATGCAGAATTGATTTTGCTTCTCCTCTATGCTAATGTGCAGCTCAGTATGCTAATGTGCAGCTCCTATATGCTAGTGTGTGGTTCAGTATGTTTGATAAGGGTGGGAAAGGGGTCTATCTGCCAGATAACACTACAGAGACAGACAAGAGGACTGTAATCCTAACTAGTACATCAAATCAGCTAATTCATATGCATGAGCTGCTCATTTGCATAAAAATAGAGCAACTACAACATGTAATTTCCAAGTTGTATTCCCTTTAGAAATAAATAGCTAACACAACATATAGCCTGTTGTCCTTGCTTTTTAAGAATAACTTCAAAAGCAAGTCATGATATCTTTTAAGTTGTTTCCCTTGAATTCTCACTGGAAACCAGACTAGGAATGGTTAGACTCCAGTAGAGGCCTGTCCCTCCAACCTTCTTAACCTTATGAGAGTGGAGATCTACAGGACAACTGGAGGCTAATACTTTAATCTTTGAATGAACATTTAATATTGTTGTTTTTTTTGTATTTTGTATTAAATGCATAATTAAAACAAATAGCTCTTCATGATATGTCACCACAGTGGTCATTTAAGAATGATGTTTGATCACATACTATACAGGTTTGAGTCACATTATTATGACCACCTCCTACTTTTGACGTCAGCCGCTCGTAGGCAATGAAACACGGCACATGTCATAAGCTGGCTTGGTGGGTATAAAAGGTGACATGTAGGCTCTCTACAAACATATCAGCCATCAATGTCATGAGTAAAATGTGGGATTTCAGGCCAAGGGGGGCAGTATTTCTGCTGTATTTCGGCAGTATCTCAGCGCGGTTTGTTGCGTTCTGCTGTAGTTAAAGACTACAGTGACTGGACAAATGGCACCTTTGCGAATAAACAACATTGAAACTGCGGTGCACCACGTGCCCGCGATATTAGAGGTGAACATCGGCTGTGACGGTGTATGTGGCCCAAGCAACACGCTACAGTTGAGCAACTCACCGTATGAACAAACCAGGCGGTTACCAGACATGTGTCTTAAATGACAGTACAGCCAACCCTGTTGTGTATGGGGCACTGAAGCAAATGGCTGGTCACTGCACACATGCTGATGAGGGGTCATTGTCAGAAACTGCTTCAATTTGCACTACAGTACCGAAATTGGATCTCTTCTGAAGGGTTGCCTTCTCTGAGTCACATTTTCTGCTCCATTGACTGAACGGACGTTGGCGTGTCAGATGCAAAACCCTTTTGAGAACAAACACTTTGTAACCATGGTTGGAAGAACACAAGCTGGTGGCGGCAGCGTTATGGTCTGGGGAATGTTTTCTTAGCATTGTCTGGGTCCACACATACTACTGGAAGGCACTCTCATCTGATTGGGTTATCTATCCATCCTTGCATATCAAGTACACACATACATGTTGTCTGTCTTTCCTGGAGCAGATGTGATCTTCCAGCAGGACAATGCAACATGTCATATGGTCAGAATTGTCTGGGAGTGGTTGGAAGAGCACTACAAATACTTCACTGGCCTCCAAATTCCCCTGATTTGAACACCATCAAGAACATGTGGGACCACCTCGATCGCCATGTTTGCCATATGGGTCCTCCACCAGCTGTCGGATGCGCTGCACTCTGCATGGCTCCAGATACCCTTGTCAACCTTCCTGCATCTTACTGACTCACTAACATGCCGTCTATCTGCTGTCCATGCTGCACATGGCTGTTATTCAGGATTATAGCTGGTGGTCAAAAAATGTGATTCAACAGTGTATTTGAACTGTAAACAATAATTAAAGGTTGTTTTTTTGCTAAGGGCTATCCCTACCCAACAAAAATGTAGTTTACCTACCTTGCAACTTTGCAAATGTAATTATCATGTTCTTTTTTTGCAGAATGCATACTCCAGAAACCGAAGTTCAAGTGTCCCCTTTGTGGTAAGATTTGTCTTATAACGTTCACCTCTATTTATTATTATTATTATTATTATTATTATTATTATTATCCTCTAATTCTAAGACGCCAACATATTCCGTAGCAATATACAGGGGTTAAGTACAAGGCAAATAATATTAGAGTGGGGTGACCTTCTACAGGCTCGCTTTTCTTGTATTTCCAGTTTCTCTTGTTCTTACCTGTTTTTCCTCTAGGCTGTAAGTTACAAGGTGTTAAAAGATCAGCACAAATTTCCATTTCTCCAAACTTCACTTTAAGTTAAATGTAATTTCTCCATGTTACCCAAAAGAAAAACATTAATTGCCACATTATATTTCCTTGGGGTTGTGGCTACTATCTGTAAAATGAATACATTTTTGGTTAATTGATAAATGAGTCTGCTGCTTGTTCCATTTTTAGTTTGTTCATCTCTTATTCTTCTCTTTACCCTACTAAGATATTGGGCGTGTATGTACACGAGTACAATAGCCCATGGTAACCAGTGATCTTCTCAGGTTATCATTTGATTAACTCAAGGCCCTTCTTCCCTATAACAGCAAATTTTACATGGCTCAACTCAAGTTATAGTGAATGGACGGGTTATGGGCGTAAAAATCCAACATCTCCGAATTAACGGAAAAAAAAACCTGCTTTTAACTAACGACAATCCAGATATTCAGCAGGACATGTTTCAACCCCATGATTACAGTTTATTATATATATATATATATATATATATATATATATATATATTACCAATATTAAGCTATTAAAATACAACATGCACTACTAGGTGTTATATGTAGAAGTTTATGTTGTATATTAATTGGTGAATATTAGTTATATCATTTTATACAAATATAAAATATACTGCTATCGGGAGGTTGAAACAAGTAATGCTAATATCAGTATCGCAGGTGGTAAAACGTTTTAGACCATGGAGCCTTTAACTATAAGGACCCCCATGGCACCTAACATTAACCCCTGTTTCCATGGGGGTCCATAGGGATCCCCATGGCACCTAATATTAACCTATTATCATGGGGGTCATTATGGACTCCCATGGTGATCTAATCTTTTACCATAGGGGTCCTTATTGACCCCGATGGCACCAAACATTACATTATGGCCATGGTAATCTAATGTATAACCATGGGGTTAACCATTTTACCCAACATTAATATGTTAAGATTAACCCATTAACTACTTCTATTCATTAAGTAATACCCTTTCTAGTTGATTCCGGAATGGACTTTCCTCCCCCTACACGTCTTGATTTTTCCTTGAGCATAGTATTTATATCACATTTTATGACACTGGATATAAACACCACACAAAATAGGTGTCACTTAGGTAAATTAGGGCATTTTTTATTTAAACACAAGATTACATTTAATTTCAATAATACCCCTTCCTTATGGAGTTTAATAGGTAATACTTAATTTTTGCTACAAAAAAAACTTCACTAATTTCAAATAAATCTGCATTTTCTCAGAATGAAGTCACTGATATTCGGAGAAACAGCGCACCCTCCAATGTAAGTACTGCAACTTTTTTCATATTTTTTATTGGGTTAGTCTGTGAATGTCAGGGCATGATAGAAAAAGTAATTTTAACGTGAACCAGCAAAGGTCCATTTATGCAGAAATTAAATAAACTCATCTAAAGTCCCACAGAGGCATCAACAATTATTTTTTTTTAATTAAAACTAGATGCATGACATGTTTCTACTTAAAGGTATATGAAAGTGAAGTGGGTTATGATGCATCCTGTAGAATGCATCATAACCCACCTAGCAAAAAATGTTTGCATTAAAAAATGCAAACATTTTTTGCAGAAAATAAAAATATTTTGCTTGGGGTGATGTAGACACCCCCAGCAACTGAAATTTGCATATTGGATATTTCATTTTTAATGAAATATCCAATATGCAGCACATGTACATGCTGATTGGCTAAAGGAAATCATGTGACTTCCCACAGTAGGGCAGACTACAGGTGCTAACTGAGCATGTCTGCACAATCCCCAGGCCAAAAAGAAACAGTGTATAAGTCATGCTAATTATCCCTGGGAATTTCAGGGGGTGTCAACATTGATAGAAAACAGTTTGCAAAAGCAAGAAATTCAGCAAACTTCAGACTAACGGTTTAACTGTTTACTTTGTATTTTTTTCATGCAAACAATTTTTTTCAGACGCTATAAATTCTCCTGTATCAGATGCATTAGTAACCCAGCTCATTTACATATACCTTTAAGTATGCTCTGAACCAGTCAAAAATTTCAAACCAATATTTTGTTTATTGTGCTGTGTTACTTTAAGAAAGTGAAAGGACTTTTTTTTCATGTACTTTATGCTTAATAAATTAACCATTGAAACACAAACCCAACATAAAAATACATTACAACATAGAACATGGTTTTCAATGGAGATGTTGCTGGGACAAGATCCCTGAGCGGATATCTGTTCATATTATCAAATTATCTGAAGATAGGATAGTAAACTATAAAACTTTGGCGCTCATTGCGAGCCTCTAACCTTGTGTACTTCAAGTTTACTGCTTTGCAATGATCACCTTCGGAGTTCCTCGCAAAGACAGATATATAAGTACAGTGTAAAATATAACATTTATTTAGTACAGTGAATTAGTAAAGTAATATGAATTAATAAATGAATTTACTTTACCTATTTATATTTAATATGCAGTAATCAATATCCTGAAGAGCTAACAATCTATTTGTATTTTCCTGCATCTTAAAATGTACAGTTGGATAGTTGATCACCTGAGGAGAAACTGTCAGCAATGTGTCAAGTGTGCAGTGTAAATAGGCTGCGTGCGCGAGGCCAAACCGTTTGTTTAGGCTTGTAAAGCGCCATTTTACAATCATAATGTTATTATTTGCAAGTTAGTGTTGTAAAATGGCAGATTTTTTCTATGTCTTACTTGGCTCGTGCGCATTTTCTGTTTCCGTACGTACCTGACGGGGATTTGCGCGGCTCGGTCTCCTTTAGCCTCGTTTTCATTCTTTTCTTGCTTAGCTGATTTTCAAGTTATGAAACTTGTCAATTTCGGCTTAAATTCGTATGCAACCTCACTCACAGGTGTCCTGGCGTTTCCTCCATGCTGTGTGTGTTTTTATTTTATTTTAATTCTTTTTCTTGTTTTTCGATCTTTGTGGTTCGGCCGTAAAAGCCTTATTTTTTCAGGGTCATTCCTGGCTAACTCGTACGCGCTGGCGGTGATTTGCGCGCTTCGGTCTCCTTTAGCCTCGTTTTCATTTTTTTCATCCAATATTTTTTTTTTTTGCTTTGCCGATTTTCAAGTGCCTAAACTCTACAAATTCGGCTTAACTCGAAAACTAAAGTTACACCTCAATTTAACTCAAATTAAAAGAGTTTAGATACTAAAAAATTCTCTAAGCGAGAGAAAAAATGGCCACCGAAAAAAACGAAAACTAGGCTACAGCAGTCTAAAGACGCAAAACACCACCAAACACCTATGTATTTGCCGAAAAACACCTACAAGATTAAAAAACAAGGACGCAACCCGCGCGACCCCAAAAACATTACAAACACAATAAATACAAACAACAAACACATAAAAAGGTTACTCACAGCAAGGGGGGGGGCACCCAGGACCTCTGCAAGTGAAGTTACACCTCCATTTAAGCACAAATTTAGAAGTTTAGAGACCCAAAAATCACCTAAGCGAGAGAAAAAATGGCCGCCAAACAAAACGAAAACAAGGCTAAAGGTCCCTAAACACGCAAAACACCACCATAAACACGCAAAACACCACCAAACAGCTACGGATATTCCGAAAAAGTCGCACGACACAGAAAACGAAGGACGCTAAATCAGCCACATTATATACACCAAACACCATTAGCTCACTTACAATTTCATTGCCGTCATTTTTTGACGGGCAATTCGCTAGTATCACATATATAGTTGTGAGCGTACGAGTTGTTGCTCACGCTTGCGGGCTCGCGTAGCGAGCCCGCGGCCCTCGCGAAGCGAGGGCCGAGGCTCGCGAAGCGAGCCGCGGCCCTCGCGTAGCGAGCCGCGGCCCTCGCGTAGCGAGGTCACTGGGCAAGGGCCTCAGTTGCTGGCATGGAGCGCCGAAGGCGCTCCATGCCAGCAACTGAGGCCCCTCGCGAAGCGAGGGCCTCAGTTGCTGGCGAGGTCACTGGGCACGGGCCTCAGTTGCTGGCATGGAGCGCCGAAGGCGCTCCATGTCAGCAACTGAGGCCCCTCGCAAAGCGAGGGCCTCAGTTGCTGGCGAGGTCACTGGGCAAGGGCCTCAGTTGCTGGCATGGAGCGCCGAAGGCGCTCCATGCCAGCAACTGAGGCCCCTCGCGAAGCGAGGGCCTCAGTTGCTGGCGAGGTCACTGGGCAAGGGCCTCAGTTGCTGGCATGGAGCACCGAAGGCGCTCCATGCCAGCAACTGAGGCCCCTCGCGAAGCGAGGGACTCAGTTGCTGGCGAGGTCACTGGGCAAGGGCCTCAAACCCTCGCAAAATTCACGTCGCTACTCAAAAAACACGACACACAAATTACGACACTCGCTAAATTTTACGAGGAACGCAAACAACGTACGAAACACGTTACCACACATTACGACCTCGCAAACATCGGACGCAACACGCCGACATACAAACATTTAAAACACAATACATACACACAGCACATACATAAAAAACTTACCTACACCAAGAGGGAGCACCCAGGACCTCAAAAATGCAACTTACACCTCGATTTTACTCGAAATAAAACAGTTTAGAGACTAAAAAAAAATCTAAGCGAGAGAAAAAATGGCCGCCGAACAAAACGAAAACGAGGCTACAGCACTCTAAACTCGCAAAACACCACAAAACACCTACGGATATTCCGATACAGACCTATACCACACATTACTCGCCATTTTACACCAATGCGGAAGTACACGACTACGCTAACGGTTTGGTCTCGCGCACGCACAGTGTTACACTGCACACATTCAGCACGCTTATACAGCAGCTCCACACCACTAATGCTGCAGCAACATCAACACAGATTGCCAGCTCTTCATCACAATGCTTCAAAATAGGTACACTATATTCATTTACTAATTTAGCTACCTTACAATTTCATTGCCGTCATTTTTTGACGGGCAATTCGCTAGTATACTATAATTGATTGAGGAACTTCACCATATTTCATTTTTTTTGCATTTTTTTTTGTTAATCTGAATTTCTAAATATATATGTATTTATATTTTAATTTATTTAAATTGTATTTGTTCCAACTATAATTTATACTTTGTGTCAATAAAAACATTTAAATGAAAAAAATATAAATACAACTTATTGTAATTATATTTATTTATTATATGTATATTTTTCATGTGTGCTATAAATTGAACCTTTGCTGTGTAAATTTAATAATAAATTCTACATAATGGGAGTTGGATGTAATAATTAAATGTGAAAAACATAGTCTTACATTTTTGTATTATTAATCAGAATATTACCGAGAAGATGTGTTGAGCTATAAGATCAAAACATCAGCTTTTGCATTAGAGACATTAATCCTTTGTCATGTTCTATCACAACTGTATTAGTGTAAATGTTGTGGTATATTGTATAGGTAAATCAGTACTGCAAAAAATCATAGATATTTTCTAGTACCTATTTCTTGGAACAAATCCTATCATAACAGCAAAAACATGGAAAGTTATTTGATTTTCTTTAAGTGATTAATTTTTTCAGTTAATCTGTAAATACACAAGTATCTCAAGTCACACAGTTGTTATTAAAGTTCAACTGTGTGTGTTTTTTTGCAATGTTATTTTATGAATAGCTAAATATTATAATGTGAAAATATTTTTTTAAAGCAAAAAATGAGCATCATCTTATTTTGGCATTTTTATCTACAAATATTCTTTACTACTTTACTCATGCCTAGATCAAGGCCAGTTCATCTTATAAATAAGACATGATGAGTATTATATGTTTATCCCTGAGGAAGTCTGGTTTTATAGATGAAAGTGTTGGATTTTTTTATTTTTTTATTTTGGGGCAATACATATCTGGGCATACTACACCATTGTGATCTCTTTGCTCTCTTTTTTTATATTTTTAGGTTTTATTTACTGGGTGGCTCCATTTTGCATTGTTGCTTGTTACTTTAAGTGGATGTTTTCTCGTAATCTAATGAAATTCCCTTTATTTCTACTGTGATCACTGGCAGATATAACCACCACATTCCCCGTTGTGCAGACACTTCCTGTGTATTTAAAGAGTTGATCTCCTAAAGCCAAAATGGTAGATTCCACAGCAGCATATAATAAAATAATAAACTGGATGTGTTATTTTTTCCAAATTCTAAAAACAACTATATTTTTTTTTTAGTTTTTCAAAATGACCAGAGTGGTATTTTAGTAAATAAACTATAATCCATAGGGGGCAAAGAAGGTCAAGACAGACGGACAGAGTCAAGACTAGGTAAAAGTAGAGGCAGTGGCAGAGCTATTCAATGGAGGGCCACTTGATCCTCCTCTCTCCTTGGCCTCCCTCCGGTGCCAACTTATATAATATCTAGATATTATCTAAATATTATATAAATAAATATAAATATATATTTTATTTTTTTATTTATGTTTTTTTTTTTTTTTTTTTTTATTTTGAAGAGAACCTCGGAACTGTTTATATCACTGATAACTTAATTTTTCTCATTAATTACAGATAAACATACACCTAGGAAATGGCATGGTTGAAAGTCACGCCTATTGTGTTACTGACACTAAACAGGTAAAATTTTAGATAATTTATTTGTTGTGATTTAATCCCAATAAGGCATTGTGTTGTAATTATCAACACATTTAAAGGTCAAGCTATTGTGTTTTGGATGAATCCATTTTTTTCTTTGTTACATCATTTCCTGAGAGCTGGATCATGAAAGTTTGTTTTTTATCAGGGGAGGGAGGGATGGGAGGAGGAGGGAACAGAGATATATTAGGAGGCCTCCTACACTTTTATGATCCAGCTCTCAGGAAATTGGATCTGATTTACATTGACACCAGATCTCTCCCCCCTTACAGGCTCAGAAGCAGTCAGCTTGCATCTATTGATGCCAGTATTGCTCTCCAGAATATAAATGTCTTCATCACACATACAACTTCCACCAAAAAGGGTCCAGCAAAATGTGTGTTTTTTAAATGAAAAAATAGCTTATTGTACTCTTAGTCAGACTCAGACTTTTCATTTTTTTTATTGTACTACCTTTAAAAACAGTTTTTCTGCATGATAAGTGCTTAGATAGGTCAAGTACCAAATCAACAAATGAGCAATATGAACAATACAGAGAACCCTTCTGTTTGCAGATTTCTACCAGGGATGGAAAAGAAAACATAATCCGCTTATGGAATCCATGGGCGACCGGAGAATGGGTGGGCCGCTGGAGTGATAAGTACGTTTTATACAGATATACCATGAAGCTCCCAGATCTGTAATGTGGCGTATGTCCAAGCAATATTAAATGTATAATGTTTTTCTGCATATATTAGCATAGTTTGGGAAGTAATTTGCATATATTAACTATATATGACCATTAAACGACCATTGTAACAACAGGAGCTAGGTATTTTAATTAATCATAAAAAAAGCAATATTCAGAAAATCAACAGATTTCATTGTATGTTTCCTCACAAAAGATCGCAATGATCTCAGTAGAGTCTTAAGCTTTTCTGCTGTCTTAGACGTATTTGAGTGCCCATCACCCCCCATGATATTAGAGTAGAATTATCTCAAAGATAAAAGAGGTGAGGAGGCAGAGAGTTGTGCGGAGGTTATGTCCAATATACACATGGTGACCGGATACAATTTTTGGTGAATTTAAGAAGTTATACCACTGTTGTAGTGTAAGGTCAGTGAGAATCTTGTAGGTGTTATTTTCTAGACAACGTATTTGTTTGGCTGTTTGATATGACTGGCGCATATTCCTATTTCTCATCTATTAAAAAAAAAAATCTTTTTTTATAGCTGTCCACGATGGAAAGAAGTTAGTCATCAAGACCGAGAAAAACTGTATGAGAATAAAGACAATGGAGAATTTTGGTAATTCTTTAAATGTATAAATATTGTGCTTTTACACTGGGCCATGTGTACTAAAATCTGACTCTTTAAGATCCTCTCCATTTGCAAGTTTACCAAGCTGTATTTGACATTGTCGCTCCACTAGGCCAAGATCTCTTTTTTCTTGTCCAACAAGTAAATATGTTGCTAATGATATACATGTATGGGATATAATTAGTGTAGATTATTAACATATTGCATAGGTGATATTCGAGTCTCAACTTTATTATCCCAAACACCAATGCCAGACACCTCATTGTATTATAACACAAAAAACACTTAGCAGATTTCCAAAAGAAAGGACTGTTGGTTACCAGGAAGTGCCATGAATTGTACATACAAAGTAAAATATGGAAGACTAAAACCACTCAGAATTTTTAGAATGCATTTAAAAACATATTAATAGAAATTATAGTTATTATTATTACCAATTATTTATAAAGCGCCAACATTTTGCAAAGTGCTTTACAATTGGTGGAAGTTATAATATTAATTTGAAGTTAGACAAAAATATGGAAGGCTGTGCAAGCCCTGATTTTGCGAGGTTACGATGTTCAAGTTAGTATATATGGACTAGCGACCTGCCCGTCAAAAAATGGCGGCAATAAGATTGTAAGGCAGGTAATGTTGTTTGCGTGCGAAATTGTTTTAAGATCCTTCGGCGCTCATTGCGAGGCTCTTTGTTGTTTGTGTGCTATGAGCAGCGTTGGTGTTTTTTTTTTGGTATGGCAATGAATAATTAATAAAATAAGAAATTAATATACTTTACCTATTGTGAAGTAATATATGCAGGAAGCATTGTGTTGAAGAGCTGGCAATCTGTTTTCATGTTGCTGCAGCATTAGTGGTGTGGAGCTGCTGTGTAAGTGTGATGAATGTGTGTAGTGTAATAGTGTGCGTGCGGCGAGGCAAATCCGTTAGGGTAGCTGTGTACTTCTGGATTGTATAAGTTATTGTTCTAAAATGGTGCCCAATGTGTGGTATGCGGCTGTGGCTGATTTTGCGTCCTTATTTTCGGATGTCGTCCGACTTTTTCAGAAAATCCGTAGCTGTTTGGTGGTGTTTTGTGTGTTTAGGGACCTTTAGCCTCTTTTTCGTTTTGTTCGGCGGACATTTTTTCTCTCGCTTAGGTGATTTTCGGGTGTCTAAACTCCGAAATTTGTACTTAAATGGAGGTGTAACTTCACTTGCAGAGTTCCTGGGTGCCCCCGTTGCTGTGGGTAAGCTTTTTATGTGTTTGTTGTGTGTATTTATTGTGTTTCTAATGTTTTTGGGTCACGCGGGTTGCGTCCTTGTTTTCGGATCTCCTACATCTTTTTCGGAAAATCCGTAGGTGTTTGGTGGTGTTTTGCGTCTTTAGAGTGCGGTAGCCTCGTTTTCGTTTTTTTCGGCGGCCATTTTTTCTCTTGCTTAGGGGATTTTCAGGTGTCTAAACTCTTTTATTTGGAGTTAAATTGAGGTGTAACTTCAGTTTTCGAGGTCCTGGGTGCCCCCCCCCCCCGCCCTTGCTGTAGGTAAGCTTTTTATGTATTTGTTGTGTGTATTTATTGTGTTTTTCATGTTTTCATGTGCGCGTGTTTCAGGCGTTTTTTGCGAGGTCGTATTGGGTCGTAATGCGTCTCGTACTTTTGTTTCGTAACTCCGTAAATTTAGTGATGTCCGCAGTTGCGTTAGCAACGGCCCGCATGCTCACAACTATAAATGTAATATTTATTTGAATTAAAATTCTTGTAAGATTTAAAATCTTTTTTTAATCAATATACGATGCTTTTTGGTATAAAGTCACAACCTCCTTCTGGAATATATTTGCATGACTTTCAGACTGTAGCGGGTCCGACTGATTTGCCATACGCTCCATAACTCAGGTGGTGTACTGTCCTGAACTTGGAGTAAGGCCGGAGACTAAATATGTTTTGAAGTTTTATGGACAGACCAGTTCTGCTAATAAAACTAAGTTGATATTTTTACTCTTTCCAGGATGTCTTGGGAAGATTTTGTTCAAGAATTTTCCAGTCTCATTATTTGCAGTCAAACACCAGACTTCTTAGATTGGGGAGATCAATCAAAGAAATGGTACAAAACCATGTACAAGAACGTCTGGCCTAAAGAAAGCAACTCCACTGGCTTATTTTACAAAGGTAATTCTGTAATGTGTTCCTTAAAGGGACACTATGGCGCAATATTATTATTATTATGTTGTTAAAGAACTGTTTATAATTTTTTATATATTATATATAACTAGCGAATTGCCCGTCAAAAAATGACGGCAATGAAATTGTAAGGTAGCTAATGCTGTTTAGTGTGTAATAATGAAATATATAATACATTAATAAATGAATATACTTTACCTATTTTAAAGCATTGTGTGGAAGAGCTGTGAATGTGTTTTGATGTTGCTGCAGCATTAGTGGTGTGGATCTGCTGTGTAAGCGTGCTGAATGTGTGCAGGGTAACACTGTGCGTGCGCGAGCCCAAACCGTTGTCGTGTACTTCCGCATTGGCGTCAAATGGCGAGTAATGTGTGTTATACGTTTGTATCGGAATATCCGTAGGTGTTTTGTGGTGTTTTGCGAGTTTCTTGTGGTGTTTTGCGAGTTTAGAGTGCTGTAGCCTCGTTTTCGTTTTGTTCGGCGGCCATTTTTTCTCTCGCTTCGTTTTTTTTTTAGTCTCTAAACTGTTTTATTTGAAGTAAAATCGAGGTGTAAGTTGTATTTTTGAGGTGCTGGGTGCTCCCTCTTGGTGTAGGTAAGTTTTTTATGTATGTGGTGTGTGTATGTATTGTGTTTTACATTTTGTAATGTTCGCGAGTTGCGTCCGAGTGTTGCGAGTCCGTAATGTGTGTGAACGTGTGTCGTATGTTGTTTGCGAGTGTCGTAATGTGTGTGTCGTACTGTTTGGGTTGCGACGTGAAGTTTGCGAGGGTCGCAGTTGCTGGCAAGGAGCGCCTTCGGCGCTCCATGCCAGCAACTGCGGCCCTCGCTTTGCGAGGTCCTCAGGTGCTGGCATGGAGCGCCTACGGCGCTCCATGCCAGCAACTGAGACCCTCGGGCTGTGCCCTCGCTTCGCGAGGGCCTCGGCTCGCTGCGCGAGCCGCGGCCCTCGCTACGCGAGGGCCGCAGCTCGCTACGCGAGCCCGCAGCGTTAGCAACAACTCGTACGCTCACAACTATATATGTGATTTGTTTTACATGTATTATTCAACTTCATGCTGTCCTGCCATCTTTATTGTTGTCAAGTAGACGGGAGTCTTGGAAGCTGATATTATCTCATTGCATGTCAATGAATTGCTATTTGTACCATAGACAACTCACTTGGCTTATCGTCCCTTCATGGAGAAACAAGCCATGAAAGTTGATAAATAACAGATAGAGGATGGGCTGTAGAATATAACAATAGGGCTAGCTAAGACAATATGTGTGTGTGTATTCAACTCTCTGTGACCTCATGTACCACAACACACCATGCTAATCCACTTGGTATTCATGGCAGAAATACTGGAGTGGGTTGACAGTTCCTTCTCCAGTTGGCCACAGCATTCAGCTCCTGGTCTTCCTGGGTGGTCTCCCATCCAAGTACTGACCAGGCCCAACCCTGCATAGCTTCATGTTGATATGACTTCTTTGTTCGCTGACTGGAATCAAACCCAGGTTGCAGAGATGAAAGCCCCAAATGCTAACTATGAAGGACTTTTAGTTAACTGTTTTTTAATAATTTCTGTAAATAAATAAAATAAACTAATTAATTATCCCCTTAGATACATTTTGCAAGAATCCACAGTACCTGATAAAGGTAACTGCAGCTGACGAAGTAAAAAAAGGATTTAATGTATGGATATCGCTCATGCAAAACCCTCGCAATTGCCATAAATTCGGGTCTGACTGGCTCCCGATCGGCTTCATGGTTTCTAAAGTAAGTCGTAGTCGATGCATAAGAAATATTATTGGTTCTAGATTGGTATCATTTAAAAGTATATCTATTATCGTCATTAAAAACTTGCATTTTTTCAAAAATCTTATCATTTTTGTATTTGCTAATCAAACTTTCTGACCCACCCACCAACTATGGCCTGTTATGTCATTCTTCTGGTGATGATTATTTATGCTATATTTATAGCCTCCCCTATGTCATTTTAATATGTGAGGTAAGGAAATACTTTAATACATTAAGAGACAAAAGTTTATAATAAAGGTGTCAGATTTGATACATAATGTAACCGACAAACCGATATATCACAAATATTAAATGAGAAATGCAGCATAATATGCAAACTATTGCTATACTTGAATTGATTACAATGATCGTTCATCAAAAGCATTACAATTACTATAAATTGAATGAAAACAATTTTATTTATTTTTTTGTATGTGTTTATAGAGCAAGAAAAGTTGTAAACTGTATAAGTGCTGCTGAATTCCCAATTTTTTTAACAGCTAGGTGGTAAACTGTTCTTAGAAAATAAAAATACAAATATTACATATATATATATATATATATATATATATATGCACACTCACATTTATATATATATATATATATATATATATATATATATATATATATATATATATATATATACACATATATGCACATACATATATACAGAATTAAAAACTATGGGTAATAGAACTTTTATCACATGTTAAAAGTGCTGCTGAATTCCCATATTTATAAAACACATTTTGAACTAAGAGGTACAACTTTTTTTTAAAAAATTAAAAAAAATATTAAATATATATATATAGTAGAATCCCGGTTATCCGCCACCCAACTAACCGGGACTCTCAAGCAAACGGCACCGGCATCAATTCCCCATTTAAAAGAAACTCCTGCGAAACCGGCATAACCGGCACTATCCGGAGTTCGAGACTGGATTTTTTTTTTTTCCTATTTTTTTTTTTGGGACCTAAATGGCCCAGTTTATGTGCTAATGCCTTTTTAAGGGCATTTTTAGGGTTTTTAGGGGGTTAAGGGATGTTTAGACCATTACATTCGGGGACTCCCCATTAACCGGCAACTACACTAATACGGCAATAGGGAGTTTACTGTATATAAGAATTTAAAACTATAAGTAATAAAACTGTTTTTGCAAAAATGCATTTTCTTACTGTAAAATTGCATTACATTTTGTAATTTGCACATCGTTTAGCCTTTCTGATTCACCCACCCACTGCACCTCTGCTTCTATAGATTAATTATTGCTAATAACTGATAATTATTCCCTGTATACGCTGTTTTCAGTCTAAAAGTATTTTACTTACACCATCTGGGCATGTGCAGACTCCAGAGATAAATACAATCGTTACATTTTTAAATTTTAGATGCAATTAGTCTTCCACTTTCTTTACTGAGGCTGCTTCATGCACATTCTGCCTCAGCAGGGTGCAGCCTTGTAAGCTGATTAGCTTTCTATTAGACTTATCAAGAGCACTGGCAGATGTAATTTCCACATTTCCATTGTGTAGATACACATTTCCTGTGTATATTCAAGTAGATCTCTGGAACATAAATGGTTTTTCTTTGCTTGTACTGACAAGTAACAGGAAATAGAGTGGCAGATAACCTTGTGAATCTTTGGAGCTCAGCAGCATTGTGCTTATATCCCCATTATTTTACACATAACTTATTAAGATAGTACAGATCTTTATGAAAAACATTTTTATAAATTTTTTAAATAATTATAATTTATTTCTGCAATGTATAAAACATGAGATTTTATACGCCCAAAAGTCTGGGGCAACAAATCCTCTACAGATTGGGGTATGAAATATAAAATATATAAAAATGTAGTATAAAATGGCTGTTTATTCTAATTTATTGACATTGACAAATAGTTATATTTATATCAATTAGATCATCATCAGAAAATAAATAAAATAGACATCCCGTATAGCGTGTTTAGGAATCTAAAATATCCTAAGTTATATTGAGTAAACTGTTTTTTTTTGTTTTTTTGTAGGTGGATGCCAAGGTACGGAAGCAAAGGATAAAAACTAGACCAAATAACAGTAAAAAAAAAAACTAAATGGAATTATTGTGTATAAATCGGATGTCTAAAAATGTACAATAAGGCAACAAGAGCATCACACATTGCATGTTCATGTATCAATCTTTTTTTACACTTACTCACAATTTACGTATTTGTATTTGTTTTAGTTTTATTTTATTCTTACTCCACATTTAATTTATCTACTTGCAGTTTGGCAAAAACTCAATGTTAAGACGTGTGTAATGAATATATAAATATTATTTTACCCATAAGGAGGGGTTTATTAAGCATCTCAAGTGGCTAAGATGAGTTTAGAAGAGCTGTGATCTCAATAACAATTATTTGTATTTTTAAGTCTTTAATTATAATCATTTCACTAGTCATATATATATAGTATATATAGTACAGAAAATGAATAGTACATTTGTAATTCCATTTGAATATATCTTATTTCATGCTCAGGTTTCCCAGAGATACAGTCATTGCATTGCACTCTGAGACAATGGGCGGGGACATGCAAATGAGGATACAATGTATTCTCACTCTATTAATCCAAAAACCACTATATACATGGCTCCTTTTAAGCATATGCTCTCTGTATTAAACAGCTTTTAAGCATAGCACAGGATAGATTATGCACAAACCAGGAAACTTACGCACAGAAAACTCCTTACGGTGAAGGGCTTCTATCACTCTTCAGCCCACCATAAGTTTGTTTAATGATTGTTACAGTTTGCCTACCTGTCTGCCTGTCGCGGAGCTAGTGCATAGGGGGCCGCGGTGCAAAATGAAAATTTGGGCAGGCACAATTCCTGAACCCCCTCCAAAATCAATGCAGTACATATATATATATATATATATATATATATAGTTTCTTACCTGTTCAATTCTGCACTCCCGTTCCTGGGGTGAGGAGGGGCCACAGCAGGCCAGAGGGTCGAGGGGGGCCCCAGAGGCTGCAAAGGATTGAGCATGGCAACACAGGAGGCTGAAGAGGAACACAGGGGGTCGCGGGGGCCACAGGGCCTGCAGGGGGCCCTAGGGACCCACTGGAGGTCCGCATGGTCCATAAAGGGCTGCTGAGGGCCCTCGGGGCCATAGAAACGTCAGGGGGGGGGCGCAGGTTACCATGGGGGCCACAGGGGACTCATGGGAGGTCCATAGGAGGCTGTGGGAGGTCCGCAGGGGCCCCTCAGAGGACAGGGCCCTAGTGCCTTGCACCATTTGCACCGGCATTAGCTCCGCCTCTGCTCTTTATCTATCTATATATATATATATATACTGTATATATAGACACCTTAATCAATGTTGCTGCCAAGAGCACAAAATGCATTGCAGCTCAAAAAGGTTCCTAACTAACATTGATTAAAGTGTTTGTGAACTGGCTTCAGTGCATCTAAAGATGCAACCACAAGTAACCCAGCTTTCTATTCCCACTCTTCACTCTCAGCCAAACACATAAAGAGACAGGCGGAGGAAAAAATAGACTTGTGCATCCTTGCATTTACTATGCACTATTGTCTATGGGGAAAATAGCCATCAAACCCCTTCATTCCTCATCACAGCCACTTGTGATGCTTAGTAAATGTTTTAGGGCTCTACAGTGGCCATTTAAAAACATAATACAAAACACAAAACCCATCAAGGAAATGTTGAAATAAATCAAATTAATTTAAGCCATTTAAAATCAATAAATATGCAACAAAATAGCAAAAAATACTAAAAATGATCAATGGAATCATGATTATTGAAATAATTATAATTAAAGACTTAAATAATATGTATAATCGTTATTTTGATTTTATTGGAAGTTCAGGTTAAGTTATTCCCGATATTAGTCAGATATATAATTCTCTCGTCATTTTAGTTCTATATATCTTATGACCCAAGAATTTTTCAAAAGACATATTTAAATAGTACAATGGTTTTCTTACTATTATGTATGTTACAGGTACAAGACCTGAAAGAAAAATTACCAAGTTCATATTTTTCTAAAGAAATGTTCACAAAAGTAGAAATGCTTAAAAGCCGTGAAATCAATCAGAGCTTCAAATTAACGGCTGGAACCTACGTGATAATTCCATATACGACGAGCAGAGACGAGGAGTCCATGTTTCTGCTGCAAGTTTGCCTGAAGAGCAAAGACTGCGTTTAGTAAGTATGATTAAAGACCACTTAATGCTATATTTATTGTATGAAATTATGAGGAACTTGACTTTATAATGGGCAAAATGATTTAGAAATGAAAAAAATAAATACAGTTTTACCATTTACCATTTTACCTTCTTGCATAAAAGTTTCTACATAAATTAATAATAATATTTATTATCATTATTATTATTTGACTTGATTTATTAAGTAACTATTGGCTCGACTACATTCTACCCACAGAATATTAGTGAGTGTAAATCACCCCAGCAAATTCTAATGTTGCTATTACATTCTACGTGGGTAAAAAACTCTAATTTATAACCCTTAAATTAAATTAATGTGGGGGTTTATGACCCCCTCTGGCTATGCCCCCCCCCCCATATCCCCTAATTAATTATATAAAAATGAATGTCCTCCAAGACCATATCTACATCTATGGAAGCCATCAGGCCCCCTTCCCCACCCCTGGTGCTTTGGTGTGGGGTGTCCTTTAACCCCTAAAAAGCTCCTAACCTACCCTTCCAACCCTCACCTCCCCTAAGTAAAACCTAACTATCCCAATGAAATCATGGGATCTCATCCCAAAGGGTCCTATAATTAACCCCCATTGGAATCATATTTGATCCCAACTTCTTCAAAAGAAACTTCCCAATGGGGAACCTCTAACCATCCCCATGGAGTTTGCAGTGGACCCCAATGGCCACTTAGAACCCCCATGGCACGTTAGCCTACTACCATGGAATTTGCTATGAAGTATCCACGAGGACCCCATAGTCTGTAACATTAGCCCCTAATTAAAGAGTAGAGCAGAAAATAAGAAACACCTACAGTAAAATCAAATGAGGCATTGCAGAAATAAAACAAATGCTTACAGTAAGAACCAGCTTACAGAAAATAAAAAATACATTATAAATGGAATAAAAAATGCATTTCCATTAAAATAAAAAATAAGAAATTAATTGAAAAATAATAAAAATGTAAACGTGTAAAGGAACAGGTATTAGTTAATGTACTGGTATATCCATCCTTGGTTCCAACTCTGTCATTTGAGAAGTCTTTTGTATAGAAGCCCTTTATATCCTCATCTTCTCACCATCCAGTGAAATGCTTCTTCTATCTTCATCGAATACCCTCACTGCTCAATCTACGGGCCATGGCACTGCCAGAGCAATAAAAACCAGCACAACAATTGAAAAATGCTATTATGAGAAAACCATTGGCTTTGGTCATCAATCAAATTAGTGCTAGACTTGTTGGTCTATTTCTCACTATTTGATTAAGACCCACTATTTAATTTTTGATGTTTCCAATTATGCTGAGTTTCAACCATTTTCATACAAGACAATTTGGTAATATTGCTATTTAATAGTTCTGTTTATGTATCATGAATACAATGTTCTTAAAAGGAGCCATGTTAGAAATGGGATTGGATCAAAGAGTGAAGATTGTGTGGGCACATTTTCATGCCCCTGCCCAGGTTCCCAGAATGCAGTGCAATAACTGAAATTCTGAGCAGAAAAAAAAACGTTTTTTTAAACTTATTTTAGACGTTCAAATGTGAGCACAAATGCACTATTTATTTAATGAATACAATACATATTAACTTATTTCCCCCTCTCTCCCACTTCTTATAGTGAGCTGGGTGTTGTACAAAGTCCCAAGGAGTTTTTGGTATGTATGGTTTTGTAACTTGTTAGCTAATTAGTCTGTAATTGGAATTTTCTGCTCACATTAACAGCTCTAAAATATAAATTATACTTTGTATGAATAGTCAACCGACTAAATTATAAATAAGACATTGTTGTATAGCATCTCAATATGGTAGAAAACAACTGTATAACCAGTTTCCAACATAGAAGAAAATTGTCATTATTGGAGAAACAAGACAGAATGTCAACTTTTTAACATTTGATTGAATAGTTATTTGAGATAAGATTAAGTATGTTTTTTTAACTTATCCAATAATATTGTTTTTGACACCAAAATATAGTATTGAAATTGTCTACAACATAACGACAAGGAGTTTCTCAAAATAGGGGGTTACTATTAGATTGTGTTTCCAAGAAAACTGTTTTGGCCATGCGAGCCTGTCATTGGACCCTAGGGCTAGCTGTTTCTGTTTCTGTTCTGGCCTTAGGGGCTTCCCAGCTCATACCGGTTTCATCCCGCCTTGATGGTTAACTGTTGTTTTTCAGTAGCAATCATGGTACTCCATCTCTTAGAGAATAGGGCAACAACTTCCACACTATCCACTAGACAATCAACGTAGAGGCATAAGAGACCCCTGTAGTTTGGTAAAAAATTCACATGATATGAAATATGAACATTAGCATTTATGCAAAACTTAAGCATTTTGTAATGTTATTTATTTTTCTACAACATCCTTCACAAAGAAAAAGGAAAAAAAAAAAAAAATCTGATATTTTAAACAATTCATCCACTAAAGTGTTGATTCGGCTCAGAGGGATTAGCTGCCTGAGGTCCAACACTGTCTCTAACTTATAGGGTTGCCTCTAAAGATTAAGTAGATTTAGATAGTCCTCAGCCAATTTTAATGTAACTCTATACTATGACTTTCTATATTCCACTCAAGGTGAAGACATCAATGCGAATCCATATGCCCTGTCTTGCCTTATAGGTGTTAATGCTTCCAGTTGGACAGTAGAATTTGTACTAATATACTCTAATTCTAATTAAAAAGGGAATTCAGGGTCATCATGGATAATTAGAGAGGCAGTATTGATCCAGGGAGAAGTCCGGTCGCCGGTGTCTGGGATCAGGAGGGAATCGATTTATTTTTTAATATACAACTAATAATTAATAGTTAATCCGCATATTGCAGATCAGAGGAGATCTTAAAAGGTTGAACTTGATGGACTGAAAGTCTTTTTTCAACCTTAAATACTATGTAACTATGTATCTATGTAACTCTTAAGGTTTCAAGCCTTCCGGGGCTTTCTATTCAGTAGGAAAAGCCAGGGATTGTTTATTATCTCTGTATCTGTCAATCTGAGGATACATTGACTAACAGATGTCCAATAAGGTGGATAACATCTACAAAACCACCTGATGTGACTCATTGACCCTAACTCACTGCAGCCTCACCAAAATATGTAGGAAAATCTTACACAATCATTGATACCATCTCATTCATAGTTTGTAGTATAGTTTTAAGATACAGTAAATCTTATTTTTCACCTTAAACTGCTAATTAGTCAGTAGCTTGAGAGGTAGGGTTATCCTATGGGACCTTACTCTGTCAATGAGTTCCATTGTAAAGGAGCTATTTGGACTTTTTTAGTATTACACCATATTGGTCCATTAAGTCACTGCCGGTTAAATAGGCCCTAAAATAACGCAAATCCACCACTTGAAATGACCATTGTAATGGTCCTACAACAGAAGCTAGATCTGTCAGTTAGGTATTGGTCACTAAATATAATTCATATGCAATGATTTGAACAAGCAATAGCTAATATTAATCATACTCTGGATGTTGGTCCACTATAAGGTCAAATGGATAAATGGCTGAGGATGGCAAGTTGTGCTACATTTTCAGGCACAAGATTGTATTGGCACAATGCACTTCAGCCGTTGGAGACTTGTTGTGTTAAAGTGTTGATTTTATTCACTCAAGATGGTCTCTATCTTACCAGATTATCCCTTAAATCTGTCTGCTATCCAAATCTCCCACCTCACTTGATGACTTTTATAAGTTACTCAAGTATCATTTTATAAATGATTAATTCATAATTAAAATTACTAGTTTCTCGTACTAGGGGAATACAGTGGTAATTTACATTTAGTAGTATAAACTCCCTTAACCTTTTAAAAGCCATTTTTTTCATGTTTGAAGAAACATATTTAAATATACCTTTCTTTGAAATTCTAATTAGAATGATAAAATCCTAAAACATATTAAATCAATCTCGTAAAGAGGTTTTACATCTGATGCTTTTGCTTGAGATCAAACTTTATTTTTTTAATTCTTTTCTTTTATAAGACACAATATTGAAAAATATTGCAAACTTTGAGTCTACTAAGAGCTTAATTAAGTAGGGAAAAAGTAATAAAGCTAGTTAAAACTCTAAACAAATTGTCATGACTCATGTTGGACTGTAGACGCATCCATGATACCTTGGCCGAAGTAGTGTGTGAGAGGGGCAATTACATTTCTGGATAGTATTGATTGCATTTATTGATGCAAGCAGCCTGCTTTTGGGCCTGTATAGGGAGTGGTGTTAATTACAATCAGATCTAATTATCTAACAAAGCCTCATGACCTTTTTCTATACTCCCTTTCCCAGCCGTCTCTCCACTCAAAGATAAAAAATTATTACAAAAATAAACTGGATTCCTCTATTCATAAACAGATTTTTTTTAAATTCTCTAA
This sequence comes from Discoglossus pictus, assembly GCA_027410445.1. Taxonomy (NCBI): domain Eukaryota; kingdom Metazoa; phylum Chordata; class Amphibia; order Anura; family Alytidae; genus Discoglossus; species Discoglossus pictus. The sequence goes on along the minus strand of CM050165.1, from coordinate 21,466,261 downwards.
AAATGTACTTTTACGTGAGGGACACCCCTAGATCCTTTCACAAGCAACAATTAATTAGCATGCAATTATTTCTTCTGGAAGATTAAATTATATTATTATATACAATATATATGATGGATAAGTAATTTTAGTTCTGGTGGAATGGTATAAGAAAACAATGTTTTGTGCAAGTGTCGAAAATACTATAAATTGCTAAAATCAGTTTTTTCCCCTGTTTACTTTTTTTTAGAAAAATGAGGCCATCTCACATGAAACTATTTTCAAGCAATTTGCTACTCAGGTATGAAATACTGTTTGTTATGCTACAACGGAAACTGTCCCGTATGGACTAGCTCCAGAACTGTATTTAATTCAAGAAAAACTGTGAGTTGGTTATGCAAATAGATCAGATCTCCCAACATCTCAAGAGACCAAAAAAGACACAATTTTGGTTGCAGATGTACAGGTTTTCAGTTTATTGTGATTAAAGTAAATAAATAATCATTGTAAATATTTTTTCCCCATTAGGATGGAAGGCCTCCCACCATTTTTCAAACCGAGGCACAGTTTGCGGCACAGTCATTACAATACAGTGATTTATCCAGCTGTAGAGTAGTTGTTGATCACTTTACTACAGCTTAAAAGATCCAAAAGATAGTGATAAAATATGAATCTTTTTAAGTCATGAAGGTTTGACGAATATAATGACCCTGTAATGTGCACACCAATAAATATATATATCACATATATAGTTGTAAGCATGCAAGTGGTTGCTAACGCTTGCGGGCTCGCGAAGTGAGCCTTCGCGAAGCAAGGGCAGTGGGCAAGGGCCTCAGTTGCTGGCATGGAGCACCGAAGGCACTCCATGCCAGCAACTGCGACCCTCGCAAACTTAACGTCACAACGCAAACAACACGACACACCAATTACGACACTCGCTAAATTTTACGCCCAACGCAAACAACATACGACACACGTTAACACACATTACGGCCTCGCAACACTCGGACGCAACTTGCGAACATTACAAAATTCAAAACACAATACATACACACAGCGCATACATAAAAAACTTACCTACAGCAAGAGGGAGCATCCAGGACCTCAAAAATGCACCTTACAACTTCATTTCACTCAAAATAAAAGAGTTTAGACACTAAAAAAATTGCTAAGCGACAGAAAAAATGGCCGCCGAACAAAACAAAAACGAGGCTACACACGCAAACACCATACAAGACACGTTACCAGACATTACGACCTCGCAAACATCGGACGCAACACGCCGACATACAAACATTTAAAACACAATAAATACACACAACACCCACATAAAAAACTTACCTACAGCAAGAGGAACCATCCAGCACCTCAAAAAAACAAGTTACACCTTCATTTAAATAAAAATAAAACACTTTAGACACTAATGAAATCGCTAAGCGAGAGAAAAAATGGCAGACGAACAAAACGAAAACGAGGCTACAGCACTCTCAACAAGTAAGACACCACAACACACTCGCAAAACACCAAGAGAAACTCGAAAAACCCCACGAAGCACCGACGGATAATCCGCAAAGACGCATACCACAGATAACCCGCCATTTTACGCCAATGCGGAAGTACACCACTACGCTAACGGTTTCGTCTCGCGCACGCACAGTATTACACTGCACACATTCAGCACGCTTACACAGCAGCTCCACACCACTAATGCTGCAGCAACATCAAAACAGATTGCCAGCTCTTCAACACAATGCTTCAAAATAGGTAAAGTTTATTCATTTATTAATGTATTACATATTTCATTATTATACACCAAACAGCATTAGCTACCTTACAATTTCACTGCCGTCATTTTTTGACGGGCAATTCGCTAGTATATATCTGTGTTCACATTTAAATGACTAAAATAAGTTAAAAAAACTGCTTCCAGCTCAGAATTCTGAGAAAAACAGTTGTTACACTGCATTCTGGGAAGCTGAGCTGGGACCTGCAAATGTGCCCACAAATGCCTCGCTCTTCAAGATACTCCACCCAAGGTCATGTTATCAACCCAAATTCATACAGCCTGTCTTGCCTTATGAATGTTATCTCTTCCAGTCAGGCAGTGTTGTCTACATTTGTAGTACATTCCTCAGAAAAGGGAATCTTCTTTGATTTTCTTGTATCAAGAAGTGAGAATCCTAGCTCCATTAAATAAAATTTAGTAATGTACTCTTAATGTTACAAACCTTTCGGGACTTTCTGTTAAGTAGGGCCAGGAATTGTTTATTATCTCTGTATCTGTTAATGTGAAGATACGTTGACTAACTCATTTCCAATAAGGTGGAATACATTTATAACATCGCCAGACGTGACTCATTAACCCTACCTCATTACAGCCTTACCAACATATCTAGGAATATCTTATGCAATCCTTGAGTAGCAAGATACCATCTAATTAATAGTTGCAATGCAAGTCAAACTGTATGTGGTCAATAATTAGATGACAAGGTTAAACATTGATATGATGGAAATTAGTGAACTTAAATGGACTGGAATGGGACATTTTGCATCAGACAACCACCAGATCTTCTACTGTGGTCAAGAACCCTGCAGAAGAAATAGAGTAGCCCTAATATTCAATTAAAGAGTTGCCACAGCTGTGCTCGGTTACAACTCAATATATGAGAGGATGATTTCAATTTTAATTCAAGGCCATGATATTCAACATGTCATAGATATAACACCAAGAAAAGATGTTACTATCATCATAGGAGATTGGAGCTGAGGTAGGGAACCAAATGACACCTGGAATAACTGGCAAATGTGGCCATGGAGTACAAAATGACGCAGGTCAGAGATTAGTAAAATTCTGTCAAGTAAATTCTTTGGTCATAGCAAACACCCTCTTCTAACAGACTGTGGCAACTCCACACATGGACATCATCAGGTGGACAACATAGAAATCAGATTGACTACATAATTTACAGTCATTGATGGAAGAGCTCTATATAATCAGCAAAAACAAGACCTGGAGCTGACTGCGGGTCAGAAAATCATCAGACCAAGAGGGAAAATCATCAGACCAAGCAGATACAGTATGAAATAAATAATATCCCTTGTGAATATGCAGTGGAGTAAAGTATAGATTTAAGGGACTAGACATGGAAGATAGAATGTCTGAAGAACTTTGGACCGAAGTGTGCAACATTATCCAGGAAACAGCAACAAAGAATATCCCTAAAAGAAAGAAAAGTAAGAGGGCAAACTGGTTATCTGATGAGGTTTTGAAAGTAGCCCAGGAAAGAAGGAAAACAAAAGGTAGCGGAGATAAGAAAAGATTTGGCTAATTGAATGCAGAATTCCAGAGGATAGCAAGAAGAGACAAGGAGACATTCTACAATGAGCGATGTAAAGAGATTGAAGAAGAGAACCGAATGGGTAAATCAAGAGATCTACTCAAGAAAATTTGGGATCTCAAAGGCACTTTTCATACCAAAAGACAAAATAGGAAGGGACTTAACAGAAGAAGATCAGATAAAGAAGAGGTGGCAGGAATACACTGAAGATATATACAGGAAGGATCGTAACAGCATTGATGACCTCAATAGTTTGTCCAATAAGCTGGATCCAAACAAGGCTGAAGGTGTTGATGGAATCCCAAGTTAACTATTCAAATTTCTACAAGATGATACTGTGAAAGTGTTACTTGCCTTATGCTAACACATTTGGAAAATTCAACAATGACCAATAGACTGAAAAAGGTCAGTCTATATCCCAATTCCCAAAAATGATGTGCCAAAGATTGCTATATTATCGCACAATTGCACTCTTTTTATATGCCAGCAAGGTAATGCTCCTACAAGCACAACTCCAACAATATATGGAACGGAAACCACCAGATGTGCAAGTCGGGTTCTGCAGAGGAAAAGGCACAAGAGATCAAACCGCCAATATCCGCTGGATAATAGAGAAAGCAAGAGAGTTCCAAAAAAACATTCACTTCTGCTTCATAGACTATTCTAAAGCCTTTGACAATGTGGATCACAAACAAATGTGGAAAGTTCTTAAAGAAATGGGTGTACCAGATCATCTCATCCGTCTTCTGAAGAATCTGTATGTGGACCAAGAAACCACGGTCAGAACCGAGAATGGTTCAAGATTGGAAAAAGTTTGCAACAAGGTAGTATACAAGGTTCAACTTATATTCAGAATACATCATGCGTAAGGCTGGACTGGATGAATCCAAAGCCGGAATCAATATTGCTGGAAGAAATGTCAACAACCTCAGAAATGTGGATGATACTACTCTGATGGCTGAAAGTGAGGAGGAACTAAAGGACTTATTGATGAGTGTAAATGAAGAGAGTGTAAAAGCTGGCCTGCTGCTCAACGTTAGAAACAAAGATCTCAGTTCCTGGCAAATATATGGGGAAGAAGAAGTGGAGGCAGTGACGGATTTTATTTTCCTGGGATCCAAGATTTCTTCAGATGGTAACTGTTGCCATAACATTTAAAAAAATGGCTTCTGGGGAGGAATGCTATGGAAAACTTGGACAAGCTAGTATAAAGTAAAGATTAAAAATACAATTTGTTTTCCTTACCCCCAGACTACATTGGCACAGTGTACCTACCAATAGAAACAATGCATTTTGGTACGGTTTTTAACCCTATACTAACCTTCAAGCCAACAGAAGCACAATGCAGAGATCCACACAGCAATGTGTGAGCTCCTCCTTCCCGCCTTCTGCAGGGGACTACACCTTCCATGATGCTTTGCTGTACAAACTGCCATTACAGATTGAAACAATGTTTTAAAATGGATTGAAGCAGTCTGTAATTGGCCAAAACGAATTATGAATGTTATGCTAATTTTAGCAGGGATTTTCAGCGGTGTTAACTCTCAAAATCAACTGCTAGCAAACGTTAGAGTAAGTTAGAGTAAGTAAGAGTGCCTTTGGCACTCATTGCAGCCTAAGTCGTGTGGGCCTCGCTTGACCAAACCACTTTTGATGGTCTTGCTTGAGAACAAACTTAAAATTATATATGTCTGAAAACTTTTAGCCTACTAAAAGCATAATTAAGTAGGAAAAAAGTCATAAAGCTAGATAAATTATCTAGCAAAGTCTCCTGACCTTTTCCTATTTTTCCCTTCCTCAGCTCTCTCCATGACCTAGTGATGTTACAAAAACAGTTGTTTTTTTTCAAAATTCTCTAAAATGTTTTTTGTTCAATTCTTATATAACTGCTAATTTACTTAGTTGGTTAAATACTTTACAAACGGGTGCCTGTTTTCTTGAACTACAGTGGTCCTTTAATTTATTATTTGCAAATGTTCCTACATTTGAATTATACAAGCTGTTATCGTTAAAGAGCGTTTTTTGTGGAATCTAAGTAAAAATTATTGGATACATTTAATCAACATTTTTTCTGGGAAATTACATTGTATATGATGGATAAGTAATTTTAGTTCTGGTGAAAAGGGGCTAATTTGGTTCTAAATTGCTTTTTGTCCACCTTGTAATTTATGATGAAAGCCTCCCAACTTTTTTCAATCTGTGGCAGAGTATGTAGCACAATTCTTCACACTCTGCCATTAGAGATGTGCAGTCATTACTATACAATGTGGAGTAATTGATGTTCAATTTACTACAGCTTAAAAAAGAAGCTCCAACAGGATGTGTCAGTACTGAAATAAAACAGAAATGCCCTGGGGCAAAATATATAAAATATTGTTCTGAAGTCCATTCTAGGGCATAATTATAAGTCATCATTTTGCTTTATCCCTTTACATATTTATAGTAAAGCAGAACCAAGCTGCTTTACTATTAAGATTTATCTTATCCTTACAAATTGTACTACGGTATATAGGAAGCATCAGAGCTGTCCAGTCACAATAGTAAAGTTCATGTGGCCACTCATCATTGAGGGGCTGAGCGAGGAAAGAGGATAAGACTATCCAAATTATTCAAGAACATGTTCAAAATAGCATTTCTGGAATTAAATTTATTTTTTGTTAACAGCAAATTATTACCCATTAGTTTTTTTAGACTATGCAATTGTCTCCTTTTCTTTGTCTGTTATATAAATACATCCAATTGTGATCATCAATCTCTAATTTAGTCCTTGATAAACTATTGCATGATTATACAGTATAAATAACATAATATCTCATTGATTTTAAAATTATAGTGCATTATTATTATAAGTTATTTTGTGGCTTACACTATCAGTATGGGAATTTAATTAATTTCCGTACAATTTACTTTTTTAGATTTACAGTAAACTACAAAAAGGATATATTATAGTGGATATTTATTAAAGCACATTGAAACAAAATATTTTTATTTGTCTCAGCAACACCAAATAGGAGACCAGCGTTTTCATAATTCTGTCATTTATCCAAAATGTACTGTCCATAAACAATGATATATTAACAAACGTTTTAAGCTTTGGATAACAAATAATGAGTAGCAACTGGGAATAAGCACCCATTAAAAAGCTTTCTCTAGGAATGTGAAGCTACCATGGGCATAGGAGCCCCCTAAAATCTGTGGGGGGGGGGGGGATAATTCAACTCTACTCCCAGGACAGGAATCAGGAGATGATCTACTGCCAGTGCACCCAGTGCAGTGCACCGGGGCCTTGCATAGGAGGTGGAGGCCCATTGCTGCAGTGCCCCTCAAAAACTTTTTTTTATTTGTTTGTTTACATTTTCAATGCCCCTGCCCCCCAATATCATTTCAAATTAAATGTGTCCCCCCATTCCCCCCAGTTCCTATGCTCCTGGAAGCTACTTTTTGTTAACTGTTTTTTTATGAACAAATCACAAGAATAAATGAGTTGAATGTGCTAACAATACCAGTGTGAAGCTTCTTAAGATGGTAATATAATATAACCCTTAATTTGACTTGAGGAATTGGTATAGTACAGTATTCACAAGTTTAATACATACTGTAACATCTGCATAGTAAATCCTACCCTGGATACAAATAAAAAATAAAAAAAATAAAAAAATAACTTTATTTAGCAAATCAAATACATTTCCTACTTATAAATACACTCATATTTATTTATTCTGTCTGTTTTGTTCACTGATAGGGAAGCAAGATGAATGCATACGATCTACAGAGATTCCTAAATGAAGTTGCACTAAAAGGTAAGTCTTGTTAGATAACAGATGATTCATAGTTTTCTTTTCATAATTAATAATTTTCCGCAACTATTACAAAAATAATAAGAGAGCCAACAGTTGTGCTCTACATCATTAGATAAAGGAGGGAAACACATGAAAAAAGTATTTTCCTTTTTAAAGCTGCTGATGATTTAAGTGAGTTAGAGGTATTTTAGTTATGGGTTGCTAAGTGTTTCAATCCTCCCATGTGTCGATAAACTTTTCACCACTACACAGAGAGAGGTCTTATTGCACATAAAGTACCTCACTAGCCATCTGACCAAGCCTCCACACATATTATACTGTATATGAAGCTGCTTATGGGAGGGCTTCAAGGGCTATACGAGAAATGCCTAAAAATGCCTATAACCAAATCAATTCTAGATCAATTCTAACAATATATGCAGTTTTCCACCATGACTGTAAGTTACTAAAATAATTGGATTTATGGAGACTTTGTAGAGGTTTCTCAATATTTTTTTATGTCAGCACTTGATATGCCTTCTATCACAGTAGTGTAGAGTTATAGTTTAATATGACAATTTGTTTAAATAATTAGAATTATGGTAGCATTAATCTTTAAAGAAACACACTTACAAATGAATATACTGTACTAAAATAAAGAAATTTATATTTTTCTGGTTGTTAATAAATTCACTATTTCTTCTTGTAGGATGCCAAGATACTCGTGGAGCAAATTTCTCTATAGAAGCCAGTCGAGGAATTTTATCAGTGATGGACGTATCCTTCAAAATAGTTTTATTCCTCTTTCAGCTTTATTTTGGAACAATTTAATTATCTAAGCCCATAATACTATTTTACATGAAAGGCCATCCTTACCAGCAACTTGCAAGTGATAATCCTAAAGAACATGCCAAGTTGGTTAAATCAGAATGGCCACAGAGACTTTCAAGTGTTAAAAACATATTTTTATACCAGCCGTGCATACTTTTCCTGCCCATCAGACCGGTTCAAATTCCTAACTTTCAAGTTCAATTACATCAAATTTCAACATAAAATGTTTAAAAGCAACTAATTACAGTTTTTTTAAATTATAAAAGTTTGATTTTCAAGTGTATAAAAGAAGAAACATTTGACTTCTTCAGATGATCCAATAGAAACAATTTGTCCTACCCCAAAACCAAAATGGAAAAGGTGTGTATCAAGGCATTAACCGGGCTGTCTCTAGTGCCCTGGATGAGGCCTTATGTATAGCACTCGTTATAAGTACAGGTAAATTAAACACCTGCTTGGGATGCTTACAAAACATCTTGAATACCAATGTGGTTAGCGATATATAGAAGTTTGCTGAGTTTTAAATGTTTCCTAACAAACAGCCACTGAGTAGCAGAAAAATATGTATTTTATTGAAAAGTTCAGTGTACTTACAGATTTATGTGCAGCCGAGTGAAATTGTGATTTGCACATCCCCAGCGAGGTTACATCACTAAAACATACTGTGCTGCAGAGAGGGACTCTGATATGATAATACAGCCAGCTTTACAGAACAGACAGGATGCCCATACATTGATACAAATGTTGCAGCTGCCTGTGCTTGCTCCTGATTGGCCAAAATTAATTTAGAATTTTATATTAATTTAGCCAGGGGTTTGGTGGGGTTGTTTACTCTAAAACACAACTGGCAGAAATTAGAACACATTTTTAAATGATTATTGTGGTATTTTTTCATGCAAAAAATGTTGTCATACACTACTGATTCTCCTCTATCAGATGCATTTATAATCCAGGAAATTTAAATATGCCTTTAAAATTGAGGTCAAGATTAAGTTTTATTTTTACAAGTTAAAAGTACAGAGAAAATCACAATAATCATAAAAGACCAATAATACTCTGTATATCAGTATCATAATGATACCGAAGGAGTTTTCTTAAGAAAATGTATCCACTATGATAGTTTACAGTTGTGAATAACACCTGCAAGATGCATTCTGCGCCGGCGTTACTCACAAGCTGTTGTCCCTAAATCCCAGGAAATCCTGCATGCTACAGTGCATGGGAGGGAGAGAGGAGGCAGAGAGAGAGAGGGGAGAGAGAGAAGGAGGGATGCAGAGGGAGAAAGAGATGGATGGGAAGAGAGAGAGGAAGAGAGAGAGGGCGAGAGAGAGAGAGACGGAGGGATGAAGAGAGGGAGGGGAAGAGAGAGAGAGTGGGAGGCAGAGAGAGTGGGGGAGGGAGAGAAGGAGGGAGAAAGAGAGGGATGGGAAGAGAGAGAGATGGAGGGATGGAGAGAGGGAGGGGGAGAGAGAGAGGGAGGCAGGGTGAGAGAGAGACGGAGGGATGGAGAGAGGGTTGGGAAGAGAGAGAGGAAGAGAGAGAGGGCGAGAGAGAGACAGAGGGATGGAGAGAGGGAGGGGGAGAGAGAGAGGAAGAGAGAGAGGGCGAGAGAGAGAAAGAGAGACAGAGAGATGGAGAGAGGGAGGGGGAGAGAGAGAGAGGGAGAGAGAGGGCGAGAGAGAGACAGAGGGATGGAGAGAGGGAGGGGGAGAGAGAGAGGATGAGAGAGAGGGCGAGAGAGAGAGACAGAGGGATGGAGAGAGGGATGGGAAGAGAGAGAGGGCGAGATAGAGAGAGAGAGAGAGAGACGGAGGGATGGAGAGAGGGAGGGGGAGAGAGAGAGAGGGAGGCAGGGTGAGAGGGAGGCAGAGAGAGAGGGGGAGAGAAAGAAGGAGAGGGAGAGAGGGAGGCAGATAGGGAGGGAGAGGGATTTATATATATTTTAATATATATTTTATTAAGAAAATGAATTAATAAATGATAAATTATAATATGTTAATAATGACTAATATATACTTTTCCAGAACATATATCAATATTCCCAGAGCATATTATGTATTTATTTCTAAAATGAAAAATAGTACCAATTCCAATGCCTGGACTGTTGCTACAGGACAGGGTGCTCAGTATTGACCTGAGACACAATTCCTTTGCTAAGTTCTATGCCCCTGATGGTGCCCGTTGTAAGTTGGCAACCTGAACGAACACTCACTTTGCCCATATGATATGGTACAAATACACGAGCAGTATTATATTCTATTTTTTTAAGTTGTGTTTTTCACTTAACTTTGTGCACAGTATACCGGCTCTGGGAAACTCGACTTGGAAAACTTTTATCGTTTAGAGAAATATCTTAATATATTTAAGGTAATTGATGAATCTTACAGACATTTCCTGGAAATCATTCCTGTTAAACATCGAGCTGATCTAACCTATTGCTTCTAAAGGGCCACTGTAATCCTATAATTAGAATATACTGATTTAAGAACAAGACATGACCGTCAGGAAACAGTTTTTAGAAAGTAAAAAATAATAATACGTCCTTAGCTTTATTACATTTTATATTAAATTTTGCTACAGTGGAATCTACCATTTCGGTTTCTGCTGCTCTAATTTGGATTCAGACGAAGCTTCTATTTACATAATGGAAAAGTGGCAGATAAATCTTCCAGTGCCATTGTTATGTCTAAGGCAAAGCTCATTGTCTTGCAAGGAAACAACCTCCTGAGACAAAAGTAGAAACAAGAAGCTCAGTAAGCACATGGAACATCACATGTAAATGCTGATTGCTTTCTAAAAATAGTTAGCTTATTATCAAGTTAAATTATTTAAAGACCATGTAAAAAATATATATGACCACATTGTTAGGATAAACTTAATTAGCAGAAAAATCTGTCTATACATTTTATTATTTTTTCATAAAGTGAACCATTCCTGTGATTTCCAGCATTTTTTGGACTGTATTTTATGCAAATGAGCAGCTCCTTGATACTAATTATCTAATTTGGTGTACTAATTAGTATCAGTCTGTTTAGGCTTCTCTGTGGTGGTAAAAAAAATGTTCCCCAGTGTTATCATGTAGTTAGAGCCCCTCTTCCACGCTTATAGAATTAGCACATTGAGTCACACAGTAGCATAAAAGAGCTGCACAGATAATGCTGAACATCTCAGGAATGATCATCTCATTCAACTAATGAGCACTGCTATCTGACTCTCTGTCAGTTTCATTAAGTTAACTATTTTTAAATACTAAATTAAAAAGTCATGATTTACATGTATCTGTCTTTTTAAGGACATTTTCAATGAAATTGACACTAACCGATCTGGATTCATTAATCTGTCTGGTCTGCAGAATGCAGTGACTTCTACAGGTATGTTATACATGCAATACATGTGCGGGAAATAAATGTGGCAAAATGTGGTTGTTGAATCATAAATAATAATATAAAAAAAATATATAGATCTCATGGAAATGTAGTGATATTTTGTCATTTAATCAGTGTTTCTCAAATAAGCTATTACATCTTTTCAACTTTTTAATGGTTTATTATATTATTATTATTATTATTAATATTATTATTATTTATACAAGCGACTTGCCTGTCAAAAATGATGGAGCAATACAATTTTAAGCCATGGCAATGCTGTTCACGTCTACTTTTGGTCCTAAAGACAGATATATATGTCTATTTTTTTCTATAATTATTAATGAATTATTTACTTAATAAATTAATATACTTTACCTATTTGTAATTGATATATCCAGCAATCAATAGCCTGAAGATCTAAGTATCTATTTTTATTTTCCTGCAGCATATAATGTACAGTTGGGCTGTTGCTGCCCAGATGATAAAGTGTCATCAATGTCTCAGCTGTGCATTAGAAATATGCTGCGTGCGCGAGGGCAAACCGTTGCTTTAGTAAAATGGCGTTGTTTGTCTATGTGCTACGCGGTTCACGAACATTTTTTTTACAGAAGTTTTTAGTTAGTGAAGACCTGGCTTTTGGATAGAAGTTCACTAACTAAAAACTTCTGTAAAAAAATATGCTATGTGCTTATATAGAGCCCTTTTCAATTTTCCGAATTGCAATTTAATAAGGCTGTTAGAGTCTGTAACTCGCAATTGGAATGCGAGTAGCAAAAGGTAGCCAATTGTATATCAGCAACATTTACGGGCTCCAGTAATTGCGATTTTGAAAATTAAATAGGGCGTAAATAATCAACAAAACAAAAGGTGAGAAACTAGAGCTGGTAATAGTAAAGAGAGCAGAGCATTCGTTACTGGTTAAGGGCCCTATTCTATTGCTCAATTCATAAATTTATACACACTTAAAATCACTCTTAATATTGTCACAGATTCTATTAGCTACTTGCATCTGATTACGAGTTACCCGTCCACAATCTCACTTGCCAGCCAAAGATGCAAATTTGGCCTTAGAACTCCATTGGTCTTAGCACAGCTTGAATATAACGGGCTCTAAATAATTAAAGTAACACAAAATCAATATTCTGAAAAAAGTATCAAGTTTCTGTCAAAAATATCAAAACACTTACTAGGGCTGTAACAGCAATTAAACACACAATACTGTACATTAAAAGTATGGGAAGGCACGAAAAGACATTAAAATTAACAGGTGATCTAATGCATTTTATAGAGTGCTAGATTGCTTGATTACTGGCCGGCAAATATTACTTATTGGCACTAATTAAGTTGTAGCCTCCGATTGTAGATTATGTCTAACTTCCATGTTTTACTGACGTCATGGTGATAGCGCAGAAACCTGCACTATAATGTAATAAAAATAGGTGAGTGGGTGTGGACAAGGGAGGTTTGAGGCCGTGTTATATGAATTCAAAGGCAAAAAATAAGGTTGTGGTGTGTGACAGATTTGTGCTCTTTTCTTCATATATTATTCAGGAATTGTTGCCAGCAGTGATCTACTGAACAGGTTAATCTGTCGATATGGAGATTCTGCAAACAGATTAAACATCATAGATTTTCTGAGCTGCATGATACGACTGAGAGCAACCTTTAGTAAGTTCATTTTTAACTATGCTTAACCTTAAGGATTTAATTATACACAGGTCAAGTGGGTCCATGCATGGAAAGGCAAATGCGAAGGAGTAAAAAACAATCAGCTAGAACTGAACCTATTTAAGCCACTTAGATGATTAATGGCAAACCTTTTCCTCAATTCCCCCCCCAAAACACAGTCATTGACTTATCTTAATTAGATATTTTTTATAGAAAAACCCCAAAGTATTCAATACCACTGTATTTTTTATGTATTAGGTGAGATTGATTAGATTAAATGGGATTGATTCTCCTTGATTAGCCTATTGACTATCTTGACTTGCTATTAGACCCCCCAAATCCTGTATATCCCCATCTAAAGCTTATCTGCAGACATTAGAACTGAGTTTGAATGTTGTTTTGTATGGCCTTTGTGCAGTGCTGATAGGCAGTTGAGTCTATGGATGCTGGGCCTTGCAGCTGCTTGTCTCTCCTTGGGGGTGACTCAAGATATAACCATTTGTTTGATAGACTAATCACATGAACAAATTATAGCTCATTGGCTGCTTGGCCAGGTCCCCATCATCATCATAATCTAATAAACTGCATGTGGGAGAAATTCAATGGCTACACCATCATTAACTAAAAATGTTCATAACTATGTTAATATGAGATCAAGTTTAAACATCTACAGCCTTATTAAATTGTGATTCAGTAAATTTTTATTTAAGTTATAAATATTTTTTTATTGCAGATTTACGAGCTTGAGACTGTTGTGCCATTAATTCTAATGTTTTTCATTGCTTTCCCAGTATTTTGAAGTACATTATTGTGTGTTTATTTGCTTTTGCAGTGTTACGAACAGGTTTTTAACCCACTTGTGAGTCCTTTTTAGTACTTGTATAATTTTTTGATACATTTGCCATTTACGGTTCTGAAGGCAATGGCAGGTTTGTTGAATTGTTGTAATTGAATATTGATTTTGGGTCTTTATCACTAGTAACATTTGAAACATCAAAGGAGGAGATAGGAGGGAGTTAAGTTTTTGACAACTGCAGTAATTTACAGCCTTATTAAATTGCGATTCGGACAATTGAATAGGGCTCTATATACGCACAGATCATATTTTATTTCCAGAAGTTTTTAGTTAGTGAAGACCTTGTTTTTGGATAGAAGTTCACTAACTAAAAACTTCTGTAAAAAAATATGCTCTGTGCGTATAAAGAGCCCTATTCAATTTACCGAATCGCAATTTAATAAGGCTGCTAGTGTTGCACAGCAATGTTGGTGAGATCCATGTTCCTTTATCTCACTTTGTTTTTCTAAAGTGTTACAATGTTACAAAGCCTGCCATTGGCTAGTATATTTACCACTAGACACATTGGCCCTCATTCAATTGCGATTTGGCCAATTGAATAGGGCTCTAAATAAGCACAGAGCATATTTTTTTTAAAGAAGTTTTTAGTTAGTGAAAACATTGCTTTTGGATAGATGTTTACTAACTAAAAACTTCTTTAAAAAAAATATGCTCTGTGCTTATTTAGAGCCCTATTCAATTGGCCAAATTGCAATTGAATGAGGGCCATTGTATTCATTGGCTACAAGGAGCGGAGCTTAGCAGGGACTGTTTGGAAAGTTTTAGTGAGTAAATACAAACTTTTAAGCACTTGTTAATAAAATTATGTTTAAATCTGCAAATAAACACACAGGTAGTTTATTTTAATATTTAAAATAGGAAACCCTCCATATCTCTTTAACTTTAATTTGCAAATGTTTTCTACTTATACTTTACCTTTCCCCTATTTGCTTCACGACATTTTGGTCTTAGGCCCTTATTTAATTGGAGGAAGAGAGTATTTTTTTTAATTTGAGTTCAATTTTCTTTGCTATATGATTGTGGTGTATGTGTCTGTATATATATATATATATATATATATATATATATATATATATTCATATCATAAATACTTTAATTTCCTAAGCACCATTACAGATATTTAAACCATGTAAAATACAATGCAGAATTTATATCTTGTATTTCTTTCATTTTTTCAGAAACATTTCAAAAGTTATCAAATGATGGAAAAGGAGTTTATGTGAGCCAAGAAAAGGTAATTATATTAAATGTTAGCCTTCTGTTCATGAAATGGATTGAAGTTGTAATTATATTTACATTTACATTAGTAACAGTTAATCCACCATTAAAAAACACACACATCTACACTGTAATCTGATACTTTTCACACATGTAGCCCGTGGCTTTTTATCAGGTGCTCTTTGATTTTCTTATAAGAAATTAACAGTTTTCAGCTTCATATTACTACTAAAAGCCTTTACCGGGTGCTTGTTCTCTTACCTTTTTTTTTTGTTAAAAGAAAACTGATGGTTGACGAGCTGCTTCTACAAACACATAAATATAAATATTAATATATATAAATAAGTAATAGTAATACTAATGGATAGTAAGTTTGAATTTGAATTGGGCTATGATTGATTTATACAAACAGATGTACCTTTAATGTTGAAATATAATTTTCTAATTTTCAGTCACAGTCGCATATATTGCCACAAAATATTAATGTCAAAGTTGCTACAGTTCTACATGACCATATGAGCCTCAAATGGTGCATTAACTGAATGGCTGACACAAATATAAATGTATTGGGCTAGATCCATTAAGGTTCACAGGGGCCTTGAAGAGCTGTAAAGTGGCAAAATGACAATTGTTTTCCAATAGAAAATAGCCATTGAGGCTTTCATCAAATCGCTTTCCATCTCCAACAATGCTAGCCACTTTAATAACTCACCTGTGTATAGCTGGGATATCCTCATATCCTGACCTGTGTGTGCCTAGCCTGTTATACAAGGCCGTTTTACACTCATTAGAACAGGGGTGTCAAACTTGGTCCTGGAGGGCCACACCCAGGCCTGGATTTGTGGATATCCTTGCTACAAGCAGGTGAGACTATTGCTTCTGCAGTCATCCTGACTGACTCACCTGTACACGGAAAGGAAATCCTCAAATCCAGGCCTGGGTGTGGACCTCCAGGACCGAGTTTGACACCCCTGCATTAGAAGATGGTATGGTCTAGTTATATAGTGCTAATTAAAGGGGAACTTCTGATTATTATTATTTTGCTTTATCAGGTTTAGCCAGTAGGGGGTGTAACCACAGTGCTCCATGCCTATACTGGGGTACTGTTACCCTAACAGGAAGTTGATTTCCTATTAAAGAGCATAATACACTTTTTTATACCATTGTACTTTTCTGTTTCCTTACAGTAAATAATTCCTGAGATATGCAGCATTTATTTGTGTGGCTCAATTTGCCAATTCCCAACTCAAAATAATTGATAAAGATGGTGGATGGGTTCTGACTGAATGACTACATTGGGGGACATTGTTTTGACAAGTACAGCAACAGACAAGACGATAAGGATTTCTAATTAGAAGGTTTATTGTTATGGGAAGGGCTCTTCAGATGGGGAACAGTTATGGGAAGGAGCATTGAGTGATTTATTTCCAGCGGGCCCAATACTGTTTTTGCACCAGGGCCCTCCCTTCTCTAGCTCCACCACTGATCATTTCATGCTAATCATGTTCCAGTTTATACCATTACCATCTTGTCTGTCTCTTCACAGTGGATGCAGCTGATGATGTACATCTAATATGAAGCTATTATTACCAGGTAAGACCCATCTGCAGATCAGGGAGATTATGTATTAAAGTATTTAGACTATGACACTGGGCATATACTGATGCTGGATTTATTAAACCTACTATCTTACAGTATTATTTTCATTAATTTAAAGTTAAAAACACCAAGGCCAAATAATGACACAAAAGTCACAAATATGTTATCAATGTATATGTTAAATATTCTATAAAAAAATAAGGGCTGCAAGGATTTTTTTTTAAATGTACAAACCAATTTTTGGAACTTCTGATTATTATTTATTATTATCAGGTTTAGCCAGTAGGGGGTGTAACCACAGCGCTCCATACCTAGGGCCTCATTCAATTGCGATTTGGCCAATTGAATAGGGGTCTAAATAAGCACATAACATATTTTTTAAAATAAGTTTTTAGTTAGTAAGCATCTATCCAAAAGCAAGGTTTTCACTAACTAAAAACGTCTTTAAAAAAAATATGCTATGTGCTTATTTAGAGCCCTATTCAATTGGCCAAATTGCAATTGAATGAGGCCCCTAGACTGGGAGACAATCTCATTAGAGTTGGAAGGTTTTGACTGTGTTGCAAAGGCAGTTTGTACAGAGACTAAAAGAACATTTTGTAGACATTTTTTCATGCAACACCAGATATTTTGTAATATTTAAATAAATTATAGCAAGTATATTGTTTAATTTTTAAAGCAAGCGATTTTCAATCCTGCATTTTAAAGGGTAGGTTTTAAAAAAAATGTTATAAAAGTTCAAAAACATAATAAACATATTTTTCGATCCATGTGCAAAGACATATATAATATACCGGTGTATCTATTTACTATTTGTTTAATTAAGAAGTGCTTTTTGGCTCTGTTTTTACTGCCTAAAATTGTACAAATATTCCCTGTATGGGTCTGTCCTCTGCAGCTCATGAAGACACAGACTTTGCTGTACTTGCTGTGTCTCATACTAACCAATCAATGACCATCTCTCAGCAACATGCTGTTAAGATTGGGTCCCTGATAGGCTAGGACACTGCACTGCACTGCACATCCAGCCCTAGAGAGTCTGTGTTTGTATATGCTGCAGTGGGCAGACCCGTACTGGGACTGTTTGTTTCATGTTAGGCAGTAAAAACAGAGAGTATAAGCACTTCTTAATAAAATAAAGTATGTCAGTAAATAGATACACAGGGATATTATATATACCTAGTAACATCCAGGGACCGTCCATATCCCTACTACAATACTCAATTAGTCTTTGCTTTGATGCAGTTATTCGGTTTGATTTTACTCCTACTAAATCTTGATTTAAGGAAGTATAGCAATTTAACTGGGATCTTTCCTTTTATGACTGCTCCGGCAGTGGAAGCAGCAGTTGCAGTAAAGAGCTGCTAGATGGCGCTGCCGATATTTTAGAGAAGTTGTAACCTTAGAAGCATACCCTAACCCTAACCCTAACTCTAACCCTAACCCTTACCTTCGGAGACCACCTAGGAATACCAATAGTTGTATACTGTGGCCCACTGGAGAATGAACTGGCAACCCACTCCAGTATATCTGCAATTAATACTAAATTGATCAGCATGACCATGAACATAAAGATGTTCTGATGCATTACGGTCACAAAGATTCGGAAATGACTGAATGACACCAAAAAAATACTTAAACAAAGGGGCTTGTTTATGAAGCACGTAGAACTAACAGCGTCAGCCGCTGCGTAAGCCAAGGATATAAAAACATTATTTGGGTGATTAAATCAATTATTGAGGATTCTGTTTAAAATAATTTTGTGTTTGTTACATAATTTCCTGAAAACTGGAACTCAATGGAGGGAGGAGGGGACAGGGAGAAGTAATAAGGCTTTGTAAAATAACAGGATACCACTGAAATTGACATCACACCTCTTCCCCCGCACACGCTCTGAATCAAGCTGCTTGCACCAGGAAATACAAATATTGCTTACCAGACATGTACACGTCCCTCTAGCACACGCAGTTTCCACAATGTATCATGTTGTTTTTTCTAATTACAAAAATTAGCCTAATGTCTCTTTCCATGCTTAATTAATTAATTAGCAAGACTCATAGTTCTCAAACATATATTTTTTCATTAGTAACTTGCCCATCATAAATGACGGTGTCATATGTTATGGGATAGAGTTTAAAAAAAAGATCCAAGCAGTGATTGAATGAACACAAGTAATAGCACTACATGAGGAGCAATAGCACTACATGAGAGGCAACATCACTACATGAGAGGCAACATCACTACATGAGAGGCAACATCACTACATGAGAGGCAATAGCACTACATGAGGAGCAATAGCACTACATGAGGAGCAATAACACTACATTAGGAGAAATAGCACTACATGAGGAGCAATAACACTACATGAGGAGCAATAGCACTACATGAGGAGCAATAGCACTACATGAGGAGCAATAACACTACATTAGGAGAAATAGCACTACATGAGGAGCAATAACACTACATGAGGAGCAATAGCACTACATTAGGAGCAATAGCACTATATGAGGAGCAATAGCACTATGTGAGGGGCAATAACACTACATTAGGAGCAATAACACTACATTAGGAGCAATAGCACTACACGAGGAGCAATAACACTACATTAGGAGAAATAGCACTACATGAGGAGCAATAACACTACATGAGGAGCAATAGCACTACATTAGGAGCAATAGCACTATATGAGGAGCAATAGCACTATGTGAGGGGCAATAACACTACATTAGGAGCAATAGCACTACATGAGGAGCAATAACACTACATGAGGAGCAATAGCACTACATTAGGAGCAATAGCACTATATGAGGAGCAATAGCACTATGTGAGGGGCAATAACACTACATTAGGAGCAATAGCACTACATTCGGAGAAATAGCACTACATGAGAGGCAACATCACTACATGAGAGGCAATATCACTACATGAGAGACAATATCACTACATGAGAGGCAACATCACTACATGAGAGGCAACATCACTACATGGGGAGCAATAGCACTACATGAGGAGAAATAGCTCTCTATATGAGACAATAGCACTACACGAGGGGCAATAGCACTACATGAGGAGCAGTAGCACTACACAAGGAGCAATAGCACTACATGAGGAGCAATAGCACTACATGAGGGGCATTAGCACTACACGAGGAGCAATAGCACTACATGAGGGGCAATAGCACTACATGAGAGGCAACATCACTACATGAGAGGCAATAGCATTACATGAGAGACAATAGCACTACATGGGGAGCAATAGCACTACATGAGAGGCAACATCACTACATGAGAGGCAATAGCACTACATGAGGAGCAATAGCACCACATGAGGAGCAATAACACTACATGAGGAGCAATAGCACCACATGAGGAGCAATAACACTACATGAGGAGCAATAACACTACATGAGGAGCAATAGCACTACATTAGGAGCAATAGCACTATATGAGGAGCAATAGCACTATGTGAGGGGCAATAACACTACATTAGGAGCAATAGCACTACATTCGGAGAAATAGCACTACATGAGAGGCAACATCACTACATGAGAGGCAATAGCACTACATGAGAGACAATATCACTACATGAGAGGCAACATCACTACATGAGATGCAACAGCACTACATGAGAGGCAACATCACTATATGAGAGGCAACATCACTACATGAGAGGCAATATCACTACATGAGAGGCAACATCACTACATGGGGAGCAATAGCACTACATGAGGAGAAATAGCTCTCTATATGAGACAATAGCACTACTCGAGGGGCAATAGCACTACATGAGAAGCAGTAGCACTACACAAGGAGCAATAGCACTACATGAGGAGCAATAGCACTACATGAGGGGCATTAGCACTACACGAGGAGCAATAGCACTACATGAGAGGCAACATCACTACATGAGAGGCAATAGCATTACATGAGAGACAATAGCACTACATGGGGAGCAATAACACTACATTAGGAGCAATAACACTACATGAGGAGCAATAGCACTACATGAGGAGCAATAGCACTACATTAGGAGCAATAGCACCACATGAGGAGCAATAACACTACATGAGGAGCAATAGCACTACATGAGGAGCAATAGCACTACATTAGGAGCAATAGCACTATATGAGGAGCAATAGCACTATGTGAGGGGCAATAACACTACATTAGGAGCAATAGCACTACATGAGAGGCAACATCACTACATGAGAGGCAACATCACTACATGAGAGACAATATCACTACATGAGAGACAATATCACTACATGAGGAGCAATATCACTACATGAGAGGCAATAGCACTACAAGAGAGGCAACATCACTACATGAGAGGCAACAGCACTACATGAGAGGCAACATCACTACATGAGGAGCAATAGCACTACATGAGAGACAATATCACTACATGAGAGGCAACATCACTACATGAGGGGCAACATCACTACATGAGAGGCAATAGCACTACATGAGAGGCAACATCACTACATGAGGAGCAATAGCACTACATGAGAGGCAACATCACTACATGAGAGGCAACATCACTACATGAGAGGCAACAGCACTACATGAGAGGCAACATCACTACATGAGGAGCAATAGCACTACATGAGAGGCAACATCACTACATGAGAGGCAACATCACTACATGAGAGACAATATCACTACATGAGAGCCAATAGCACTACAAGAGAGGCAACATCACTACATGAGAGGCAATATCACAACATGAGGGGCAATAGCACTACAAGAGAGGCAACATCACTACATGAGAGGCAATATCACAACATGAGGGGCAATAGCACTACAAGAGAGGCAACATCACTACATGAGAGGCAATAGCACTACATGAGAGGCAATAGCACTACATGAGGGGCAATAGCACTACATGAGGAGCAATATCACTACAAGAGAGGCAATAGCACTACATGAGAGGCAATAGCACTACATGAGAAGCAATAGCACTACATGAGAGGCAACATCACTACATGAGAGACAATATCACTACATGAGAGACAATATCACTACATGAGAGGCAACATCACTACATGAGAGGCAATATCACTACATGGGGAGCAATAGCACTACATGAGGAGAAATAGCTCTCTATATGAGACAATAGCACTACTCGAGGGGCAATAGCACTACATGAGGAGCAGTAGCACTACACAAGGAGCAATAGCACTACATGAGGAGCAATAGCACTACATGAGGGGCATTAGCACTACACGAGGAGCAATAGCACTACACGAGGAGCAATAGCACTACATTAGGAGCAATAGCACTACATTCGGAGAAATAGCACTACATGAGAGGCAACATCACTACATGAGAGGCAACATCACTACATGAGAGACAATATCACTACATGAGAGGCAATAGCACTACAAGAGAGGCAACATCACTACATGAGAGGCAATAGCACTACATGAGAGGCAACAGCACTACATGAGAGACAATATCACTACATAAGAGGCAACAGCACTACATGAGAGGCAATAGCACTACATGAGAGGCAACAGCACTACATGAGGAGCAATATCACTACATGAGAGGCAACATTAATACATGAGAGGCAACATCACTACATGAGGAGCAATATCACTACATGAGGGGCAACAGCACTACATGAGGAGCAATATCACTACATGAGAGGCAACATTAATACATGAGAGGCAATATCACTACATGAGAGGCAACATCACTACATTAGGAGCAATAGCACTACATGAGAGGCAACATTAATACATGAGAGGCAACAGCACTACATGAGAGGCAACATCACTACATGAGGAGCAATAGCACTACATGAGAGGCAACATTAATACATGAGAGGCAACAGCACTACATGAGAGGCAACATCACTACATGAGGAGCAATAGCACTACATGAGAGGCAACATCACTACATGAGAGGCAACATCACTACATGAGAGACAATATCACTACATGAGAGCCAATAGCACTACGAGAGAGGCAACATCACTACATGAGAGGCAATATCACAACATGAGGGGCAATAGCACTACAAGAGAGGCAACATCACTACATGAGAGGCAACAGCACTACATGAGAGGCAACATCACTACATGAGAGGCAACAGCACTACATGAGAGGCAACATCACTACATGAGAGGCAATAGCACTACATGAGAGGCAACATCACTACATGAGAGGCAACATCACTACATGAGAGACAATATCACTACATGAGAGGCAACATCACTACATGAGAGGCAACAGCACTACATGAGAGACAATATCACTACATGGGGAGCAATAGCACTACATGAGGAGAAATAGCTCTCTATATGAGACAATAGCACTACTCGAGGGGCAATAGCACTACATGAGGAGCAGTAGCACTACACAAGGAGCAATAGCACTACATGAGGAGCAATAGCACTACATGAGGGGCATTAGCACTACACGAGGAGCAATAGCACTACATGAGGGGCAATAGCACTACATGAGGAGCAATAGCACTACATGAGGGGCAATAGCACTACATGAGGAGCAATAGCACTACATGAGGAGATACAATAGCACTACATGAGAGACAATAGCACTACATGAGAGGCAACATCACTACATGAGAGGCAACAGCACTACATGAGGAGCAATAGCACTACATGAGAGACAATATCACTACATGAGAGGCAATATCACTACATGGGGAGCAATAGCACTACATGAGGAGAAATAGCTCTCTATATGAGGCAATAGCACTACTCGAGGGGCAATAGCACTACATGAGGAGCAGTAGCACTACACAAGGAGCAATAGCACTACATGAGGAGCAATAGCACTACATGAGGGGCATTAGCACTACACGAGGAGCAATAGCACTACATGAGGGGCATTAGCACTACACGAGGAGCAATAGCACTACATGAGGGGCAATAGCACTACATGAGGAGATACAATAGCACTACATGAGGGACAATAGCACTACATGAGGAGCAATAACACTACATTAGGAGCAATAGCACTACATGAGGAGATACAATAGCACTACATGAGGGACAATAGCACTACATGAAGGGCAATAGCACTACATGAAGGGCAATAACACTACATGAGGAGCAATAGCACTACATGAAGGGCAATAGCACTACATGAAGGGCAATAACACTACATGAGGAGCAATAGCACTACATTTGGAGCAATAGCACTACATTGGGAGCAATAACTCTACTGTCCTACATTGAACATGCAAAGAGGAGGCTAGGAGGTGTCTGTTCTGAAGTAAAGGTGTGTAAAGGGAGGCAAGGAGTGGTATAGCACTTTATTAGATTATCGATGACAACAGTAAGGTATACAGCTGGGGAATCAGAATGTTTAACTGACAAACAATTTATACATAGATTTAGATGACATGATCTCTTGTGACCTGGCTATCAGAGTCACAGCCAAAGGGACACAAGGTGAGGGGGAGGTACTGAGAACTGCTGGGGAGGGATAGGAAGAGATTGCAGCGCACTGATGCACATTGTGATCACTTTCCTCCTACTAGACACCAGGAATAACCTACTTATCGTACTTTATTTGTAACACGCCACCATATTCCTTAGCGCTATACAAGGGATAAGAACAAGACAAAAACAATATTAACACAGTGCACAAAAATGGAGGGTCCTGTCTTTGAGCTTAATATCTAACGTACATAGAGCGCCCAGTTTCCAGAGCGCCGACACAAGATTGAAAACTAACCAATTTGCAATCTAAAGGTACCTACCTTCCCTACAAAGTAATGGAGATAGGTACTGTTTTAAATATAATACATAAATAAGGGAAGGGTTTTTATGTTTATATATATATATATATATATATATATATGTCTATATATGTATATATATGTATATATATGTATATATATATCTATATATATCTATATATATATATATATGTCTATATATGTATATATATGTATATATATATCTATATATATCTATATATATATATATATATATATATATATATATATATATATATATATATATAAACCCTTCCCTCTAAGCATATAATCTGGGGGGATTTGCACCCCATGCCCCCAGTTCCTGTACTATACATTGGCATGACCATGAGACTCTTATACACTTTTATATACCTAGGGCCATCTTTAAGCTGCAGTTCCCATTGAGGTTTAGTTGGACTAGGTATCATAGGATTATTTGCTAAGCATATTTATACTTCTTAATTCACACTTTGCATTCGAGTATTCATTATGCCCTCCTGGCCAGTATTAGGTACATTTAATAGAGTGTACTTTAAGGAGATTAAATTTGGGTAAAGTGCTGTAAATCAGTAATGATATAATGATACAGCAGTAAATTGAATTTTTATTCTAATCATGTAAATGCAATTTTACAAAATCCAAGGGGACATTAACTTTCACAAGTTGATGATAATTGTAAAATGCCTAAAACGGTACCCCTGCTGTTCGCACGGTTCTCATTATGTCTGGCATCACTGACTGCTTGGCATGTGTAGGAATACTAATCACTGGCTAGTGAGGCGCAGCCTCCAGTACAAGGACAAAGGAATTTTATATTCATTAGACTCTTGGTTCTGGATCCAGATTTGCCTAATCACCTTGACTCTAACGGTATGTTCAATGTGTATGGAAATAATAATAATATCCCCGAATAACAGTGTTCACCTAATTTAAATCTAGTTTCTGGATATTACTAGGTATATAATACACCTGTACTTTATTTTATTAAGAAGTGCTTAAAAGCTCTGTTTATTTCTGCTTAAAGTCATACAAATAGTCCTTGTATGGGTCTGCCCTCTACAGCTCATGAAGACAGTGTACGTCACTGTCTCATAGTAACCAATCAGTGGCAACATTCTGCAACATGCTGCTTGAGAGGGGTCACTGACAGGCTAATTTGAAACACTGCGTATTTATGCAGACCTAAACATGTACAAATTGTTTGATTTTAGGCAGACAAAAAAAAAAGAGCTTTTAGACACGGATTTATAAGTAATGAGATCCATATCACATATATAGTTGTGGTAATTGCGAATGTTGGTCACGCAATGTTAAAAGTTACTTGCTTGCGCATGCGCAATGAGCGGCAAAGACGCTCATTGCACGCCTCGCGAAGAGAGCCCGTAGGCTTGCACCACTTCACTGCAATGAGCGCCAAAGGCACTCATTGCAGACCAAGCAAGTGTGGACTTTCAGGGTCCCGCTAAGGGTCCTCTGTCCCGTCATAGCTCTAATTTGCCCAAGGACGCTCCAACGATGGAGGATGGAAAGAGATTGTAGCCGCACATGGCGATGCAAGCGATCAGCAACGGAGGACATAGGACTTTAGCAATGATCGCGAGCATGCAACACTTTGAAAAAAATTCGAATTTGAGACCTAATTGTACGTTTTTAGGAGATCGAAACTCGGCTAAGCGAGGAAAAAAATGGCGGTCGACATAACATTTATTGATATCTGCAGAAATTGTTCCAGAGGTGTTAAGAAAAACTAAAAATTATCTTTAATAAGTATATAATTCAAATGCATATAAACTCATACATGTACACACAAAGATCTGTATGTCATGACATGAACACTCAGGGACATCTACATACATATGAATGTATTTACTATTTCATAAACAGATACACTGTAGGGTAATGTGTATATAAACTAAAAGAGTAGAGTTGCTCATCTGGGGATGAACAATACCTAAGGAGGTTTGCTCTATGGTCTGGTTACCTCCTCAGAGAGCAGACTTTAGCCACTTGTGCCCTTCACAGGGAGAAATATCCTGTAGTATATCAGTCTGATCCCACTCACTAGAGTGATCCAGCCCCGAAATACCAGGCATTTCTACCCTGATCTGGAGAAACAGCAAACCCAGAGATGCGTTTCAGCCTCTATTGGCCTCGTCAGTGAGGTGCAGCTATAAGGCACAGTGAGCAAGTGGTCCACGTCTGGTTCCCCCTATCACCCTCAGGGAGACTAATCCCTAAGGTTAATTTGCTTAAACAAAACAAAAAAGTCAGAGGTGCTCATCAGAGTGGGTTATCATGTCCATAATGTGTATATATATGTTTTTATATATATATATATATATATATATATATATATATATATATATATATATATATATATATATTGTGCTCTAGTGCTCACCATACACTAAATGATAGTTGTGGAATACCCAACCCTACAAAATCTATTGCACAAACCAGAATCTAACTCATACTGATGATAGCCAAGAGTTTGAAACAGGCCTGTATATGAGTGATTCTTGGTTTGTGTAAAATCCAACCCAGTGCTTTGCTTGAAAGCTGTTTAATACGGCGGGCATACGCTTTAATGGATCAATGTATAAAGTTACTATTTTTGGATTAAAATTGTGAGGTACATTGTATTCTCATTTGCATGTCCCCGCCTAATTTTAGCATGGATATTAAGGGGGGGAGGGGATTAACAAAAGCAACTGCTTGGAACTTTTATCTATTAGTCATTTGTCAGTGGCAACATTTGGAATCTTGTTGGTCTAATAATAATGAAAAGGAAAATAATTAAAAAAATCTAAAAACCACATAAAAACTTTATAAGAAAAGAACACCCTGTATATCAGATTACCACAAGGAACTATATTGTCAGAATACTATGACCCTCCAAAAGGATCCTCCTAGCTGGAAGGCGCAGACAACAGCTGTAACCCCACATCTGAATTGTTCCCTATGTGAAAGTACAATACAAACAATAGTAACTATAGAGACACTGGTGAAGCTCTTATATATTATAAATGCTCTGTAAACATATAGGTGTAAAATATAAATCATGCATTTGGATAGAATGTGTGAAAACTGATTTCTGTTTCTGTAGCCGGGATAAACACGTCGTTCAATCATTGTTGCACATTATTAACAACCGGTTTGTTTAGATGGAAATATAATCTAAGGGTAAAGAATAAAACATGTTAAATGCACGGCTTCAACTGCAGCGTCCCACTCCCATCTCTTAACGGGCAAGCTCCACCTAAATGTATGTTTATTTTATATTTAAAGACCCCACTTAGAAACCGATCTATGTAAAAATTGTGGAATTTGCCAGTTCTATTATTGACTATTCTAAACTGTGTAATTTTATTGGGTTAAAGGATCAGGAGACAATTTAAAAACTACAGTACTAAATGATGGTAGTTCTATTCATAGTTCTGAGATATGAATTGTATTTGTTGTTCAGTCGTGTCTGACTCTCCGTGATCCTATGGACCCAGCAGATCAGGCAATATATTGCTATGTCCGTGGTTGTGCTTATCCATAAGGTTTTCTTGGCAAAGGTACTGGAGTGCATTGCCAGTCCCATCTTCAGTGGATTTGTCTGACCTCTCTGGTTTGACCTGCCTTTCTTGGGTGACCCTAAATGCTACAGCTTACAGCATGATTGAGGTACACAAGCCCCTTCACCATGATAAGGTAGCGATCCAGAAGGGTGGGTCTAATAATAGTGAATTGGAAAATAATGAAATGTTATTAATACTTGGGGCAGGGGCACATTAAAAACTCTTAAAAAAAACATTTACAATTTATAAGAACAGAACACCCTGTATATGAGAGTACCAGAAAGGACTATATTGTCAGAATACTATGACCCTACTAGCTGAAAGGCGCAGACTACAGCTATCGCCCCAAATCTAGCTTGTTCCCTATTATGTGACAGTATAATATACAGTAGTACCTATAGGAGCACGGGTGATGCTCTGTGGACATATAGGTCTCAGATATAAATAATGCATTTGGATAGAAATCCAGAACAGAACCTGTGAAAATTGTTAGCCTGGAAAAACAGGTTATTATTGCACACCACTAACAACGGATTTGTTTGGATGGAAATATAATCTAAGGGTAAAGAATAAAACATATTATATGCACGGCTTCCATAGCAGAGCAGTAGCTTTCCAGGCTAATCTCTTAAAGGGAAGGTCCACCTACATTTTACTTTCTTTTTTATTTAAAGACCACACTTAGAAATCGATTGATGTAAAAATTGTGGCAGTTGCCAGTTCTGTCAATGGCGAAGTTTAATCTTATTGGGTTAAAGATCAGGAGGCAATTCAAAGGGCCATTTACCTCACTGTAAATTCTGTCCATGGTGGGAAAGAGTATAAGATTGTATGTTAAAATAATCTATTTTATCTACACCAATAATAACTAAAAAAATTGAAAGTTTTAAGTCTGTTTACAAACACAGGGTCTCCTGCCTACTGGCAGTTTTATGGAGCAAGTTGAGGACTTGATTGATAGTTTTTCCCTAAACTCAGGAATGCACAAAGCAGTTAACCCACAACTGACCTGTTTAGGTGATTCCAGCATTCCAAGCTCTGCTATGATTTATGTAATCATCAACTCTTTTTTTTTGTCTTTTGCCCACTACACAGAGCTAAAGCATTGGGTCTGGGAGTGGGCAGTCAGTGACACATGTAAACACAGATTTAGTTTAATAATCTCTAAGTGAAAAATGCACGTATTTAAAAAAAATCAAAATGTATTTCAACATGCTTTTAGGAGATCTTTACTGTGATGTGGTGCAAATTGTGCTGAATTAAGAGCACAAAATTTAAGAGCTACAGTTCTAAATTGCAATTTATGGCAGTTCCATTCATAGTTCTGTGATATAAATTGTATACATATATTTAAACTCCTGCATATAAGAGCAACTTGTGTTCAGGTACACCGGCGGATGTCAAGATATCCTTGTATAATATAAACAAGTGTATCTGAATCACTGACTATTTTTTTTTTTATTATTGCACATGCTAATTATGGATTTTCTCAAATACCCAGTGTATTGCGCCCCACAAATATGCAGTATGCTGTGTAGTAAAAGGGATCAACAAATTAAAAGTATGTATTTTTAGTAAAAATTTGTAAAAGTGCGATTTTTACCTTCTTATAAGAGGTCTTTTTCCTCCCTTCTAGCACATTCTTGCCTAAAAACAAACAGATTTTGTGATATAAGAATATGCTACAATGGGCATCTTTTTGAGGTAAACCTGGTTATAAATGTATCCAGAACAATGCAGCCTGACCTATAACAGTAGCTCATATACACATAAAGCTCTTCAATTAATAAAAAAATCATTATTTAATTTACATATATATAGATGACTGGGATAAAAAAAAAATATATATATATATATATATATATATATATATATATATACATACATATTATTTATATGTATACATTATGAAATTATAATTAGATTGTATTAATGGAAGAGTTTTGTGTGCAGTACAATAATATTTATTACACTTAATATTTTTAATAAAGTGCTCCTTTCTGCTACTGGTATGAATCACACTAACGACTCTAGAGATGCTCCTCCGGTCGTGTTGTATGCAGAGCCTGCCCAGATGTAGATGACTCTTCCTATGGCTGCACATCATTTGTGCATATACAGTTGCAAGTAGGAAGTAAACAATATGGAGGAGGATATCAGTGAGGGAAAATGTGAAGGGCGAAATGGCCAAATATTTAAACGAAGTATAAAAGAGAATATTTTTAGTATTTATTGTAAGAAAAAATAAAAGTAGCTTTAATTCCATGATGAAATAATTAGATCATCTTTGTTTAGGGTTTCCCCCCCTAAAAACCTCTAATTACTTCCATATTTTGGACTGAGTTGGTAACAAGTAATTTGTTTAACCAAATTGTGTTTCTTTATTCCAGGAGGTGCCGATAATATCAACATGGAATATTTTCTGTGATTTATTGAAAATTGGCGAGATTCAAGAAATGGCTAACACGCAGAAGTCTCTTTTACCAGATTTGTTCTCCAGCAAATAATAATATTTTCTTAGAAATCTGAAGTAATTCTGCCATGTTCATGACTCGCTCATTAAACGTATACTGTACAGATGTTTTTGTTTAATTACATCAAATATAACTATACTTATAAACAAGAGATCATGATGTTCACTTTGGAGAGTTTACAGTGTAAGTGGTTCCCAACCTTTATCGAGCGGGCCTGGCTGTTGACCCACCAGGATTTCCACGTACCGCCTTTGAGACCCAATTTGTTATAACAGATCAATTCTTTAATAATCTACTTACTACTGTGTTAGTGACATGTTTTAGGGATCTGTTTCTCCTTGTTACTAATCTTTCCCATCCTATTCATAGCTGTTCTAATCTATCTTGTTTTCCTTTCTCTCTGAGGATTGGTCCTTGGTCTATTGAGAAACACTGATTATGATTGGGCAAGTGAGACAAGAGTATGGAGGAGATTTATATTAGACGGTAAAATGATTTGGGGAGTTTGTCAAAGTTTTTTTTTTATATTGATGACTATATTTATGTGTTCTTTTGATTCTTCATATTCCCAGCTGATTTTTTTATATGATTGCTTTAGGTTATTTTCTACTTACGTTTTAAATTATGTACTGAATATGATATGCCGTCATGGTTTATTTTTAAATTCACTATGGAGATTTTGAATAAACGGTTCTTTGTTTTAGATTGTTTCTCTAAAGGTATATATAAGTTTCCTGGGTTTCAAATGTTTGGTAAGAAATAGGCAGTGATTAT
The DNA here is from genome assembly GCA_027410445.1 of Discoglossus pictus. Taxonomy (NCBI): domain Eukaryota; kingdom Metazoa; phylum Chordata; class Amphibia; order Anura; family Alytidae; genus Discoglossus; species Discoglossus pictus. The sequence continues at coordinate 21,435,078 of CM050165.1, read as the reverse complement.
CAGAAAAAATATGTGTTATATAAAAAAGTTCAGTGTACTTACAAAGTTATAGGCAGGAAAGTAAAATCCAACTTTGCACACTGACAGGGAGCTTACATAAGCAAGTACACTGAGAAAAGGTAGCCAGATACAGAGTTTGACCTTTCAAAGGAAGTATTTGCTGCAGGATGGAAACACATGTTTGGGTGGGGTCTGAGCTCACAGCTGAATCAGACCACAAGATATAGAGAGAAAGAGACTACATATCCCAGGCTGCTTTGCAACACAGGAACCGCAGAGTATGATACAAATGTATCAGCTAACCTTTGCATTCTCCTGATTGGCCAAAATGAATTATGAATGTTTTGCTAATCTTAGTAGGGATTTTCAGGGGTGTCAACTAACAAAAGCTGCAGCTTGCAAACTGAAGGTATTTAGCAAACATCAGAGGGGGTTTGTAAATGTTTACTTTGGTATTTTTACATGCACAAATGTTTGCATACACTACTGATCCTCCTTTACCAGATACATTTGATAATCCAGGATATTTAGTATAGTGTATAGTTTAGTGTATTTGTCTTTTTTTTTAAAGAAATGTATATAGTCAATTACATCTGTGAATTGAAATCAGTGCATTTATTCTGTGCAATATACAACATCCTGCCTTCTCTAGCTCTAAGGACTTGGAGCAATATATGATGCAATAGGAACATTTTATAAGATCTTAAAAATAGAAAGACTGCTATAAATTATTGCCAATTGCTCCCTGGAGTCTACATGCATTGTTTTTATTGATAAAGCATTTGATGAGTCATGCAGACTCCAGATAGCAATTAGTCTAGGTGTTTGTATATACTTATATTTGTCCCAGAAAATGTTAAATGACAGTTTACCTGTCGTGAGAATTCTACTAATTTCCATGAGCCATAATTTATTATCATAAATGTAAAATGTCTCATAATAATAAACGATTATTGCCAACAATTCCCAAATCACTGGAGATGATGGATTATACTGCAGTCTCCAAACTTCATATAACTTTTGTTTAAAAGGTTATTAAACATCTCAAACATTGTAAACTTTGTTCTGGATATGTTTTATTTTTAAAGTTAAATGGTTTCTCTGTGCAATCAGGAAAGCATGTAAAAACTGCGGAATAAGCATATTAATAAAAATATAACATCTTAAGGTGGAAGATTACCATTGCAGGTTCATTGAATAATATCCTGGCCTATTTGAATCTTAGTGAATTTAAGTCATAGGGCCCATTAAATTGTGAAAATCGCAATTACTGAAGCCTGTAATGTAGCCCGATATTTAATTGGCCTCCTCTAGCTACCCGCAAGGGGATTAAACACCTGTTCGTTGCACTGCAAAAGCCAATAAAAACACAATGCTGCACTTTAAGATATGGGGAAAGTGATGAAAGACGTTAGAATTAATTGCACAACAGTCTCAAGCTCGCAAATCGGTAATACAAAAAAATAATCAATGCGTTTTCGTGTTCTATCAATCTTGGGAATCAAGGAGTTAATACATATCAGGCCACCCACACGGACTATAACCGTTTCTTCATTCATTTTTATTGATTTTTAACAAAATGGATTGCGAGCCCGATTGCATATTGGACGTCTAAACATTAATTGTTTGACGTTTAACCTCCATGTTTTAATGAGGTAATGATGACGGTCTCATTTACTATTGGCTGTTAAATCGTTACTTCATGATCATGATCTCTCTCTGAAATGCTACTTACGGGTGCATGGTTTATGGATTTGGCTTTCGGCCAGGTATCTGCGGGCTTGATCAATTGAATCGATCTGTAACTGTTGCAATTTTGGAATTTAATAAGGCCCATAGTCTATTCCCCCCCCCCCCCCCCCCCCCGAAAACCCTTATTCTATTTCTTATTCATTAAGATGCACTTTGGGCAACTCAGAGATTATTCCCTGTGGTCAGCATGTGCCCAGGTTCTTAAACTCAAAATCTTATAGAGTGAAAACAACTCATGTACACCTCAAGAAGTATTTAGATTATTATTATTGCTCATACAGACTCTGTTGTTATGAATTGTTATACATAAATGTAAAGGTAATTTGAAGCTGGTACTTAAAGGGTTGCTATTGTTCAGTCATGTCTGACTCTCTGTGATCCTATGGACTGCAGCACGCCAGGATTGTTATGCCTCTGATTGTGCATATCCATGAGATTATCTTGGCAAAGATACTGGAGTAGGTTGCCAGTTCTTTATCCAGTGGACCGAGATTTGTCGGACCTCTGTGCCCATCTTGGGTGAGCCTACATGGTATAGCCCACAGCTTCATTGAGGTCCACAAGCCCGTTCACCATGACAAGGTAGTGATCCAGAAGGGGACTTAAAGGGTAGATTTATATTAATATTCTTTTTATATTATGCTATTATGCCAAAAACATAGAGCCTCATTCAATTGACCTTTCGGGAGATCTTTCACAGCCGCAAGAGTTCACAAATCGCTATTTGATTGCTCCGATTCTCCCTCGCTAAGCAATCCATCAAGCCCGCAAATGGCAAAAGTCGAACCACAAGTCACGGGTACCAAGGACGACTCGCAAAGGGCTTAATGACATGTCAGAAGCAATTTAAACGCAGATATATACACACTACTGTACTTTTATTAAAAGTGAAAGTGATGTTAGGTCTTAGAATTAATAGCACAACATTCTCAAGCTCGCCCCAAAAATACTTTTTTTAATGTTTAATTTCCGTGTTCTATCAATCCCGGCAATCAATGTTGTGACGAAGTGCCCTTCGCCACTTTGTCTTGGAGAGGACTTATTGCCAGCCTCCTGCCCTGCGACTATGGCCCTGGGACATATTGCCCTTTAAAAACAGTATTCAGCCATACCAGAGTGTATGTCACTCATTCTGGCCCTTTAAATACAGTGGGGTCATTCGGTACTTGCCCTGTGTGAGTGGTGATACCCCAGATAGCGATGCCATGGAGCCCATTCATATAATGAAAGACTATGGGAAAGACTTTAGCTACATGGCAATTGAACTGTGTGAAGAGGATCTGAGCGCTATTCGGTAGTTTTGTGCGCTCAGACCCCAGCTATCTGGGGATATGTGAAATATCTGTGTGTTATGTGTAAAAGGTGACTTTATGTATTTTAAAGTGGTTTATGTCTTTTTGCAACCATGTGCTCAATGGAGTCTGCCTCTATCCCTGGATAATTGGATTACTTTCCCCATTGTCTCCAGTACAGAGGCCTCTGTAAAACCTGTTTGAGCCAGGGCCCAAAAGATACTTTTACTAACGTTTGAACCCCTGGTCTGATTCATGCCATTTTTTAATATGTTGTTCCATAATTTATGTTGTTCATAAAAATGTAAGTTTTTTTTATGTACTATGTAAAATCATAAAGTTATAAAAATGTATAAAAATGTGTAAGTTTTAGCTGGGAGATAATTGAGTAGATACAGTAAGAAACTCAATTATCTCCCAAGCAGAGGGGAGGGAAACTGCAGGCATTACTATTGTGTTATTGGTTGTTTATACCTTCCCCTGGGTGTGTTCTGTTTGTACCTGACTGTAATAAAAACCAGGCTGGGTGTGCCAGCAACGGAGTTCTACTTGACCCTGCAAAACGTAGCCTCGTCTCGTTCTTGGTGGGAATTGCTAGATCACGCTGGGGATTGCTATGCGCTGCAAAATCCCTTGAGCTTTAACTACTGAACTCTTGTTCCTGATGTACTCTCCTTGGAGGAGAGGTCTTCCCCACACGGTCCTGGATGCTGGAGATTCATACAGGGTGGAAGGAAGACGGCGCGGCTCCAGTTAAGCTACGGCGGTTGTGGAGTCTGTGGTGGTTGTGGTGTCCGGTGTGGTGCTTGTAGTCCTCGGCGCAAACTAGGACGCGTCCATCAACGGAGGTACCCAGTCGGGGTGCCAGGAGATCCGTTACAAATGTGTTAATACATATACTGTAACTCGCATGTGATAGAATATCATATTTACGGCTTTATCAATATTACATTATATCTGGAATATGGGTTGGATTGTAACTCGTAATTGAAACCCGTAGGACTTTCAAATCCAACCTCCATGTTTCAAAGCCGTAATGATGACGATCTCTGTTTCCATTGGCTGTTTCTATCTCAGGAGTTACGGCCTTGGTGTATTAATCTGTGCAATGTACTTTACCTTATTAGGAAGTGATTATAAGCTCTGTTTTTACTGCCTAAAATCAAACCAATATTATCTTCTTGAGTTTGCCCTCTGCAGCTCAGGAAGACACATATTCTGTAGTACTAGGTGTGCAATGTCTCATACTACCCAATTAGTGACTATCTCTCTGCAACATGCTGTAAAATCATGTGTTCCCTAATAGGCTAGGACACTACCCTGTACATCAAGCCCTACAGAGTCTGTGTCTGCATATTATATACTTAGTTGTTATATATGACGTTTTTGCTCATCTACTGTGGTCCTTACAAACCCATCACTAGTTTCTCATTTTATTAGGTGCCGTTAGCTTATGTACATTTTATTTTTCAGCTCACCTGATCATTTTGCTACTTTTTAAACAAACATTTGGCCATTGGTCAGCTCAGTCCTTCAAATAGTCTTTTAAGTCTAGGATTTGAGTGATCCTTTAAAACCAAAAATTGGGAAATATTCCAATAGGAGAAAACAGTTTGCATTATAAGGACATGGAGGAGAAAATTTATGGCATTTAAAGCAACATAAATCAGCAGAGCCATCTGTTTTGTGAGGGAGGACACCCAACAGGAACATAAAAACTGCTTGATAGCTTCTTAAACTCAAGGTTTAGAGAGTAACCTTTTTAATGTACTTGTTGAATTCCAATATCCGTTCAACCTCTGGTTTAAAAGACAACATTGTGAGGAAGAAACATATATATGTCTGAAAAAATTAGCATAAGAGCTCAACAGCAATATTTTTAATCTGCTCGACTCAAGAGGCATCCATGATACTTTGGTGAAGGTTGCGCCTGCTTCAGAGCCTGAGTGGAGAGGGGGTAGGTGTCAAATTCTAAAAACACAAATCATTTAAGTAGAGAGTTTTCAATCTTGTAGAGTGCTTTGGGAAAAAGCACTTTCTACAAAGATTCTAAGCTCAAAACAGGGCCCTCCACTTTTTGCAGCTTGTTAAAATGTATATTTTTCCTTGTTCATTTCCTCTGTATAGCGCTACGGAATATGTTGGCGCGTTACAAATAAAAGTAATAATAATAATAATTTAACAGTCCCCTCACCCCTACCTCCACCCATCAATAAATTTAGTAGACAACTTGAGGCTTCAAGCTTTCAGCAAGTGATCAGTTAATCTTCAAAACGTAACTCCGTCCTATCTCCTTCTTTGATGTTTCATGCCTGTAAATGTTACCAGTGCCAAAGACGCAAAATCGATAATCAATGACAAAAATTCTACAAGCCCTCAATTGCCTTCAAACCCGTAAATGGCAAATGTATCAAACAATAATATGAGAACTAGATAGGAATCCCAAGTGGGTTAAACACCTGGTTGTAACACTGCAAAAGCAAATAAACACACACTACTGTACTTAGAATAACTGGGAAAGCAATGAAAGACTTTCAAATTAATTGCACAACAGTCTCAAGCTCGCAAATCTGCAATAAAATAATATTTTTTCATGTTTTATTTCGATCTCAGGAATCAAGGAGTTAGTACATATCATGGAAAACGCAAGGACTAGAACAGTTGCTTTACTGATTTGTATTGATTTCTACATTGCTGAATTGCGAGTCTGATTGCATATCGAACTTCTAAACACCAATTAATTGTAGTTTAAACTCTATGTTTAAGTGACATGATGACGGTCTCATTTACTATTGGCTCTGTCTCAATTGTAACTTACGGGCTTGCTTACTTGATCATGATCATGCCCTGAAATGCTACGTACGGGATTATGGTTTGCATGTTAGGGCTGTGAGCATGAACTTGCGGGCTTGAGTAAATTGAATACATCTAGAAATATAAAAATGTTGAAATGTTGTAACTCATAGAGGCTCATTCAATTCGGAGGTCACAACTCGATCGGAGTTGGACGTATGTCTGCGAGCCCGCAGCGGCCGCAACTTATGGTGCTATTCAATTGGCCGGGCGCGCAAGTCCTGGCCCGATAGCACACATCACAAACCATGCATCGAAAGTAGCATTTGCGAGCGTGAACATGATTGTTGACGCAAGGCAGTAGCTCGCAGTTAGAAACAGCCAATGTAATGTGGGTCCAGTCTTGACTCGTAGGTCAAGCCTGTATGACTTAGAAATCCAACCACCATTTGTCCTTTAAGTCCTACGAGCTTGAACGATAGGACCCACATTCCATTGTCTGTTTCTAACCGCGAGTTACCGCCTTGCGTCAGCGATGGAGGTTGGATTTCAAAGTCATACAGGCTTGAATTATGAGTTACGATCGGACCCACATTCCAGATATAATGCAATACTGTATTGATAAAGCCGTAAACATGATATTCTATTGCATGCAAGTTCCATTATATGTATTAACACATTGATTGCCAGGATCAATATAACACAGAAATTAAGCATGAAATAAAGTATTTTTTGGGGCTGATTTGCGATGTTGAGAATGTTGTACTATTAATTGTAAGACCTAACATCACTTTACCTGTTAAGAAAAGTACAGTACAGTGTTTATATATGCACTTACAGTGCTCCATCTACGTAATTAAGCCCTTTGCAAGACCTCCTTGGTACCAGTAACTTGTGGTTCGACTTTTGCCATTGACGGGCTCGACGGAGTGGTTAGAGAGGCGGAATCGGAGCAATTGAAAATAGATTTGCGATATTAACGTTCGCAACTCTTGCAGCCGTGAAAGATCAATGGCTTAACTTGCAATTTTACAAATTGTTATGGTTTGCAATGAATCACAGCCCGGAGCCTGTAACTCTGTCGGAGCCTGTGAAAAGACGCCAATTCGATAGCAAAATAAGTTACGGGCTCCATTTCCGAGCTCGGATCTCCCGAAAGGCTCAATTGAATGAGGGTCATAGTCTTTAAACCATTAACTTTTCTATTAATTATTCTTTTCTGCAGGGTTCTTTTTTTCATTTGTTCCTATCAATAGTAAACACCTACGAGAAATGTGGAGACTGTGAATTCAGATAATATCTATATTCAGTCATAGAGAAAACTGCCACTCTAAACTGCACACTTGATAAAACAAAAGCAGTTCCTAATAGATAAATCTCGCACTAAAAAACAAGAATCACACAAGCAAAATCAGTTCAGATTAAGATCTCTAAAATGCTTTTTAGCTGCTAATATTTTGAATTTGTTACATAATTCTTAGACAGAAAAATAGTTTCATGTCTTCTTCATTGAGATAATACCACCATCAAACATCTCCCAGATGCTATTAAATGGCCCACTGTACTGCATTTATGTTTTTTGTTGTTGGACATAGACTATTAAAAACAGCATGTAGTTTAAAAAAAATAAAAGTTGCAATTTTGTCTTACTTTTTAAATTGTTTGTTTTTTCCTCAAGCAGATCAGCTTTTCTCTACCTCCATGGGGGCATGGCCAGCTCTGCTTGGGGACTGGATCAACATGGAGCTTAGTTACAGGCTGTACTCCACCCTGTGACATAATTAGCTCCACCCCCACTGCCTGCACATAGGTAAAAGATCTATTGCAACATGCTTGCAGTTGCCCTGTTGTCCCCATTCAGTGATGTGCATGAGTCATCATAGCATTGCCCCCTTTGCTGAGCATACTCAGTCTGAAATAGAGTCTTATTGCCAGCATTTTTCTTTAAGGCAGAGCTGGCTACTTCTTGATAGGCACAGGTAGTAGGAGATAAGCAACTCTGCTTCAGGGGAAAACTGAAAGTCAAAGGTGAGAAAAAAATATTAGCTTTTCTATATTTTAAACTGTATCGTGATTATAATATTTTAGATTGCAAATTTTGTTTTAGTCCGGCACACAGGCAGATCTTGCCAGACCCCTGAGGAGGAGTTTTGAAACTCTGCTCGAGGAGAAAACAAACAGTTTAAATAGTTTAAAAGCTATTATTATTATTAAAAGTTATTTATTTTAATGTGAATACTGTCCACCAAACAAACATGTGAGCTCTAGAGTGGTCCTTTGAATTTCCAATTTAAACAAAGAATTCCAATCAAAATTTATATTTTTCATATGTGGCCAACACATCCAAAATGCAATGGTAGATGGCACATGCTTCCAAACTAACAAACTCCATTTGACACTTTACGTAACAACAGGTATACAGCAGATGCCAAGGCAAATCAGCGTGATAATCTCCTTGATATACCCAAACAATGAGAAACCTTACACCCTGCAAAACAGGAACTAGACCAGGTGGAGAAAAACAAATGTCTGTCATTGTTCAAAACTCTCGATGCTTGAATAATAAGAGACTATAAAAACATAGAGGTAATTAATCATAGAGTTGCGAGATGAAAAACCACCATTTACTCAAAGCTAAAAACCACAGGATGAAGTATGATCATTATTTGGTAACGAAATTGTAACACGTATGAATAAAAAATGGAAATGTGTAAAAAAAAGGCAAGTCTCAACAATAGTATAAATATTTATGCAGTGGTTTCCAAACCAGTCCTCAGGGAACCCTAGACATGCTGGAATTTTGGGATACCACAGATGGTGCCATTATTATTTAACAGTTTATAGAGCCTCTGATTCATACAATGTAATACCTAAATCCTGGCATGTCTGAGTTTCCTGAAGACTTATTTTGTATTAAAAATGCTATATTATAACCAGAAGGCCCACCTAGTCAGCTCATTCTCTATATCTAAAAAGATTGGCTTTATTAACCCTCAGGGTGGCCTTTTACTTATCACACGCATGCTTAAAACCCTTAACAGTGTTTGACTCCATGGAATGTTGTTCCATTATCTACTAACCTTTGTATTTCTTATGTAAATCTTTGTATGGTATAAAAAAGTACATCAAATATTTTAACTCATATACTGATTCATATCACATTTACAATTGCAGAAATATAGCACAAAAATGAATAGTGACTGTATAAAAAGGTTTAATAGGATGTCAGAATAAAATAATTGTACCTTGTACTGTAAATAAACATGGACATCAAAGATTCATAAAGATTAAGAATATTGCGTTTAATAATTTTGGACAGCCCAGAAGGTTCTGTCATACAGCAGCTTTGGATGCCTATGGATGCATATATATCTAACACAATATTTTTGATACATGGCAGCCATGTTTAGACTTCTGTTTTTTGTCGTAAATAGAGATTATTTTATTTCAGATGAAGGGATGCATGGGTGTAGGAACTGGGGGGATGGGGGGACAAATCCCCCCCCCCCAGATTTTTGTATGTTTGTATGCATCCATATTTACAGTGGGGGGGGGGGGGGAGTATTTGATCCCCTGCTGATTTTGAACATGTGTCCACTGACAAAGAAGTGATCAGTCTATAATTTTAATGGTAGGTGTATTTTAACAGTGAGAGACAGAATAACAAGAATAAAAAAAACACAAGAAGAATGCATGTAAAAAAAGTTATAAATTGATTTGCAGGTCAGTGAGGGAAATAAGTATTTGACCCCTATCAATCAGTAAGATTTCTGGCTCCCAGGTGTCTTTTATACAGGTAACGAGCTGAGATTAGGAGCACTCTCTTAAACTCTCCTAATCTCAGCTTGTTACCTGTATAAAAGACACCTGTCCACAAAAGCAATCAATCAATCAATCAGATTCCAAACTATCCACCATGGCCAAGACCAAAGAGCTGTCCAAGGATGTCAGGGACAAGATTGTAGACCTACACAAGGCTGGATTGGGCTACAAGACCATTGCCAAGCAGCTTGGTGAGAAGGTGACAACAGTTGGTGCGATTATTCGCAAATGGAAGATAAACAAAATAACTGCCAGTCTCCCTCGGTCTGATGCCCCATGCAAGATCTCACCTCGTGGAGTTTCAATCATCATGAGAACGGTGAGGAATCAGCCCAGAACTACACAGGAGGATCTTGTTAATGATCTCAAGGCAGCTGGGACCATAGTCACCAAGAAAACAATTGCTAACACACTACGCCGGGAAGGACTGAAATCCTGCAGCGCCCGCAAGGCCCCTCTGCTCAAGAAAGCACATGTACAGACCCGTCTGAAGATTGCCAATGAACATCTGAATGATTCAGAGGAGAACTGGAGAGGTGCTGTGGTCAGATGAGACCAAAATCAAGCTCTTTGGAATCAATCTTAAGTCGTCGTGTTTGGAGGAGGAGGAATGCTGCCTATAACCCCAAGAACACCTTTCCCCACCATCAAACATGGAGGTGGAAACATAATGCTTTGGGGGTGATTTTCTGTTAAGGGGACAAGACAACTGCACAACATCAAAGGGACTATGGACGGGCCATGTACCATCAAATCACGGGTGAGAACCTCTTTCCCTCAGCCAGCGCATTGAAAATGGGTTGTGGATGGGTATTCCAGCATGACAATGACCCAAAACACACAGCCAAGGCAACAAAGGAGTGGCTCAAGAAGAAGCACATTAAGGTCCTGGAGTGGCCTAGCCAGTCTCCAGACCTTAATCCCATTAAAAAAAATCTGGCTTGGAGAGGATCTACAAAAAGGAGTGGGACAAAATCCCTCCTGAGATGTGTGCAAACTTGGTGGCCAACTACAAGAAAAATCTGATCTCTGTGATTGCCAACAAGGGTTTTGCCACCAAGTACTAAGTAGAAGGGGTCAAATACTTATTTCCCTCATTGACCTGCAAATCAATTTATAACTTTTTTGACATGCATTTTTCTTGTTTTTTTGTTATTCTGTCTCTCACTGTTAAAATACACCTACCATTAAAATTATAGCCTGATCATTTCTTTGTCAGTGGACAATTATTCGAAATCAGCAGGGGATCAAATACTTTCCCCCCCCACTGTATGCTATTTTATGGCCAATGTATGCCAATGTATACAATGAGCTGTCCGCCCCCGCCCCCCTGAATTATTCTGGCTCCTACACCTGTGAAATGATCGGATTATCTACACTATTAATGTGCATTGACTCCATGACTTCCTGTCACATGTAATTTAAAGGAAATAAGACTATCATACAATAACCATTAGATGGCTAGATCAATAATATCTCCATGTGAATACATTAAGATATAGGGCCTCATTCAATTGAGCAATTGTAAGTTACAGTAGCCCGTAATGGAGCCGTTAAGTTATTTGGCTATTCAATTGGCGTTTTTTGCGAGCGGGCTACGTGTTACGGGCTTGAAATCCTTGTGGTTGTTAAAACCGGAACTTACACCTCATCTAAGCCTTTGATCTTTCATGCCTGCAAGAGTGACACTCTCTAAAATCGCAAATCGCTATTCAATTGCTACAATTCCCCAAGCCTGCAAAACATTTCAACCCGTAAATGGCAAATGAAGAAGATAATCCTACGAGTACTAGAGAGGATTTGCAAGGGAGTTAAAGGTATTCACCCCCCTTGACTTTTTACCTATTTTGTTACATTACAGCCTTAAACTTAATGTTTTGTTAATCTAAATTTTATGTGATGGATCAGAGCACAATAGTCTAAGTTGGTGAAGTGAAATGAGAAAAATATAAACATAAAACTATTTTTTTAGAAATAGAAAACAGAAAATTGGCATGTTCGTATGTATTCACCCCATTTGTTATGAAGCCCATAAAAAGCTCTGGTGCAATCAATTACCTTCAGAAGTCACATAATTAGGGAAATGATGTCCACCTGTGTGTAATCTAAGTGTCACATGATCTGTCATTACATATACACACCTTTTTTGAAAGGCCACAGAGGCTGCAACACCTAAGCAAGAGGCACCACTAACCAAACACTGCCATGAAGACCAAGGAACTCTCCAAACAAGTAAGGGACAATGTTGTTGAGAAGTACAAGTCAGGGTTAGGTTATAAAAAAATATCCAAATCTTTGATGATCCCCAGGAGCACCATCAAATCTATCATAACAAAATGGAAAGAACATGGCACAACAGCAAACCTGCCAAGAGACGGCCGCCCACCAAAACTCACAGACCGGGCAAGGAGGGCATTAATCAGAGAGGCAGCACAGAGACCTCAGGTAACCCTGGAGGAGCTGCAGAGTTCCACAGCAGAGACTGAAGTATCTGTACATAGGACGACAATAAGCTGTACGCTCTATAAAGTTGGGCTTTATGGCAGAGTGGCCAGAAGAAAGCCATTACTTTCAGCAAAAAACAAAATGGCACATTTTGAGTTTGCCAAAAGGCATGTGGAAATCCTAAAATTTAACTTTTCGGCAAAGCCCAGACCTCAAACCAAAATCAAGAAAATCTGTGGTCAGACTTAAAAATTGTTGTTCACAAGCGCAAGCCATCCAACTTGAAGGAGCTGAGCAGTTTTGCAAGGAGGAATGGGCAAAAATTCCAGTGGTAAGATGTGGAAAGCTCATAGAGACTTATCCAAAGCGACTTGGAGCTGTGATTGCCCCAAAAGGTGGCTCTACAAAGTATTGACTTTAGGGGGGTGAATAGTTATGCACTTGATTTTTCTGTTATTCTGTCCTATTTGTTGTTTGCTTCACAATAAAAAAAAAAAACCATCTTCAATAAAGTTGTGGGCATGTTCTGTAAATTAAATGATGCAAATTCTCAAACAACCCATGTTAATTCCAAGTTGTGAGGCAACAAAACACGAAAAATGCCAAGGGGGGGGGGGGGGTGAATACTTTTGCAAGCCACTGTAAATTCAAATAAAAAATCAATACTGCACTGTAAATGACGGGGAAAGCGATGCAAGACATTAGAATTAATTGCGCAACAGTCTCAAGCTCGCAAATCGTCAATCAAAATTTTTTTTTTTTATGTTTCAATTCGGGGTTATATCGATCTCGGGAATCAATGAGTTAATACATATCAAGCCACGCCCATGGACTAGAACAGTATCGGCATTCATTTTTATTATTTTGTCTTTTTCGTGTCATATATCGGACCTCTAAGCAGTAATTGACTGACATGTAACTTCCATCTTATACTACCGTAATCTCATCTTCTATTTGCTGTTTCGGAATTGGTAGGTAAGGCCTTGCTTAATTGATCATGTTCCCGCCCTGAACTGCTACGTTCGATTGCATGGTTTACGGTTTTAACTTTCGGCCCCTAACTTGTGTGTTTGTTCAATTGAATAGCACCGTAATTGTAGCAGAGTGCGAGCCCGCAGCAGGCCTGCAGATATATGGCCTGTATACAGCGAGATGTGGACTTCGAATTGAATGAGGCTCTCAATGTCTAACCTAACATAAACACATATCCAAACCATCATGAATTAGAGAATTAAGCACTACATAGAATGATACATATATAGACATTTTTATGTAGATAGTTTATGTAGAAGCCATGTTGGCTAAGCACATTAGGTATTTAGGCTGTTCGTATCATAGTTACATTTTTAAGGAGTGTTTAGTGTCTGTGTATGAAGCCGATGACGAGGAACCAGCTACCAGCTTGCAATTTCCCTCACAGTACACAACCACACACTGTTAATTTTAATATGAAGAAAAAAAGATATCCTGAATGCCTACCAAATTATATACATATACCTCCTTAAAATGATTGGTATACCAGAATGCCACTTTTGGTTCCAATTTAGCAGCCACAGGAGAAGACCATAATGGCCTCATTGTTACATTGTCTTTTTATTGGGATAAAAGCCATTACTAGGTATGGTGCTTAACACCAGCTATATTGTTAGATGAAATGTGAAATAAAAAATATCAACCTTTATTTTTACTGGTATCTGGGCACAGGTGGTACAGATACACTTCCCAGGATTTGTATATACCAGCATTTGCATACATGCTCAATACAGCTACTTATTATCCCCAATATGAATCATATAGGGACTTCTTACTCAAAATAGTAATAAAGTGGGTACAAACCTGGTACAGGGAGGTGAATGTGGACCATACCTGTGCTCACGATACACTGGAAGATTTACACACTGCCATGATTCCCCTAAACTCCCTTTGGGGTCAGTAAAAGTTTAGTTGTTTAATATGCTTTTATGTTAATTTGATTATTCTATATGTGTTATGTCATGTTAATATGTAAAATGTTATGCTATGTTATGTTATGTTGATGACTATATGATTAATTGTGTCCAGTGTGTAAGGAGTTAAATGGTTTAGAATGTTGTGTGGTCGGTGGTAACTGTCAGAGAGGGGAGAGAGCAGTTGGCAGTTGAGTTTTTTCTGACAGAGAGAGAGATGTATTGGTGTCTCTGAGGGCAGTTGAGATAATGCTGGGTTGAATGTCTTAAAGTATATATATATATATATGTTCCTAAGCCAAGGGAAGAAGACATATATTGAAGACAGATATGCTCCTATCTAAAAAGGGAGGTAAGAAGATAATCGCAATGACTGTATGAATGAAGTTGCTGTTATGATGCCTTATAGATGAGCCCTTGACCACAGAAATAAAAACAGTTTCTGATTTCTTATAATGCTGAGCCTGCATTCATATTTTTAAAGACTACATCTAATTTAAGAGACATCAGCTGTCTTAGTGAAGAGATCAAAAGAATCTGGTAGATCTGCTGGGTAGGTTTGGCAATAACAGCCTTATCAAGCCCGACTGAGAAGCAGTAGATCGTGACACACACGTCCTCAGACACTAACCATGACGCGTGTTTCGTCAGTGCCATGCAGATGTCATCAGGGGCCTGGGTATCTACAGGAGATGCCAGTGCGTGTTTAAGTAGCCTTTACAAGTTAATCTCGTTATGGCAGTGGAAAAAATTAAGAGGAGAGCATGTTTATCATTAAAGAGACAGTGTTCAAAAAGAAAACAATGTAAACTATACACATACTGGTAATAAAAAAGTTAATAAGTAAATAACTACCAATTCTATTGAACCTTACTGTCTACATTATCGCTAGGTGGATTAAAAATGTAAATAGTCACATATGATCGAGATTGATAATGCTATACAGACTCCTTCTTACAACGTAACGATCTATTCCTAAATAACATATCAGTGATTATAACAGTATGTATTAGACAGACTTAGGTATAATCTGATGAAAAAGAGTATTGGTTTGCACATACTATGTTTTAGATAAGGGTACCCCTGCAGATATTATAGATACTTATTCATAGTACCTTATAGTAGTTGGCAACCATATTGGCCTATTGGAGTGACAAAAATGTACATTTTATTTGAGGTCAAAGACAATTGACCCACTGTGTGATAAACCATCATTGTATAAAGCTAAATCACATAGCTACATAATTGTTAACCCTAAGACCAACATTCTTCATAAATCAGTGGTTAATTAAGCACCCCAATGTTCAGATTTGGCTCACTACAGATTAACAATACACACTAATTCAGTTCAATACTACCTCAAAATGGAATTACCGTTGTCACAAAATCTACCTAGCGACCTGACATAGTTTCTAAACAAAATACCGTAAATACACCAATAATGCCTATAGGCCAATTGATGAACCTGGTAAACTGGAGGGAAGACATCAAACAATTTCAAAAGAAGAGAAAATAAAATAAAGTAAGCAAATATGAAACTGCCCCTATGTTAGACAAGGACCAGAATATCAAATTTGATTAATGCAATGGCATTGCTGTATTGTAATACTTAAACGGCAATTAGCTGTAAATTTAAGGAGAGGAGGGTTCAGAAGAAGTGTCCACAATGATGTATTCATTATCTCAAAAAAGCCAAGAAGGAGAAGCCTTCATTTAGGCCCTCTGGAGATTGCAATTTAAGCTCATAAATCCACCTACATTCTCTCTGTAGGAGGACTTTATTTAAATCTCATTTCCTCTGATTCAGTATAACACCATCAATTGCCATGAATTTGAGATGATGTAACTCATCTGGATAAAGGAGTGTCGACTACTTTTTCGACACTATATAAATGTTCCCATATCCTACGAAGAAACTGTTGTATAGTCTTTCCCACGTATAATTTTTTGCAGGAGCACAAGATGACATAAATTACTTCTATTGTTGAGCAATTGTAAAAACAGGACATATTTACATTCTGCACAACGTCCCCATTTGAAACAACCCTTAGGTCATGTCAACTGGCCTATTGCTTTTTTTTTTACGCTTGAAGTAACTGTGAACCAAAATATCTCTTAGACTGGAAGACCTTCAATAAGTGATTTTTGGAAAAGTTGAGATGAGTGAC
This sequence comes from Discoglossus pictus, assembly GCA_027410445.1. Lineage (NCBI taxonomy): Eukaryota > Metazoa > Chordata > Amphibia > Anura > Alytidae > Discoglossus > Discoglossus pictus. Next base: position 21,418,860 of record CM050165.1, on the reverse strand, counting down.
TGCAAGTCCTTATCAAGCAATAGAATCTGCCAGTATTTGGCCAAAATGTCTTGAGTTGCCTTAACATCATCACTATAGGTAAAAAGTGCTCTTGTTTTCTTTTTTTGCTCAGCCATTCTGCTCCCTGTCTTTTAGAAGCGCCCTTTTGTAGGCTGATTTTAAACAACGATTCGGATAACCTCAGTTTAAAAAACCTCTGTCTCAACACTTTTGCCTCGGCAATAAAATCGTTATTGTACTACATTTCCGATGTATCCTCAGATACAGGCCGATTGGAATACCCCATTTAAGTTTTCGCGGGTGATGACTACTCCATTCAAGGAGAGAGTTTGTAGATGTAGGTTTCCGATAGCAATTTGTAGTTATATTTCCATTATTATATTTACGGACCATAAAGTCCAGTTCTCATTAATGGCATAGGTGAGTTTAAGGCCGATCGTATTATCATTCAACTTGGCCACAAAGTTCTTAAAAGTAAATTCACTTCCTTCCCATAGAATCAAAACATCATCTATATGATACTATGAATTCAGTGAATACATCCAGCAGATCCCTAAACACTATTGTGTTTTCCCACCAGCCCAGAGACAGATTAGCATATCTAAGGGCACTCAAAGTGCCATTTGCAGTGCCTCTGAACTGGTGGAAATATTTACCATTGAATAAAAAGTAATTCATGGTAAGGATAGACTTAAGTAACTTCAACAAAAACAGATTTTTTAAGTTGTTGATGTGAACCTGATGATGATAAAAAAATAGGCCACTGCTTGGATCCCAAGGTCATGCGGAATGCAACTATAGAGTTCTTCAACATCAATACTTGCAATAAATGCATTGGTGGAAACAGTTAGACCATCCAATCTCTTTAATGTGTCTACTGTATCTTGAGTAAAGGACAGTAGGCTACTCACATATTCACGTAAGTGAGCATCCACGTAAATACTACAATTCTGAGTCAGGTTGTCCAACCCTGACACTATGGGCATCCCAGGAATTGGTCTCTTTTCCTTGTGGACGTTCTGGAGGGCATAGAATTTTGAAATCTTTGGATATGACTTGTAGTAGAAAACCATATTGTTCTTTACTAATCAATCCATAATTTTTGGCTTCATTCAATAGTGCTTTCAATTCCGACTTAAAAATCTTAGTAGAGTCCGAGGGTAATAATCAGTATTTGCCCTTATTCATCAAAATTTCTTCACACATCTTTACATAGTCTGCGGTATTCATTATGACTGTATTTCTGCCCTTATCTGCTGGTTTTATAGTTATTGTTTTACAGTCCTTCAATTCCTTAAGGGCTAATCGCTGTTTAATTATTATATCTCCTCAATTTCATCCATCCTTCTCTCCAGTTCACCAGTCACCAACTATACAAACATTGTAATACACTGGCATTCAGAGAAGGACGATATAAATTAACTTGATGCTGTAAATTTTGTTACAGAAGAGTCAGAAACACCCACTTGTTCTTGAAGTAAACACAGTAATATTTCCAATGTAGGTCTGTGTAGCATTATCAGTCTTGATCATATGTGACTATTTACATTTTTAATACACCTAGCAATTATGTTGACACTAATGTCTCCCTCCCTTGTGTCTCACTTTCCCCCTTCTTTCACTCCTTTGTCTCATTTCCCCCCTCGCCCTCCCTTGTGCGTCATCTCCCCCCTCCTCTCTCTCCCTTGTGTCTCAAAGCGTGACGAGAACTCGCAGTACCACAACTATTATAGTTGATTTCAATGTTTTATTACCAATTTACGTGTATATTTTACATTGTTTTCTCTTTGAACACTGTCTATTTAATGATAAACGTGCTCTCTGCTTAGTTTTTTCCACTGCGATAACGAGACTGGATTGAAAAGGCTATTTAAACACGCACTGGCGCCTCCTGTAGATACCCCGCCCCCTGATGACGTCGGCATGGTGCTGATGAAACACCTGTCAGGGTTAGCGTCTGAGGATGTGCGTGAATCTTCCAGTGAATCTTGAGCACAGGTATGGTCCACATTCACCTCCCTGTACCAGGTTGGTACCCACTTTATTACTGTTTTGAATAAGAAGTCCCTATATGTTTCATCTTGGGGATAATAAGTAGCTATATTGAGCACGTGTGCAAAGGTTGGTATATACAAATCCTGGGGAGTGTATCTGTACCACCTGTGCCTAGATACTAGTGTCTGCAGTCGTTCATATATTTTATTATATTTTTATAAAAAATCTTTCTTAGATTATTTTATACTAAGTAAAAATAAAGGTTGATATTTTTTTATTTCACATTGTCTCTTTATTGGTTCTAATGTAAAAAAATGATTTCCTTTTTCTTTTCCTTTCCCTTTTATCTTCCCCTTTCTTGCCTCCTTTTCACCCCCCCCCCCCCCCCACCCCTTTCATTTTGCTTTCTTTTCCCTTAGTTTTTTCCCCTTAATTTAAGAGGTAGAAATAACTCTCTTATTTGTGTGTTTCACAATATACAGCCTAATTGGTTTTTTTATCCCACTATTCACATAGCATAGAGACCAAAATTCATTTAAAAGTTTCAAAACTATATAAATCTATGAGTCCCAGATTTTCTCTTTCTTCTTTTTCCCCTTCTTTTCCTTTTGAAAAGTCAGAGAACATAATAATAGTTTGTCTTTTTCCTATAATTCAAATGTTATAGACTTGGTGAGCTTTGTAATGTTAGATATTAGCTTGGGACCAAAGTAGCATGCTCTATATTACGTCTGTATAATGCTAGAGCAGTGTAAAATTAAACAACGATCATTTCATTTGCTATATATGGTGAATGATTGTATGGATTCATGTATTGTCATGTAGCTCACAAGTTATATGTTTCTACGTTTGGGATCTAAGTCCATTCAAAAAATTAATTCAACACTCAGCAAAGTCTCTGCTTCGATTTCTCGATGAGTTACTTTAGCATGGTGCACAGTGGGCTTATATGAGGATAAGTTCTACTCCTCTTATTCTGCAGATTTATTTATATATATTTTGTTGCCCCTTTAGGGCTTTTCAGCCGATCATTTCAGGCTGGGACATCATGTGTGTTTTTTTTTAAAACCAAAACGTCTACCGGTGCTCCTCTTTTACCTTCTAGGATTCCCTTAAGCAGGAACTTGCGTTCTCTCCTCTGCCTCTATGAGGTATAGCCATTACTGGGGCTCCATACGTTCCAGCCATCAACATCACTTTATACATCACCGTGCTTTCTCAGAGTACTCCACCTCCTGCTCTACCGGCGATATCCACGGCATCGACGTTAGGTCTCGGAGGTTGCTATTGTGTTGCCCTTCCCCAGCTCTCCGGCCGGTGTCTTCAGTGCTGGCACCAAACTCCGGAGACTGTTACAAGCTTATGGCACTCGTCCACCAACTCTTACGCTGATGTTCACAGCGATGACACAGAACCTTGGAGCAGAGTTCACACTCCACTGCGAATCACCTCCACCTGGCTCTGTTCTGGTACTATTCAATAGAGAAGTTAGGGAGGATAGATCTCTGTTAGGAGTTCATAGCTTGCCAACTCCCTCAGTCAGGGAGCCCGCACCTTCCTAAAATAATAGAAGCCACTTAAACAATCACACTACCACCAACAATACCATCATCGCCACTAGCAGGAGTTTGGGACCATTAGGAGACATATGAGGTGGAATCAACTCTGACAGAATACACAAGAACACAAGGAGAAGCTACAAAGAAGACAGGAGGCCCTTCACTTACATGAGTGCTGATAGTATGTAGGGGGACAAATACTGACTATTACTAAAAATATAATTATAGCAGCAAAACTCTAATGCTCTACTAACAGAATAGATCTCACCTACGACCCAACTTCCATGACTACACCCCCACCTGTACTTTATTAACACTTTACACTTGAATGGACATAAAGGACATAGTACTAAAGACATGTTATCTACAGGAAGCACTGACACTATTCATATCAGTAAATGTATCACTATATATAAATATTACAGAGAGAAAAGACACAAAAGAACTAACCCAGGTAACCCTATAGGGACAAAGTATATTAAGGCACCCAACAGTTTTAAATAACTTTATCATATTGAACAATTACAAATTACCAAAAAACTTTTCAAGCTGCATGTATCACTTTGAAAGCTCACATAAGAAACCAATTACCAAACAAACCCTCCTGTCTATGTAAATGATTGTGCCATGTAATAACAGCACAGACTTGCTGATAAAAATGTCCACAAAGCTAAAGTAGCTGAGTAAGCATCTCTACATAGGGAATGTAATCAAGGACTAAGATATTTTTTTTTATAGTTTATTAGAAAAATATTAAATATACAAACAACAACAACAAAAACAGGACATATCATACATCCATCCATACACACTACCCGTACAACGGGAGATTCTGTACACAATAAAAGGAGATTTGCTCAGTACAATCTGAATTATTTGTTCAAAGCCAGATATTGATTCCACAAGTGCAACTAGTAGATTATCTGTCATCAGATTTCTATTGTAACTTATCCTATTTTCAATTTCATCCCATGGTGGAAGTGTTGGTTGGTTCCAATATTTAACCAAAAGAGACTTTACTATTAATATGGGATATTAAATGCTTTTCCTAAAGGAAAAAATACATCCAATTCAGAATGGAATAGAATAACCTGAGCGGTGCATGAAAACTCTTTTCTCAGCATGATGGATAGCTGGGCACAACAGAACCTCCACACTGATATTACTTTTTTTGCAATTCCACCATGTATGTTTGGCCGTGCCTAAGCTCTCACCACACTTCCAACATAAAGTGAAGGTGAATATTTTGGATCAAATCTATTCATTGTAATGGGCATATAATACCATCCCCGGACCATCTTAAAGAATAGTTCCAGGTATGATGCCTTAATGGAAGAGCTTTTGACCAGGCCAAATATTTTAAACTAAGAATAGTTATCTAATGAAACACTTAAGTCCAATTCCCAATCTTCTATACTTTTAGATTTAACAAATGGGATTGTATTAGATAGAATTTTTCTTGTCTTAGAAAGAAAATGTACATCTATACCTCTAATCAGAAGCTCTTCCATTTCATAATTTTTTTCTAGATTTATGATATATCCCCTTTGTTTAACCAATTCTACTAGTGATCTACATTTCAACCAAAATAATTTATTGGGTCCATATTTCCCTTCAATTGTTGTCATATCTAGAAGGAAACCCCCCGAGTATAGATCTTCCATCTGATATATCCCTATTTTATTTAATATTATGATATCCATATTACTTTGTTAAGTAAAAAGTATATTTATAGGGGCACCCAAAGAGGTGATATGTGCTATATGCATCCCAACTCTACTTTTATACGTGAATTTTTCCAAGGCAATCAGGCCGCTAGAAAGATTTTTCATAACCTTCGGAACTAGATTGGGGAGCCATAACAGATTTCAGATTGGGAAATCTCCCAATAGATCTGGAAGATTCCAGCTAATTACATGAGACATTGCAATTGCATCATGTATCTCTTTTATAGATGGAATCCCCAGGCCTCCCTATTTTTTTTTAATTCTCACTCTTTTCTTTAAATATATATAGTCATCTAGAACGTTTTGAATTTAATGAATTACATATAATGGTATTCTTTCTGGGAGGCATCTAAATAAATAGGTAATTTTTGGAATTATTGTCATTTTTATTTCGACAATTTTTGACATGCTTAAAAAAATTAAGTTATGCCAATCATAAAGTATTAATCTAATCTGTTTTACTATTTCCTTCAGGTTATTTTTTAAAAAGATTTTTTAAATAGAAGCTAAATGAGTAATGAATTTAGATCTCCAGTTATATATATATCATCAGTCTTATAGTAGTTGATTTTAAAGTAAGAAATCAGGGTTACTTGAAAGGGGTTACTTGATGAAGTCTATTGCACAATTTTTTCAGGGTTGGAGATGCTTAATATAATGTCATCAACATATAACAGAATCTTATAATCATTTTTGCCTATTTGCACTCCCTTAATATTTACATGCAATCTAATAGTTGATGCCAAAGGCTCAATAAAAAGCAGAAATAATAAGGGGGACAGGGGGCAGTTCTGTTGTGTCCCGTTACTAATGTAACATTTCTGCGATATAGACCCTGGGCCTACCATAAAGACTTTTAAATTGGTATAGAGGGCTTTAATAGTTTTAGTAATGAATTCAGCCAAACCGAACTTTAACAATTCTGCTTCTAAAAAATCCCAACTGACCCTGTCAAACGCCTTTTTGGCATCCAATGACAGGATCAGTGTGGATATCTTTGTTTTTACAGCATATGATAATATGTCTTAGGCGTCTCGTGTTATCCATAGCCTGTCTCCCTTTAATAAAATCTGATAGGTCCAGATGGAGTAGCTTTTGAATTATCCCAATCAGCCTATTCGCTAATTTCATTTAATAGGTTTTGCGTCAGCATTTATCATTACGAGATAGGTCGGTAACTTCTACAGTCTTCAGGATCTTTTCCCTGTTTTTAAATATTTATTATTTTAGCTTCTATGAATTCTGGAATTACTCTTCCCAAATTTTTTATCTCATTATACATGTTGCAAAGTTGTTCGCTTAGTTCACTAGTAAAAGATAAATAGTATAAATAGTCAAAGCCATCTATTCCAGGAGCCTTATTAGTTTTTCCCGCCTTAATTGCTTCTTCTATTTTTACTTTTGTAAAGTCCTTGTTCAAAGACTTTAAGTCTTCTTTAGTAATTGAGGGAAGTTCTAATCTTTTTAAAAATGTATCTATATCCTTTTTCTCGATTTTGTACAGAAATCTGTAGAATTGCATGAATACGTTGCCTATTTTATCTGGATGTGTTTATTTTTTATTCTCCAATCCTTTTAAGCTTAGCACTTTGTTTTGAATGTACTGTCTTTTCAATTTATTAGCCAAATATTTACCGGTCTTGTCTCCTAGTAAAAAATGTCAGAGTCGATATTTCCACACTAAGGGTGATAGGGTACTCCAGACGTGGACCCCTTGCTCACTGTGCCTAAGGAAGTACAGCTGCACCTCACTGATGAGGCCCAATGAAGGCTGAAACACGTCTGGGGTTTGCTGTTTCTCCTGTTCGGGGTACAATTGCCTGGTATTTTGGGGCTGGGTCACTCTTTTGAGTCGTGCCAGACTGATATACTACAGGATATTTTTCCTGTGAAGGGCACAAGTGGCTAAAAGAGGCCGCTCTCAGAGTCGGTTATTATGTCCATAGAATTAACGTATTAAGGTTAGTTCACTGATGAGCATCTCTGACTTATTTGTTTTTTTTAGCTCTTATTATTATTCTCAACCTTCAGAAATGTATCACTAACGTTCCCTATCTCCTTCCTAAGTTTTCGGGGGGGGGGGGGGGGTGAATTGCACAAAAATAGCATCCAATTCCCATATAGTTTATACACACATATATACATTCCTGAAAGGACTAAAAACTAAATCCATTTCTGGTAAACTGGGCACCTACGCCGATCTATAGAAATGGTCGGTGAATGCTAAATGCATTCTGCATTTCGAGGTCAGATATATAATATTTATTCACCAAGTATAAGATGACTCATCTAGTTCCACACCATAGCTCTACCTATATATTAATCTGTTTGATGACCACAGTTGATAAGGTCAGAGGAACACCCTATTGGGTGAATAAAAAACTCAGCTCAATAGTGTATCTTCCTATTATTAGGCTTTACAAACATTGCTATTTATGTTGTTTTTTTTATATCCTATTATATGTGTTAATGGTGGTTGCTAAAGTCCCTCCTATTGCAGGGAGCTATCATATGGATAAATTGGTTGTGATCCTAGGTAGTTTAAGTTAAGTATCTGTGTACATTATGTTTCTTTTAAATTTAACAAAGAAGAAAAAAAAAAAAGAAAAACTACTTGATACCACTCTCTTTTTATAACTATTTTTGTTTGTGATCTCAACACTTTTTAAATCTGTAATCCATAAATTAAATAATGATAGTAATTTACTTGGTTTATAACCTCTTAAAAAAATAATAATTATATGTATTTTTGTGTTAACTCACTACTGGTGAATTTCCAAAAATATTTATATCTACTTTACCCTTTTAAAAAAATTGTGAAATTAGACAAACTTTTTCCTGACTATATCAATTCTTACAAAATACTTATGTCTGGGAAATTTTCCCACCTCAGTCAATATCCCACGTCTTAATGCTCCAAACCACTTTAAATTATGTTTTAAGAACTTTTATTAAGTCATTTGATTGTCTCCCATTCTGGGGCCTTATATATCAGATCTATTTTCTCCTTAACACAATCTAACAGCCTTATTAAATTGTGATTCGGTAAATTTAAAAGGGCTCTATTTAAGCACACAGCATATTTTATTTACAGAAGTTTTTAGTTAGTGAAGACCTTGCTTTTGGATAGAAGTTCACAGACTAAAAACTTCTGTAAAAAAAATATGCCGTGTGCTTAAATAGAGCTTTTTTAAATTTACTGAATCGCAATTTAATAAGGCTGTAAATGTCCAGCAATAAGGTTCCATTTTTGTAACAAGGACTGTCCTTCTTGAGTTGAATTAACTTTATGCCAAGTGGAATTTTTCAATATTAAAAGACCACTTGGTGATTTCCACTTGTATCTTATTTCTTCTTTCCTCAAAATTCGAGTTACTGTTGCAAACTAAGACTTCATCAGTGGCCAGCACTAACAAAATTCTATAAGTTCATGCTTTAAAATAAAAACTTAAAGAAATACAGGCACTTCTGAACATAACTGTATATATGGAGCCAGTGCCAAATTATATCAGTATCCTGCCTAAAGTTGTCAAACTAACTGAAACCTTTCAATCTAAATAACAGAAACTAGACAGGGTGTAAAACAAAATCCCTTCTTTGTACAAAACACTTGATAAAAATATGTAATAAACAAAACAGAAAAGGAAAAGAGGTTATTAATCATAGACTGAACAAAACACCTTTTACATCACTCTAAACCACAGGACAAAAGAAGTGATTATAAAGCAACGTAAAATCAGGAAATGGTTAGAAACAATATCATTCTTAGTATGTAAAGCTTGAAGGGATCTTAGCTCCTTCATGACATTTAGACGCGCTCTTTAACGTTCAGGCACTCCGGAAGCCATTGTATTCTGAGATAATGTGACACTTTCGCTGCACCCGGTGGCCTCCATTCAGCTAATACAGCTTGAGAGCTATTTAATTAATATTAATTAATATTATTTGAAAATATATGGATGAATAAAAATATTGAGGTCTAGAAGAAGTTTATAATTTTTAAGAAAGCAAGGATTTATGCAATAGGGTCCGATGTCAATCCACAGAGACAGTGTGACTAACAAAAAAATACATTTGTCATATAATAAAGACATTTCCCCCTTCTGGATTGCTACCTTGTCAAGGTGAAGGGGCTTGTGTATCTCAGTGAGTCTGCACGCTAAACCATGTAGGGTCTCCCAAGATGGGCAGGTCATGGCCGAGACAAATTGTGACCCACTGGAGAAGGAGCAACAAAACACACTCCAGCATCTTTGCCAAAGAAATCTTATAGATAAGTTTGACCAGACACAAGATGTACCTGGCATGCTATGGTCTAAACAACAACAAAGACGTCTCAAGAATGAACATACCCACAGGTGAATGTTGACTTATATACAGATAAGAATGAATGAAAATATATATTTATGTAAAAATAAAAAAAGAATATCTCTATAAACAACATGACAATCTAACAAATATAATGACTCCTAACCCATACAAAGGTTAGGGCAGAAGACAAAGCAACTTAAATGTTATAGTTCCTCTAGTTTTCAACAGGTTCAACAGAACTAATAAACACAACTAAAAAAACTTCTAATACATTTGGTGGCTTTGTATGATGTTTTACTTCTTGTTCTTTATGCTCTGCACATATTGTTTGTAATGGCAAATGTTTTAATTATTGAACAACATATAGTATGTGTGAAGAACTGATATGCTTATGTGATTTACATCCTTTGCCCCAACAATGGGTTCCTCATATTTGTCTGCGCTCATCAGAGTTGTGCTTCGTTATGACACTTCTTCTGTTTTGATGGTTGGGAGGTCACTTGGCATCACATCAGGTCACATAATGTCACTTCATACCAATCTAAGGTACATTTTTAAATTCTGAATGCTCTGCATATGGTTGGGTATTATTTTCTAAACTAGCGAATTGCCTGTAAAAAATTACAGCAATAAAATTGTAAGACAGGTAATGCTGTTTGGTGGAGACGCGCAGTGAATGGGTGTTGTGTTTATTGTGTTTTTGTTTTTTGTGTGTGTTTGTTTTTGTATGGTAATGAAATAATTAATACACTAATAAATCAATATACTTTACCTATTTGGAAGTAATATATGCAGGAAGCATTGTGCTGAAGAGCTTACAATCTGTTTTGCTCTTTCTGCAGCATATAATGTAGGTTTGCAGTGTTGTGGAGCTGAGGTGTAAGTGTCAGCAAAGTGTGCAGTGTAAATAGGCTACGTGCGCGAGGGGAAGGCGTTAGGGTAGCTGTGTACTTGCGCATTGTGTAAGTTAGTGTTGTAAAATTGCGTTCTTGCTAATAGTGTATCTTGTACCTCGTACAGCTTTTTTGAAAATCTGTATGTGCTTGGTGATCTTTTGCGTGTTTAGGGTCGTGTAGCCTCTTTTTCGTCGGACATTTTTTCTCTCGCTTAGGTGATTTTCATGTGTGTAAAGTCTGGAATTTGGACTGAAATTAAGGTGTAACTTCACTTGCAGAGGTCCTGGGTGCCCCCCCCTTGCTGTGGGTAAACTTTTAATGTATTTGTTGAGTGTATTTATTGTGTGTTTAATGTTTTTATTTGCGCGCATTGCGGGCGTTAAGGTCGTATTTTTGCGAGGTCGTAATGTTTTTTTTTCTAAGTCCCGCGGGTCATATTTTTGGATGGTAAGTCCGTAAATTCTGCGGTGTAAGTCCCATCTGTGGCTCATTGCAGTCGACGTGGGAGCCTCCACCACCGCAAATGCGGGCCCTCGCTTCGCGAGGGTCCGCATTTGCAGGCCGAAAGTCTTAGGGGGTCGTAGGGATGAGTGCCTATGGCGCTCATCACCAGCGCAAGGAGCGCCTTTGGCACTCCTTGCCATCAACTGCACAAACTCGCTTTGCGAGGGCCCCAGTGGCTGCGGGCTCGCTATGCGAGCGCACATCGTTAGCAACAACCCGCATGCTCACAACTTTATATGTGATACTTCCTATAGCACACACCTTAATAAAGTAGGAGGGTGCCATGTACAGTAAGTACTACTTTTTTGGGATAATGATGGCTGGGTTATCTGCTATTCCCCAACTATCAAATAAACAAATCTAATCACCTCCCATGAATAACCGAGCTACTGCCAACCCAAGCGGGGCAATGAACCTGGGTCCTCCACTTACGGCTGTCTAATATTTTTTTCTTTTAGTATTTACTTTTTTTACATTTTGTTATATAATGGGGCCTTACCACCCTGGATCATGCCAGCCCCCGTGGACCGAGTACTGGGTTGAGTACTGGGTTGTGTGTTACCCTGGATGTTATATAATGAAATAATAATATTTAATCATATTTAATATCATATATTTTAATTACACATATGTTTACATTAGACTCTTAAGTGTCAAATAATGATGGACATATTTTTTTGGTGCTATACTGTCTCTTTAACTGCTGCTGTGGCACTAAGCAATGGTTTTAAAACCATTTGCGAGTGGTGTTTAGTACCCAAAATTACGGCATTGCCCTATTTTGCTAGTGATCTGTTAAGTCTTATTAGCATAGGGTTTTGGTGTTGAAGTCTAACAGAGTAATTCATATTCTTTTATCAGAGCAAAAAAAAAAACAGAGAAGTTTGCCGGAATTTTTGTTTCCCGATTGCTGCAGTCACTGATAGTAGTTCTCTCGCAATGTTTCAGGGATGGGTGATTAGCATAGCTAGGGAGATTTACTTTGCTATTAAACATGGTGTAATCTGCGATATAGGGGATTAGAATAGGGGCCTAGGTGACATTTACTTTTTTTCCTAACAGGCTTAGATACCCAGAAGGGAACTTCTATGTGGATAAGATCTCCATTCAGTTCTATTCTGCTTTGAACTTGCACTTAAAATAGGTATAAATGGAAGTTCAGATTGAAGAAGCATCACCTCAGGCTCCAGCCAGGTCTAAACTAAAAGCTCTTAAGATCCAATATGTAAGAAATGAGATTCAAATACTCTGCTGGTGAAAACTTGAATGATTCAGAGGAGAACTGGGTAAAAGTGTTGTAGTCAGATGAGATCAAAATCAAGCTCTTTGGCATCAACTTAACTCGCCGTGTTTGGAGGAGGAGGAATGCTGCCTATAACCCCAATAACACCATCCCCACTGTCAAACATAGAGTTGGAAACATTATACTTTGGAGGTGTTTCCTGCTAAGGTGACAGGACAACTGCACCACATCAAAGGGCCGATGGACGGGGCCATGTACCATCAAATCTTGGGTGAGAACCTCCTTCCCTCAGCCAGGGAATTGAAAATGGGTCGTGGATGGGTATTCCAGCATGACAATGACCCAAAACACACAGCCAAGGCAACAAAGGAGTGGCTCAAGAAGAAGCACATTAAGATCTTGAAGTGGCCTAGCCAGTTTCCAGACCTTAATCCCATGGAGAAAATCTGTGGAGGGAGCTGAAGGTTCGAGTTGCCAAACATCAGCCTCAAAACCTTAATGACTTGGAGAGGATCTGCAAAGAGGAGAGGGACAAAATCCCTCCTGAGATGTGTGCAAACCTGGTGGCCAACTACAAGAAACATCTGACCTCTGTGATTGCCAACAAGGGTTTTGCCACCAAGTACTAAGACAAAGGGGTCAAATACTTATTTCCCTCATTGAACTGCAAATCAATTTTTAACTTTTTTGACATGCATTTTTCTTTTTTTTTGTTATTCTGTCTTACTGTTAAGATACACATACCATTTAAATTATAGACTGATCATTTCTTTGTCAGTGGACAAACGTTCAAAATCAGCAGGGGATCAAATACTTTTTTCCCTCACTGTAATTATTATGTACCTTGTAGCTGTGATGGATCTATTCAAATACAATTACAATACCAGAAAACAGAATATTTTTTTATCTCTCTCTGTGTTATTTTAGTGTTAATGTTCTTAACTTTAATAAATTAATAAAATGTATCTTAAGTGAGAAATAAAAACTCTAAAGTGTTGAACACCAGTGGCTCTTCAACTTATTTTTATAATTAAATGAAAATTAAACTTATGTTCTCAAACATCCCTGCTGGTTTGCACTTTGAAGGAGTGTGCTGTCCTAATTTTTTGTTACCTACCCAGGAGTTAAAGTATGGGGGAGGAAGGAATAGAACAGCCATCCAGGGTGTACAGGGAGTATTGTTTTTTGGCCATGAGGACTCCTGATTTGTTTCACAGGTCTTAACTAATCTTAATATACACCCATGTACTTTCCTATTTGCCTGCACTGACCCTGTGCGCCCATGTCTCGGTTGCGATCACACTGCGACTGGGTTAGGCACAGGGTTATGGTTAGGCATAGGGTTAGGGGTTAATGGTTAGGCATAGGGTTAGGGGTTTGGGTTAGGCATAGGGGTTAGGGTTAGGCATAGATTTAGGGTTAGGCCTAGGGTTAGGGATTAGGGTTAGGCATAGGGTTAGGGGTTAGGGTTAGGCATAGGGGTTAGGGATAGGCTTAGGGTTAGGCATAGGGCTAGGGTTAGGCCTAGGGTTTAGGGATAGAGTTAGGATTAGGCATAGGGGTTAGGGTTAGGCATAGGGTTAGTATTTAGGGTTAGGAATAGGGTAAGGGTTAGGCATAGGGTTAGGGGCTAGGGATAGGGTTAGGGGTTAGGGTTAGGCATAGAGGTTAGGGATACGGTTAGGGTAAGGCATAGGGTTAGGCATGGGGTTAAGGGTTATGGTTAGGCATAGGCGTAGGAACTGTCCGTCTGATTTATATATTCACGGTAATCATGGATAATTAGAGAGGCAGTATTGATCCAGGGAGAAGTCCAGTCGCCGGTGTCTGGGATCAGGAGGGGGTTGTTTTTTTGTTTCATACAACTAATAAATTAATAGTTACTCCGCCTATTGTAGATCAGAGGAGATCTTAAAATGTTGAACTTAATGGACTGAAAGTCTTTTGTCAACCTTAAATACTATGTAACTGTGTAACTATGTAACTATATGTAAAAATTATATTTTGTAAATATATTTAACATTTGTACTGCTGGCTCCTAAATATTTTTTTAAAAGAATAAGGCAATAATATTCCTTATCAATCATTTGTATGTGTATATACTGTATGTGTATGTATGTATATAAATATATATATATATATATACATATATATAAAATATATAATATACATTATGTATTCGCTTGTGGAGCCTGCACTAAACAGTTCTAGTACAGTGTAGTTTAATTGTTATCTTCGGATTTTATTTAATTCAAATTTTATTTAATTCACACAGGGCTTGTAGCCAGTTTAAGAAGATGGAGTATGGTATAGGAAATTGAGAGGTTTTTAATTCAGTTTTAGTTCTTGTCTTGTCAAGTAAAATAACTTGATATCTGCTTTTTCGGATTTACTTTAATCAGTCTACCTGTACGAGTATTTAGCCCTTGTACTGTTGTAAAAATGGATTAAAAAACAGTATTTTTTTTTTTATTTGTTTTGCTTTTGGTCAGTCATGTCCAGCTCTCTGTGACCCTATGGACCCCAGCCCATCAGGCACATCTGTCAGCCACTGCCCCTCTGAACTTCCTCAAGTTAATGCTCATTCCTCCAATAACCTCATATATCAATCTCCTCCTTCTTCATGTGCCTTCAATCTTTCTCACCATCAGAGTCTTTTCTAGGGAATTCTGTGTTCTCATGATATTGTAAAAATATTTGAGCTTTAGTAAACAGTTTGTCTCGATTTTCTGTAGAATTGATTGATTTGAATTTCTTGTAGTCCCAGGGACTCTAAGTAGGTTTCGCCAACACCACAATTCAAGGCGTCAATTCTACAGTGCTCTGGTGCTCAGCCTTCTTTATGGTCCAGCTCTCTCATCCATATGTTACTACTGGAAATACCATAGTTCTAACTATGCAGATCTTTGTTGATAGTTTAATATCTTTACATTTTACTAGCTTGTCCAAGCTTGCCATAGCTTTCCTCTACAGAAGCATACGTCTTTTAATTTCATGGTCACAGCCACCATCTGAAGAGATCATCCAGATGGCCATGGTTCTAATGTTCCAGGTTCCCATGCTGAATTGTTCTTTACTGCTTGCTTATTAGACCAAAAATACCCAAAATGTTACCTATCCCTCAGACCCTGGAACAGGCCGTGCACATCCCTCTTATCCATCTATCTTCCAATCCATGATTTGGTTGGCTCCATTCTGCGCCCCTGGAGTTTCCTCAATAAATGCCAGATTATTTTGAATAAGATTGGGGGGACATCCGACAAGTCACAAGACTGCTGCGTGTACTCTCAAGCTATTTGTCTTATCACTGAAAAGCTCTATATCCCTACTCGGAAGCATTTAATAGTGAAACGTTCTGGGACACATAGAATACGTGCTTAACTTGCAGATGCATTTTGCCTCTTTAAGCTTTATCCCCCGCAGCCCCAGAATATTTTTGGCTCCTACACCCCTGGTTGCCCATATTGAGATTGGTTACAAATGTGTGACATGTTCAAGCTGACACCTCCCTCTTCCCTCATATTCACTCCGCCCCTCATGTCTTAAGCAGGAAGTGCTACTGTCATGTCAGCTTCCACGCAATATGACAAGCCACTTGAAGCAACTCTAGAAATGCATTTATACTCACAAGCTGCATATATGCTAATCTTGTTAGTTTATTACGTGCTTTTAGATTTAGATTTTTTATTCCTAAACTGCAGTGGTCCTTTTAACTTCTCTAAGTGTGCTCTATCATATAAAAGCAATTCATAATGAGGTGAAACTCCCATTTTAACCCAGTTCCATCACTCCTAAACCACTTTTACAAGGGAGGGTCTTTGAGGACCACCTAATGATTTTTTGCCAACATAGACAATACTGCACAGTGCAATTCAGGAATGTATCATAAGCACCTATGTAGCATAAAGTCTTTTTTAGTGAAGGTTTATCCATTTTATTTATTTTGTTTCATTTGTTTTGTAGTCATTTATATTATAAGTTGTGAGTTTTCAGTTTTGCGTCTGTGCTTTTAGTGTTAAAATTGACTAATACTTAACGCCTACAGGCTGGTGGGTTACTAATAAAGGATAATAATAATAATAATAATGCTGTGGACATCTCACCGGCCACTAGTGGTCCAAAGAACAAAGCTTGGGAACCTCTGACCTAGAAATATCATTGCAAAATATTGAATGGTGTTGAGTATTCATCTATTTTATGGTTTTATGATTCCAGGCAAGCATTTATTTGATGTCATTAGTTTCTACTTGAAATGGCCATTCAGATAAGGTAGGGCTTTATGGCAGTCACTGGACACAGGACCATAAAGTATTACTATTCTTAGGATATTGAGTTATTGATATTGGTTATTGAGTCACACACTACAATTATTATATTGTGTTATACACCACATGCAAATATATTTATTGAGAGTGAATAAACATGTATACTCAAGACAGAGAGTGAAAGCAGTCTATTTACTATGATTTTTCTTTATAGTTCCTTATCAAATCTACAATCTGTGAAAGCAAGGAAAATGCATCTCTATGGCATATAACTCCAAATAGGATATGTGGAAATACAACATCTCATTAGCACTAATCTACAATTAGGGATCCATTCACATCCTTCCCAAGGCAGGGAAGAGGTTAAATAATAATAAAAACAAATGCAGGCGGGATATGAACCCTCTGACTATGAACCGCTACCCCCTAGGAGCCTGGGGATTCCCGGGCTTCCACCCCAATATCATCTATCATCTATGAGCCTGAGGAGTCTCTTGAACCCACACTGGGATTCCCCTGCCCTCTGACTATGAACCGCTACCCCCATGAGCCTGGGGATTCCCGGGCTTCCACCCAATATCATCTATGAGCCTGAGGAGTCTCTTGAACCCACACTGGGATTCCCCTGCCCTCTGACTATGAACCGCTACCCCCATGAGCCTGGGGATTCCCGGGATTCCACCCAATATCATCTATGAGCCTGAGGAGTCTCTTGTACCCACACTGGGATTCCCCTACCCTCTGACTATGAACCGCTACCCCCATGAGCCTGGGGATTCCCGGGCTTCCACCCAATATCATCTATGAGCCTGAGGAGTCTCTTGTACCCACACTGGGATTCCCCCTGCCCACACAATCACAATTTAATGTGATTAGTTTTTACTTGATATGGGCATTCAGATAAGGCCGTGTTTTATGGCAGTTACTGGAAGCAGGGCCATAAAATATTATGATTCAGGATACAGGATATATAAACCCTACAGTAAATAATAATTTGCATTTATATAAATATATCAGACCAATATGTGCAACCTGTCCGTTATGGGTGTAGGATCTATCCTTTTTTGCCTGCTCCGCATCTCTGTGAACATAGAGGGGGTGAATACTTTTGCAAGGCACTGTACATGTTCAGTCCCAATCAAATGTATTTATTGAGTCACACATCACATGAAAATGTGTTTATTGAGAGTGAATAAACAAGCAGACCAGTAGATCTTGCCTTTAATAAGTTGGGTTTTTCTTAGGAAAGTGACAAGACCTTCTAACAATATAAAAACAATGTGCCATGTACAATTATAATAATGAATAATGAAGGAAAGAGAGCAAAACAAGACCTGCTGGAGTAGCAAAAAAGAAGAAAATTCACGAAAAGCTACTTCCAAAATAATTGCCAAATACTCAGTTGTATAATAGGTCCTGTGAGGCACATGGGCATATGATATTATGTATCACTCCATCATCAGGTCCAATGAGACTCATGGTCATATTATATGATGTATCACTCCATCATGAGGTCCAATGAGACTCATGGTCAATTTATATGATGTATCACTCCATCATGAAGTCCAATGAGACTCATGATCATATTATATGATGCATCACGACATCATCGGGTCCAATGAGACTCATGGTCATATTATATAATGTATCACTCCATCATCAGGTCCAATGAGACTCATGGTCATATTATATGATGTATCACTCCATCATATGATGTATCACCCCATCATCGGGTCCAATCAGACTCATGGTCATATTGTATGATGTATCACTCCATCATCAGGTCCAATGAGACTCATGGTCATATTATATGATGTATCACTCCATCATCGGGTCTAATGAGAATTATGGTCATATTATATGATGTATCACTCCATCATCGGGTCCAATGATAATTATGGTCATATTATATGATGTATCACTCCATCATCGGGTCCAATGATAATTATGGTCATATTATATGATGTATCACTCCATCATCGGGTCCAATGAGACTCATGGTCATATTATATGATGTATCACTCCATCATGAGGTCCAATGAGACTCATGATCATATTATATGATGTATCACTCCATCATCGGGTCCAATAAGACTCATGGTCATATTATATAATGTATCACTCCATCATGGGGTCCAATGAGACTCATGGTCAATTTATATGATGTATCACTCCATCATGAAGTCCAATGAGACTCATGATCATATTATATGATGCATCACTCCATCATGGGGTCCCATAAGACTCATGGTCAATTTATATGATGTATCACTCCATCATGGGGTCCAATGAGACTCATGGTCATATTATATGATGCATCACTCCATCATCGGGTCCAATAAGACTCATGGTCATATTATATAATGTATCACTCCATCATGGGGTCCAATGAGACTCATGATCATATTATATGATGCATCACTCCATCATCGGGTCCAATAAGACTCATGGTCATATTATATAATGTATCACTCCATCATGGGGTCCAATGAGACTCATGGTCAATTTATATGATGTATCACTCCATCATGAAGTCCAATGAGACTCATGATCATATTATATGATGCATCACTCCATCATGGGGTCCCATAAGACTCATGGTCAATTTATATGATGTATCACTCCATCATTGAGTCCAAGGAAACTCATGGTCAATTTATATGATGTATCACTCCATCATCGGGTCCAATGAGAATTATGATCAATTTAGATGTTGTGTCACTCCATCATGAAGTCCAATGAGACTCATGATCATATTATATGATGCATCACTCCATCATCGGGTCCAATAAGACTCATGGTCATATTATATAATGTATCACTCCATCATGGGGTCCAATGAGACTCATGGGCATATGATATGATGTATCACTCCATCATGGGGTCCCATGAGACTCATGGTCAATTTATATGATGTATCACTCCATCATTGAGTCCAATCAGACTCATGGTCATATTATATGATGTATCACTCCATCATCAGGTCCATTTAGACTCATGGTCATATTACATGATGTATAACTCCATCATAAGGGTCCAATGAGACTCATGGGCATATGATATGATGTATCACTCCATCATCGGGTACAATAAGACTCATGGTCATATTATATGATGTATCACTCCATCATCAGGTCCAATAAGACACATGGTCATAAGTTTTATTTTATTATTTGGACTCTATTCTAATCAATAAAAGAAAGTTGATATATCCCTCAATGCTTAACACTAAATAGATAGGTTTCCATAAAATGTGAAGTAGAAAAATAAATCTTTATTAAGTCTTATTTAGTTATGAAATGGTATTGTGTCTACTAAACCTGTTTCTTGTCTTTCCGCACCCAGCAAAGTACCGTTGTATACATACATTAATTCTTTGTTTCTGAAATGTCTTTGTTGCCAAAGCAGTATTTCCACTTTGCAAGCTTGTGTTTCCTGTTATTTTTGTTAAATAATAATTTGCGCAAAAAATGCAGTCATCTGTCATTGCAGTGCATCAGAGCAAAACTATTCTGACATATTTGACATTTTCCTTATTACATATAGAATAAAGAATAATTTAAACTGTCATTATGGTCGACTGTGAATAAAAATTCTACTTTTCCTTTAAGCTAAGGTAGTATTATATTTTACGGGGTCGAGTCACATTTTTTTTTTAACGTCAGTAGCACATAGACAATGAAATACAGTATGTCATGAGCTGGCTTGGTGGATATATAAGGGACATGTAGGCATTCTACAAATATATCAACCATTGCTGCCATGGGTAAAATGTGCAATTAACCCGACTTTGAAAATGGGCAGGATCATTGGTTTTTGGACCAAGGGTGGAACTATTTCTGAAACAGGGCAGTTTGTGAACTGTTCTCGTGCTGCTGTGGTTAAAGTGTACCGTGAGTGGACAAATGGCACCATTGCGAATAAACAGCGCGGAAACTGCGGAGCGCCTTGTGAAGTCAGAGGTGAACGTAGGCTGTAAAGATTTGTGATGGCCAACCGACACGCTATAGTTGAGCCATTCACCACGAACCAGGGGGCTACCAGACATGTGTCTAAAATGACAGCATAGCCAACCCTGTTTTGTATGGGACTCTGAAGCAAAGGCCTGGTCACTGCACCCATGCTGACGAGGGTTCGTCATCAGAAACGGCTTAAATTTGCGCGATAGTACCGAAATTGGATCTCTTATCATTGGCAAAGGTGAGCCTTCTCTGATGAGTCATCGACTGGACCGACGCTGGCGTGTCATTCATGAAACCTCCAAGAACAAACGATTATTCAGGATATTAGGTCATAATAATGTAATTTGACTGTGAATAAAATGTTTGGAATCGTGCTCCCTATCCAGGGTAAATAATAAAATATAATTAGTGAATATACTTCTATTTATACAAGTGATAATTATATCTATATATAAATTATATAACCTCCGCCAAAAGGTAATACTTTAATTGCCTGTTGCTTTAAATCATATTTACAATGCCTGTTATGTGATTTTAAAAGGGACACGTTAGTCTATTATTTTTATTATGCTGTTTTAAAGAACTAGTATTGCTAGAGGGCAAACATTTTTTTTATTTCATGTTAATGCAATTAATTATAGTCTTAGAGATTAGATTATTGACTTTCAGTAAAACAGAATTTATAAGCACTTCTTAATTAATAAAGTATATACAAGTAAATAGATACACAGGTATATTTTGTAACCAGTAAAATCCAGAAGCCTCCCATATCCCTTTAATTGTATGCTAGAAAAAAGGCTCTAATGGATTATGCCCTTGGCCAAAAAGAAGGCTAATGTGTGTTTGGAATCCAGTACTAGAGTAACACTAATGGCAGTCACAGGATGGGAGATCATTCCAGTATTATCTAGATTGTGGCAGGGGGGGGGGGGGGAATGAGAGCGAGAAGGAAAAAGAGGAAAAAAGACAATTGTTAAACATTTTCAATAAAAAATATAAAAAATATTTATAAAGGAAAACTACAAATCAGCAAGGGTCTCTGTCCTATCTATCATCAATGTTTGTTTAGTCCTTAGACTTGTTTGGCCATTTTAAAGGGCCACTTCACAACGAAAAATAAATAAAAAAATGTATATATATATATATATATATATATAATTTTAGTTTCTCATTTTCTGGGAGAGAAAGAGAGGTGATGGAATCCCAATTGAATTATTAAAAATTCTACAGGATGATGCTGTGAAAGTGTTACTTGCCATATGCCAACACATTTGGAAAACTCAACAATGGCCAATAGACTGGAAAAGATCAATCTACATCCCAATCCCAAAAAAGGCAGTGCCAAAGATTTGTCCATTTATCGAACAACTGCACTCATTTCACATGCCAGCAAGGTAATGCTTAAGATCCTACAAGCTCGACTCCAACAATATATGGACCAGGAACTATCAGATGTGCAAGCCGGGTCCGCAGAGGAAGAGGCACAAGAGATGAAATTGCCAATGTGCAATGGATAATAGAGTTCCAGAAAAAACATTTACTTCTGCTTCATAGACTATTATAAAGCCTTTGACTTTGTGGATCACAACAAAATATGGCATGTTCTTAAAAAGATGGGAGTACCAGATCATCTCATCCACCTCCTGAGGAATCTGTATGTGGACCAAGAAGCCACGGTCAGAAACAAACATGGGACAACAGAGTGGTTCAAGATCGGGAAAGGTGTATGATAAGGTTGTATATTGTCTCCTTATTTATTCCGCTTATATGCAGAATACATCATGTGTAAGGCCGGACTCGATGAATTTAATATTGCTGGAAGAAATATCAACAACCTCAGATACGCGGATAATACTTCTTTGATGGCTGAAAGAGAAGAGGAACTAGACAACCTATTGATGAGGGAGAAAGAAGAGAGTGCAAAAGTTGGTCTGCTGCTCAGAGTTAAAAAAAAACGAAGATCATGACAAATAGACGGAGAAGAAGCGAAGGCAGTGACAGATTTTATTTTTCTGGGATCCAAGATGTCTTCACATGGTGACTGTAGCCATTAAATGAAAAGATATTTGCTTCTGGAGAGGAAAGCCATGGCAAATCTGGACAAGCTAGTAAAAAGTAAAGACATTACACTAACAAAGGTCAACATAATAAAACGTATGGTATTCTCAGTAGTAGCATATGGCTGTGAGAGCTGGACCATTAAGAAGTCTGAACGCCATAGAATTGACACCTTTGAATTGTTGTGTTGGCAAAAACTACTTAGAGTCCCTTGGATTGCAAGAAGATCCAATAAATCAATTCTACAGGAAATCAAGACAAACTGTTCACTGGAATAATAATAAAACATTCCTGACACTTGGGGCTTATTGTGATATTCATACAGATTTGTATTACATATTACTTAAGAAGTTTTTGGTTAACTTGTGGTTATGGTATTAGGGCTGACTCAGGTTCTGTTAATGATTTAGGCGAATAGTATTACAAGAAGAGATATATAGTTTTACAATGACCTGTCACTATAATTTAAAGAGTCTTGTTCTTTATGACCCATTATCAAATCTACAATCAGTGAAAGCAAGGACAGGGAAGCTGTATAGCATATAACCTCAAAACGATGTTGTTTGATCTGGAGGACAGGATATACAACATCTAATTAGCACTAATTACATTTAGTTACTAATCCAGGGAGAGCTGAAGAACTGTAAGCAAAGTATTAAAGTGTAGGAACACGTATAAAGATTTTCATTACTGTTAGGGGTTCATTTAGATACCACAGGGGTCCTTTAAAGACCTACATGCTAGTTCAGAAGCACATAGAGATACCATGGGGGTATATAGATTTTTTTCAGCACACTTGGCCACCTCTGGATATATATATATATATATATATATATATATATATATATATATATATATATATATAGTGCCTTGCAAAAGTATTCACCCCCCTTTGCATTTTTCGTGTTTTTTTGCCTCACAACCTGGAATTAACATGGATTGTTTGAGGATTTGCATCATTTAATTTACAGAACATGCCCACAACTTTGAAGATGATTATTTTTTTTTATTGTGAAGCCAATAACAAATAGGAAAAAATAACAGAAAAAGTCAATGTGCATAACTATTCACCCCCCTAAAGTCAATACTTTGTAGAGCCACATTTTGCGGCAATCACAGCTCCAAGTCACTTTGGATAAGTCTCTATGAGCTTGCCACATCTTACCACTGGGATTTTTGCCCATTCCTCCTTGTAAAACTGCCCCAGCTCCTTCAAGTTGGATGGTTTGCGCTTGTGAACAGCAATCTTTAAGTCTGACCACAGATTTTCTATTGGATTGAGGTCTGGGCTTTGACTAGGCCATTCCAACACATTTACATGTTTCCCCTTAAACCACTCAAGTGTTGCTTTAGCAGTGTGTTTGGGGTCATTGTCCTGCTGGAAGGTGCACCTCCGTCCTAGCCTCAAATCACGCACAGAGTGGTACAGGTTTTGCTCACGAATATCCCTGTATTTAGCACCTTCCATCTTTCCCTCAACTCTGACCATGTGCTGAAAAACACCCCCACAGCATGATGCTGCCACCACCATGTTTCACTGTGGGGATGGTGTTCTTTGGGTGATGTGTTGGGTTTGCGCCAGACATAGTGTTTTCTTTGATGGCCAAAAAGTTCAGTTTTAGTCTCATCAGACCAGAGCACCTTCCTCCATACATTTTGGGAGTCTCCCACATGCCTTTTCGCAAACTCAAAAAGTGCCATTTTGTTTTTTGCTGAAAATATTGGCTTTCTTCTGGCCACTCTGCCATAAAGCCCAACTCTATGGAGCGTACGGCTTATTGTCGTCCTATGTACAGATACTCCAGTCTCTGCTGTGGGAGCTCCTCCAGGGTTACCTTAGGTCTCTGTGCTGCCTCTCTGATTAATGCCCCCCTTGCCCGGTCCGTGTTTTTTGGTGGGTGGCCGTCTCTTGGCAGGTTTGCTGTTGTGCCATGTTCTTTCCATTTGGTTATGATAGATTCGATGGTGCTCCTGGGGATCATCAAATATTTGGATATTTTTTTATAACCTAACCCTGACTTGTACTTCTCAACAACATTGTCCCTTACTTGTTTGGAGAGTTCCTTGGTCTTCATGGCAGTGTTTGGTTAGTGGTGCCTCTTGCTTAGGTGTTGCAGCCTCTGGGGCCTTTCAAAAAAGGTGTGTATATGTAGTGACAGATCATGTGACACTTAGATTGCACACAGGTGGACATCATTTCACTAATTATGTGACTTCTGAAGGTAATTGGTTGCACCAGAGCTTTTTATGGGCTTCAGAACAAAGGGGGTGAATACATACGCACATGCCAATTTTCTGTTTCCTTTTACTAAAAAATAGTTTTATGTATATATGTTTCTCATTTCACTTCACCAACTTAGACTATTGTGTCCTGATCCATTACATAAAATTCGGATTAACAAAACATTAAACTTAAGGCTGTAACGTAACAAAATAGGTAAAAAGTCAAGGGGGGTGAATACTTTTGCAAGGCACTGTAAATAAATACACAGTGATATTATATTACTAGTGAAATCCGGAAACCTTCTGTATTGCTCTATTCAACATTGTACGGCCAATACGTTTGGGTAAGTCGGGCAGACACCAACATGGAGTCCTTCAGGCACAAGCAGTGTCAACTAAAATAAAGATTTTACATAAAAAATACATTTATGTCCATATTTTACATAATTGCTAATGATGGTAATTTGTAACCAATGTCACAAATATCAGAAGTTATTCCCAATCTGCAGTGATACATTAAACACAGTACAAGTAATTAAATTGCTCCTGAAACACAGAGAATGAATTGAAAGCGCTATTTGTAGGCTATAATCAAATGCCCTCTTTTAATTCAAAAGCACTTGATATTATTCAATGCTGAATATTCTACTAATCTTGATATATTTTTCCTGAATATAATAAATAAAATCATTATGTATCATTATGTTTCTTAATCAACCAATAAAATAATTAGCATTTGGATTAAGTGCAATATTTATAGTTTTTTAATCACAGTCAAAGGATTAAAAGCATAGCTGCTGCCAATTATTTTCTATGTGGTATTTTAAATAATCAAGCGATTGTAGAAAACAATGTATAAAGAGAAACTTTACCATTTAAACTTGTATATGCATTTATTCCTTACTTGCAGATTTCGTGTTATTCTCTAATTTGATTCTGCTTCTTACTTTCGTGTAAACTGATGAGCATTCAATCTCTCATTTTAAAATCAGTTTAGGATGCTACATTCCCATTGGGCAGATACAAACTTTGTGCTCAAATTTTCCTCTCATTACAGGAAGTCGATCAACAGAAACCAAAATGGTAGTTTCCACTGCAGCACAGCTGAATGTAAAATAACTAAGCTAGAGACTTTTTTAAGTATAGTTCTTCAAAAGAGTATATTTGAAACATGGGGACTACACTGGCCCTTTCAAGTCAGATTGGTCCAATACTCAAACAAACAGAATTTTTACAAATCCCTCACCTTATTTGGCATTTAATTATGGGGTAACCTCATTTCTAGTCTATTGCCAGGACCTATTTCTCTGCTCCCTGTCAGTCAACATTGGCTTCCTTTTAGTTTGATATATTATGCTGTTGGGACGGATTGAAAGCACATAAAGAATGGACGACATAAGCGGAGGTGGATAGATGAGGTCATTGAAGCAAATAGTATGAGGTTCAGGCCAACCTTCATATACGGGAATGATACTACTCTAAGGGTGAGGAGTAACTAAAGGACCTACTGATGAGGGTGAGAAGTGATTGCAAAAGCTGTCCAGCTGCTAAATGTTAAAAAGACGGAGATCATGACAAATGGCAATCTCAGTTCCTGGCAAAAAGATGGGGAAGAAGTGGAGGCAGTCATGGGTGTTCAGGACTCGTGGCGCGGGGGGGGGGGTGGGTTCTTGATTGGGAGCAGTGGGGAGCTACGTAAGGGCTTAACAAGCCCTTGCGATTGCTCCAAGATGTCAGTAAGCATTTCTGGGCTTTCCGGGAGGATAATCATAGCATTTAAATAGGGTTTGGGGCTTTCTTGAGGCCACAAACTCTCATGGCTAAGCAAGATCAAAGGCTTTGGCAGAGCTAAGCTGTGATTGAAGAGGCCACAAGGGATCGCAGCTAGAAGGCCGTAAGCCACCTGAGGCCGCCATTAGAATATCTAAGTAGCTTGTGGCAGCCACTTGCTGCTACGTTTTTAGAAATCGAAGAATTAGAATGAGGCCCTTGGACTGCAAGAAGATCCAATGAATCAGTCCTACAGGAATTCAAGACTGTTCAATGGAAGTTTTGATCATGAGACTGAAGCTCACATATTTTGTCCATATCATGAGAAGACTTGGATACTGGGAAAGATTGACGGCACTAGAAGAAGGGGGAGGCAGAGACGGAGATGGATAGATGAGGTCACCCATGAGGAGCATTGGAGAAATGTGTGGTCTTATAAGTCAGCAATATAATTACACAAATGATAAATGATAAATAGTTTTTATTTTATGAGCTTTCTAAAAATAGTGCTACGGAGTATGTTGGCCCCTTACAAATAAAGCGTAATAGTAATAATAATAATAAGAAGAAGAATATTTTGCCCGTTCAGCAGAAAACAAAATCTCAGCACCAACTGCAACATAAGAGCATATAAAAAGTAATAAATTAAAGGCAACATTATTTATTTATTTATTTTCTTTCTAAAAAAAAAAGCTGCCTATTAACAACTGTAGCTCTAGTATATGTTAATTGATGAATTCCATGTTTTTATAGTTAGAAATTAAATTGTTAATTATTTTTTTCTCTGCTCACCTCTTGATTGGTCGCTCTTACTCCTCCCAACCCTGGGATTGCGTCAGCACTTTGGGCAGGAGGCAGGTTGTGGATCGCCATTATTTTACTATTATAGTATCCATTTAAGAAAATAGCTCGCCATATTGTTTATGCTGACAGCATCCTATGTTGTTTACCCATTACTAAAGCAGATGATTAGACACTGCAATGGTGACTCTGCATTATTATCAATAAATTAAAGCACCACTCTAATCATTTTTTGTATAATTACATTTTTCATTTTTATATGCAATTATACTTTACGGCAGTGAGTCTGCTTCTTGCAGCTTCAGCTCAAAAGGGCATGACCTTGCAAACTAATGTGCTTTCCACTAGAACTAGAGAGAGCACTGGCAGTTGTATATGTCACTTTCCCATTGTGCAGATACAAACTCCCCATATATTTAAAGTCTTCTCCCATCTCAAAAAACTACCTCACTGGAAACCAAAATGGTAAATTTCGCAGAATAATTGCATATAAAAAGCTGTATTTGTTTACATTTAAAATTATTCTTGTGTGTTGTAGTATTTCAA